>OZ025192.1:5479030-5686530 GCA_964019065.1 Catostylus mosaicus | reverse complement strand
CTGTACAGGATCTCCAAGAACCAAATTCAACCTGCCACAACTATGCAAAACTAGCCAAAACTCTCCTCAACTGGCAAGACTAATGTGGTACTGGCCATAACCATAAAGCAGCATCTAAATCAAGGAAGATCTCCAAAAATCAATCCACAGGTCAGGCCAGAATCTACCACTACAATATAAGACAGGCCAGAACCATCCTAAACCGCACAAGACCATCAAGAGCCCTAAGAACCTGCCATATCCATGCAAAAGGAGCAAAACTATCCTGAAATGGCAAAAATCATCCAGAACTAGCCATAACCATCATGCAGAATCTAAATCAAAGAAGATCACCAAAGATCAATCCACAGGTCTGGCCAGAAACTACCACTACAATATAAAACAGGCAAAAACCATCCAACACCGTACAGAACCATCACGAGCCCTAAGAAACTGCCATATCCATGCAAGAGTAGGAACAACGATCCTGAAATGGCAAGAATCATCTAGAAGTGGCCATAACCATCAGGCAGTAACTAAATCAAGGCAGATCTCCAAAAATCAATTCGGAAGGCAGGACAGACCCTACCGCTACAATATATAACAGACCAGAACCATTCAACACAGTACAGAACCATCAAGAGCCATAAAATCCTGCAACAACCATGCAAAAGTAGCAAAAAACTATCCTGAGGTCGCAATAACTATCTAGAACTAGCCATAAACATCAAGCAGCATCTAAATCTCAGACGAGCTCGATAAATCACGCCAAAACCTACCACTACCGTCTAGAAATACAGGTCAAGACAAATCCTACCGCTACCGTCTAGATTTTTCGAGAAGTATCGAACATATTATAGCACCATCAATAGCCATATCAAATCTGCTACAACCATACAGAGGCAGCTACAGATATCCTGAACTATCAAGAAACATCTAAAACTGGCCAGAACCATCCTGAGTATCTAAATCAAAGCACATCTCGAAAAATCAATTCACAGGGCAGGACGGAACTCATTACTACAATATATAACAGACCAGAACCATTCAACACCGTAGAAAACCGCAAAGAGCCAAATAAGACTTGCCAGCACCATGCAAAAGTAGCTGCAACTATCCTGAGGTCACAATAACCATCTAGAACTAGCCATAAACATCGAGCAGCATCTAAATCAAGGCAGAGCTTGCAAAATGAAGACAAATCCTACCACTACCGACTAGAAATACAGGTCAACCAAAATCCTACCCCTACCTTCTAGAAATGGCCAGATGCATCGAACACATTACAGATCTATGAAAACCATATAAAACCTGCCACTCGAATCTACCTCTACAATATATCACAGGCCAGAACCATCCAAAACCGTACAGAACCATCAAGAGCCCTAAGAACCTGCCACATTCAAGCAAAAGTAGCAACATCGATCCTGAAATCGGCAAGAATCATCGACCAGCATCTAAATCAAGGAAGATCTCAAAAAATCAATCCACGCGTCAGCCAAGAATCTACCACTACAATATAAAACAGGCCAGAACCATCCAACACTGTACAGAATCTCGAAGAAACAAATTCAACCTGCCACAACTATGCAAAACTAGCCTCATTTTGCAAGAATAATATGGAACGGGGCATGACCATAATGCAGTATCTAAATCATGGCAGATTTTCAAAAATCACTTCGCAGGTCATGCAAGAATCTAACACTACAATATATCACTGGCCAGAACCATCCAACACCGTAAAGAACCATCAAGAGCCCTAAGAACCTGCCACATTCAAGCAAAAGTAGCAACATCGTATGAATGCGAGTCAGAAGGCATTCTCGTCTAAACGCATTCGGCATATCTAACCAGCTTCTCCTCGCTACACCCGATGGACAACGCAGCAATTTCCCTCTCCCTTCACGGCAAAGTGTTGACTAAACCAGTAGTCTTGATTTAATATGCGCAGCCAATCCAACTGGTATTCTCAGGCGTGTACTATACTGCAATAGTACCCTAACGCCATTCCCAGGCTTAATTAATGCTGCTTCACTAGCGTATCTCAGCCCCATATAACTAAGCGGTGAACTATGGAGTGAGACTTATCCTCTGTAGAAATGTCCAACAATATGGATATATAATCATAGAATGTTGCTCAAAGTGATTGGTGTGGCAACGAATGAAGATAATTTTCGTTTCTCTCCAACAATTTCGTCGATTTTACTCACTTTAGTGGATTACACTTGCTGTGCCAAAGTGAGTTCTCAACTTCGGAGGAAAACGCAGATACCTACGTTCTCTCCTCCTGTAGGCCAAACAACAAGTAGTTCTATCTCGCTGCCATCCCATGGACATTTAATTTTCCATCGCGCCAAACACTGATCAGCGACCCAGCCCTCATGCAGGCCAGCAAGCCAAGTAATCGTTGACCAACCGAACAACTCGCAACATCGTGTGGCTGAATTGTCATCGTAAGCCGAGTAAGCGGAGTAAGACGAGGGCGCATTCTAGGCCTGTCGCTATTAGAGCGATAGCCCGAGAACATCCCTCACCTATGTCAGCAAGAATGCAGCTGCAATCGTCTCACCTCTCAAAATGCAAGCATATCTTTGTTGATCAAAATAAAATATAGATCGATTGGGAAAATCATTTTAGCAATAATTTTAGCAATTTTAGCAAGCTTAAATTAAACAATGTCATTATTCTCATGCATTGAAGGCATGTCCTTAAAAGCTTACAGTCTTTTCGTTGCTTTCAGTGCCTATATGGGCTAGACCGTCTAAATGTTTGACATGGCCTACATTGCTAACACGAGCTACATGGTTGACATAGCCTACACGGCCTACATGCCATACATTGTTGATATGGCCTACACGGCCTACAATGCCTATACGGCCCAAGCGTCCTACATTGCCGTGTTGATTGACATGGTTGGTCTGCACGGTCGGTCAAGTGGAAATAGATGAATGAACTAACTAATAAACCTTTGAGATAGCAGGCCTATCTACAAGCAGGCCTATATAACTGACAAGCGCAACTAACTGTTCTACATATCTACCTTCCTAACTTTACCAACTTTCTCTTCCTTAGCTACCTCATCTACCTTACCTACCTTGCCTATCTTACCTACCTTGCCTACCTTACCTACTTTGCCTACCTTACCTACTTTGCCTATTTTGCCTACCTTATATACTCTGCCTATATAACCTACCTTGTGGACTTTGGCCTTTTTCTCTACTTTCCGTGCCTAGCCTGTCTTGCCCTGCTAGAATAACTTGCCTATCCACTCTATCTAGCCTACCATACCTACCTTGCCCAACTTGCCTAATTTGCGTCACTAGCCTATTTTGTCCATTTTGCCTACGTTCCTTACCAAGCCTACCAAATCTTCCTTGCCTACCTTGCTTACCTTGACTACCTTGCCTACCTTGCAACCTTGACTACCAGGCCTACCTAGTCTTCCACGTCTATATTCGCCACTTTGGCTATGTTGCTTACTAAGCCTACCTTGCCCACCTTATCTACCCTGCCTATAGAGCCTACGTAGCCTACCTTGCCTACCTTGACTGTAGTGTTTGCAACTTGGTTTTACTATTAGAAGGACCGAGTGGTCGTCTCACGCGGTGGTCGGCAGAACAAGCATTTGGCTGACCCAGCTCTCGGCTTACCCAGTCGTCGAGTGACCGGTCGAGTGAGTGTTCTCGTCATCAAAGTCAATGGTCGAGTCACAAAACTAACTGCTTTCACTGAAGAATCGCTAACGAGGACAACCCAACTGGCTAGTAGGCGGCCCAATGGCCTAGCTGTGCGACATGAACAGACAAAACTTGTCCATTTCAAACGAAAACACGACACTGCCGGGGCACACTCGCGTTTCCATAGACAAGCAGAAAAAACCGGGTTACTTCTGCCCCCGAACATTTCTCGTATTCCTTCTATCTCTTTGATCATTCCCTGCTCACCACATCCGCCGCCGCCACAACCTACACAAGTGGCAGCTCTTCTCAGCCATTGTCAAAAAAAACAGTTTGACAATTACTACTTGCTTCGCAGGAATATGCTGCAGAAGATAACAAAATGACAAGTATATGGCATTCGACGACAAAACTTGGACTTTGTCTTCTCCTTACCAATCAGCAGATGGCACACTGGGTGTACAGGGAAACAGGCGTCGTCTGACTCATACTCGTATGAATACGAGTCAGAAGCCACGCTCGTCTACCCGCATGCGGCATATCTAACCATCTTCTCCTCGCTACGCTCGATGGACAACGCAGCAATTTCCCTCTCCCTTCAAGGCAAAGTGCTGACTAAACCAATAGTCTTGATTTAAAGTGCGCAGCCAATCCAACTGGTACTCACAGGCGTGTACTATACTCCAATGGTACCCTAACGCCATTCCCAGGCTTAATTACTGCTGCTTCACTAGCGTATCTCAGCGCCATATAACTAAGCGGTGAACTATGGAGTGAGATTTGTCCTTTGTAGCAATGTCAGACGAAATTGACATATCATCATAGAATGCTGCTGAAAGTAGCTGGTGTGGAAACGGATGAAAAAAATTTTCGTTTTTATGCAACAATTTCGTCGATTTTACTCATTTTCGTTGATTACACTTGCTGTGCCAAAGCAAGTTCTCTACTTCGGAGGAAGACGCAGGGATCTACGTTCTCTATTCCTGTAGGACAACCGACAAGCATTTCCACCTCGCTGCCATCCCTTGGACATTTAGATATCGATCGCTCCAACCAGTGATCAGCGTGCAAGCCTTCATGCAGGCCAGCAAGCCAAGCAATCGTGTGGCTGTATTGTCATCGTAAGCCGAGTATACGGAGTAAGACGAGGGCGTATTCTAGGCCTGACGCCACGAGAGCGATCGCCCGGGAACATCCCTCACCTATGTCAGCAAGATTGTATCCTCAATCGTCTCACCTCTCAACGTGCAATCATATCTTTGTTGATCAAAATAAGAAATAGATCGATTGGGAAAATCATTTTAGCAATAATTTTAACAATTTTAGCAAGCTTAAATTAGGAAAATCATTTTTCTCATGCATCGAAGCCAAGTCCCTTAAAGCCTACACGCTCTTCGTTGCTTTCAGTGCCTATATGTCCTAGTCCGTCTATATGTTTGACATGGCCTACATTGCCAACACGAGCTACATGATTGACATAGCCTACACGGCCTACATGCCATACATGATTGATATGGCCTACACGGCCTACAATGCCTATACGGCCCAAGAGTCCTACATTGTCGTGATGATTGACATGGTTGGTCTACACGTTCGATAAGGTCGAAATAGATGAATGAACTAACTAATAAACTTTTGAGACAGCAGGCCTATCTACAAGCAGGCCTATCTAACTGACAAGCGCCACTAACTGTTCTACATATCTACCTTCGTAACCTTACAAACTTTACCTACCTTGGCTACCTCATCTATCTTACCTACCTTGCCTACTTAGCCTACCTTGCAACCTTGACTACCAGGCCTACCTAGTCTACCACGTCTATATTCACCACTTTGGCTATGTTGCATACTTTGCCTACCATGCCCCCCTTTTCTACCTTACCTATAAGGCCTACGTAGCCTTCCTTGCCTACCTTGACTATAGTGTTTGCAACTTGGTCTTTCTGTTAGAGGGACCGAGTTGTCGTTATCTCGGTGGTCAGCAGACCAAGCATTTCGCTGACCCAGCTCTCGGCTTACCCCGTCGTCGAGTGAGCGGTGGAGTGAGTGTTCCAGTCATCAAACTCAATACTCGAGTGACAAAATTAACTCCTTTCACTAAAGAATTGCTTACGAGGGCAACCCAACTTGCTAGTTGGCAGCCACATGGCCTAGTTGTGCGACATGAACAGACAAATCCTGTCCATTTCAAACGAAAACATGACACTGCCGTGGCTCACTCGCGTTTCTAGAGACAAACAAGAAATTCGTGGTCACTTCTGCCCCTGAACATTTCTCGTATGCCTTTTATCTCCTTGTATCATTCCCTGCTCATCACATCCGCCGCCAGCACAACCTACACAAGTGGCAGCTCTTCTCAGCATTTGTCAAAAAAATGAGCTTGACCATTACTACTTGCTTCGCAGGAATACGCTGCAGAAGATAACAAAATGACAAGTATATTGCATTCGACGACAAAACTTGCACTTTGTCTTCTCCTTACCAATCAGCAGATGGCTGACAGGGTGTATTGGGAAACAGGCTTCGTCTCACTCATACTCGTATGAATACGAGCCAGAAGGCATGCTCGTCTACCCGAATGCGGCATATCTAACCATCTTCTCCTTGCTCCACTCGATACACAACGCAGCAATTTCCCTGGCCATTCAGGACAATGTGCTGACCAAACCAGTAGTCTTGATTTGAAATGCGCAGCCAATCCAACTGGTACTCACAGGCGTGTACTATACTGCATTGGTACCCTAACGCCATTCCTAGGCTTAATTAATGCTGCTTCAATCGCGTATCTCAGCCCCATATAACTAGGCTGTGAAATATGGAGTGAGACTTGTCCTTGGTAGCAATGTCCAACAAAACGGACATATCATCATAGAATGTTGTTCAAAGTTGTTGGCGAGGCAACGAATGGCAAATATTTTCGTTTCTCATCAACAATTTCGTGGATTTTACTCACTCTCGACGATTACACTTGCTGTGCCAAAGCCAGTTTTCTACTTTGGAACATGACGTAGGGATCTACGGTCTCTTCTCCTGTAGGCCAACCGACAAGCAGTTCTACCTCGCTGTCCTCCCTTGGACATTTAGATGTCGATCCCTCCAACCACTGATCAGCGTGCCAGCCCTCATGGAGGCCTGGAAGCCAAGCAATCGTGCAGGGGTATTGTCATCGTAAGCCGAGCAAGCGGAGTAGTACAAGGGCGCATTCTAGACCTGACGCTATGAGAGCGATCGCCAGAGAACATCCTTCACCTATGTCAGCAAGATTGTATCTGCAATCGTCTCACCTCTCAACGTGCAAGCATATCTTTGTTGATCAAAATAAAAAAAAGATCGATTGGGACAATCGTTTTAGCAATAATTTTAGGAATTTTAGCAAGCTTAAATTAAACAAAATCATATTTCTCATCAAGCGAAGCCAAGGCCTATCAAGCCTACATGCTCTTCGTCGCCTTCAGTGTCTATATGGTCTAGATCGTCTACATGTTTGTCGTGGCCTACATTGATAACATGAGCCCCATGGTTGACATGGCCGACACGGCCTGCATGCCATTCATGGATGATATGGCCTACACGGCCAACACTGCCTATACGGCCCAAGAATCCTACATTGTCGTGTTGATTGACATGGTTTTCTGCACGGTCGATCAGTTCGAAATTCTACATATCTACCCTCCTAACCTCATCAACTTTGCCTACCTTAGCTGCCACATCTACCTTACCTACCTTGCCTATGTTACCCACCTTGCCTACCTTACCTACTTTGCCTACCTTACCTACTTTGCCTACTTTGCCTACCTTACATACTCTGCCTACATAACCTACCTTGTTGACTTTGGCTTTTTTCTCTACCTTGCCTTCCTAGCCTGTCTTGCCCTGCTAGAATATCTTGCCTAACTACTCTATCTAGCTTACCATACCTACCTTGCACACTTTGCCTAATTTGCGTAACTAGCCCATTGCGTCTATCTTGCCTACCTTCCCTACCGAGACTACCAAACTCACCTAGCCTTCCTTGCCTACAAAGCCTACCTTGACTACCTTGCCTACATCGTAATTTTTCCTAAAAAAGCTACCTTGCCTACCTTGCTTACCTTGACTAACTTGCCTACTTTTTAACCTTACCCATCAGGCAAACCTAGTCTACCACGTCTACGTTCGCTAACTTGGCTATCTTGCCTTCTAAGCCTACCTTGACCACCTTGCCTACCTTACTTACAGAGCCTACATAGTCTACCTTTTCTATCCTGACTATAGTGTTTGTAACTTGAACTAACTGTTAGACGGACCGAGTGGTCCTCTCACCCGGTGGTCGGCAGACCAAGCATTTGGCTGACCAATGTCTCGGCTTACTCAGCCGTCGAATGAAAGGTAGAGTCAGTGGTCTAGTCATTAAACTGAATGGTCGAGTCACAAAGGTAAATGCTTTCACTGAAGAATTGCTTACGAGGGCAACCCAACTGTCTAATAGGCACCCCGATGGCCTAGCTGTGCGACATGAACAGACAAAACTTGTCCATTTCAAACGAAAACACGACACTGCCGGGGCTCACTCGCGTTTCTAGAGACAAACAAGAAATTCGTGGTCACTTCTGCCCCCGCACATTTCTCGTATTCCTTCTATCTCCTCGTATCATTCCCTGCTCATCATATCCACCGCCGGCACAACCTACACAAGTGGCAGCTCTTCTCAGCCTTTGTCAAAAAAATGAGCTTGACCATTACTACTTGCTTTGCAGGAATATGCTGCAGAAGATAACAAAATGACAAGTATATGGCATTCGACGACAAAACTTGGACTTTGTCTTCTCCTTACCCATCAGCAGATGGCCGACCGGGTTTGCAGGGAAACAGGCGTCTTCTGACTCAAACTCGTATGAATACGAGTCAGAGGGCGCGCTCGTCTACCAGCTTGCGGCATATCTCACCATCTTCTCCTCGCTACACCCGATTGACAACGCAGCAATTTCCCTCTCCCTTCACCGCAAGGTGCTTACTAAACCAGTAGTCTTGATTTAAATGCCTAGGCAATCCAACTGGTACTGACAGGCGTGTACTATACTGCAATGGTACCCTAACGCCATTCCCAGGCTTAATTACTGCTGCTTCACTAGCGTATGTCAGCCCCATATAACTGAATGGTGAACTATGGAGTGAGACTCTACCTTTGTAGCAATGTCCAGCAAAATGGACCTATCATCCAAGAATGTTGCTCAAAGTGGTTGGCGAGGCTACGAATGACAAATATTTTCGTTTCTCATCAACAATTTCGTCGATTTTACTTACTTTCGACGATTACACTTGCTGTGCCAAAGCCAGTTTTCTTCTTCGGAAGAAGACGTAGGGATATACGTTCTTTCCTACTGTAGGCCAACCGACAAGCAGTTCTACCTCGCTGCCATCCCTTGGACATCTAGATATCGATCGCTCCAACCACTGATCAGCGTGCCAGCCTTTATGCAAGGCAGCAAGCCAAGCAATCGTGCTGCTGTATTGTCATCGTAAGCCGAGTAATCGGAGTAAGACAACGGCGCATTCTAGGCCTAACGCTATGAGAGCGATCGCCCGAGAACATCCCTTACCTATGTCAGCAAGATTGTATCTGCAATCGTCTCATTTCTCAACGTGCAAGCATATCTTTGTTGATCAAAATAAGAAATAGATCGATTGGGATAATCATTTTAGCAATTATTTTTTGGAATTCTAGCAAGCTTAAATGAAACAAATTCATATTTCTCATCCAGCGAGGCCAAGGCCTATAAAGCCTATATGCTCTTCGTTGCCTTCAGTGCCTATATGGCCTTGATCGTCTACATGTTTGACGTGGCCTACATTGCTAACACTAGCTACATGGTTGGCAATAGCCTACACGGCCCACATGCCATGCATGGTTGATATGACCTACACGGCCTACACTGCCTATACGGCCCAAACTTCCTACATTGTCGTGTTGATTGACATGGTTGTCTGCACGGTCGATCAGTTCGAAATTCTACATATCTACCCTCCTAACCTCACCAACTTTGCCTACCTTAGCTGCCACATCTACCTTACCTACCTTGCCTATTTTGCCCACCTTGCCTACCTTACCTACTTGGCCTACTTTGCCTACCTTACATACTCTGCCTACATAACCTACCTTGTTGACTTTGGTTTTTTCTCTACCTTGCCTTCCTAGCCTGTCTTGCCCTGCTAGAATATCTTGCCTAACTACTCTATCTAGCTTACCATACCTACTTTGCCCACTTTGCCTGACTTGCGTAACTAGCCCATTGCGTCTATCTTGCCTACCTTCCCTACCGAGACTACCAAACTCACCTAGCCTTCCTTGCCTATCAAGCCTACCTTGACTACCTTGCCTACATCGTAATTTTTCCTAAAAAAGCTACCTTGCCTACCTTGCTTACCTTGACTAACTTGCCTACTTTTTAACCTTACCCATCAGGCAAACCTAGTCTACCACGTCTACGTTCGCTAACTTGGCTATCTTGCCTACTAAGCCTACCTTGACCACCTTGCCTACCTTACTTACAGAGCCTACATAGTCTACCTTTTCTATCCTGACTATAGTGTTTGTAACTTGAACTAACTGTTAGACGGACCGAGTGGTCCTCTCACCCGGTGGTCGGCAGACCAAGCATTTGGCTGACCAATGTCTCGGCTTACCCAGCCGTCGAATGAACGGTAGAGTGAGTGGTCTAGTCATTAAACTGAATGGTCGTGTCACAACAGTAAATGCTTTCACTGAAGAATTGCTTACGAGGGCAACCCAACTGGCTAATAGGCACCCCGATGGCCTAGCTGTGCGACATGAACAGACAAAACTTGTCCATTTCAAACGAAAACACGACACTGCCGGGGCTCACTCGCGTTTCTAGAGACAAACAAGAAATTCGTGGTCACTTCTGCACTCGCATATTTCTCGTATTCCTTCTATCTCCTCGTATCATTCCCTGCTCATCATATCCGCCGCCGGCACAACCTACAGAAGTGGCAGCTCTTCTCAGCCTTTGTCAAAAAAATGAGCTTGACCATCACTACTTGCTTTTCAGGAATATGCTGCAGAAGATAACAAAATGACAAGTATATGGCATTCGACGACAAAACTTGGACTTTGTCTTCTCCTTACCCATCAGCAGATGGCCGACCGGGTGTGCAGGGAAACAGGCGTCTTCTGACTCAAACTCGTATGAATACGAGTCAGAGGGCGCGCTCGTCTACCAGCTTGCGGCATATCTCACCATCTTCTCCTCGCTACACCCGATTGACAACGCAGCAATTTCCCTCTCCCTTCACCGCAAGGTGCTTACTAAACCAGTAGTCTTGATTTAAATGCCTAGGCAATCCAACTGGTACTGACAGGCGTGTACTATACTGCAATGGTACCCTAACGCCATTCCCAGGCTTAATTACTGCTGCTTCACTAGCGTATCTCAGCGCCATATAACTAAGCGGTGAACTATGGAGTGAGATTTGTCCTTTGTAGCAATGTCAGACGAAATTGACATATCATCATAGAATGCTGCTGAAAGTAGCTGGTGTGGAAACGGATGAAAAATATTTTCGTTTTTATGCAACAATTTCGTCGATTTTACTTACTTTCGACGATTACACTTGCTGTGCCAAAGCCAGTTTTCTTCTTCGGAAGAAGACGTAGGGATATACGTTCTCTCCTACTGTAGGCCAACCGACAAGCAGTTCTACCTCGCTGCCATCCCTTGGACATCTAGATATCGATCGCTCCAACCACTGATCAGCGTGCCAGCCTTTATGCAAGCCAGCAAGCCAAGCAATCGTGCTGCTGTATTGTCATCGTAAGCCGAGTAATCGGAGTAAGACAACGGCGCATTCTAGGCCTAACGCTATGAGAGCGATCGCCCGAGAACATCCCTTACCTATGTCAGCAAGATTGTATCTGCAATCGTCTCATTTCTCAACGTGCAAGCATATCTTTGTTGATCAAAATAAGAAATAGATCGATTGGGATAATCATTTTAGCAATTATTTTTTGGAATTATAGCAAGCTTAAATGAAACAAATTCATATTTCTCATCCAGCGAGGCCAAGGCCTATAAAGCCTACATGCTCTTCGTTGCGTTCAGTGCCTATATGGCCTTGATCGTCTACATGTTTGACGTGGCCTACATTGCTAACACTAGCTATATGGTTGACAATAGCCTACACAGCCTATATGCCATAAATGGTTGATATGGCCTACACGGCCCATACTGCTTAAGCGGCCCAAGCATCTTACATTGCCGTGTTGATTGACATGGTTGTCTGCACGTTCGATCAGGTCGAAATAGATGAATGAACTAACTAATAAACCTTTGAGACAGCAGGCCTATCTACAAGCAGGCCTATCAAACTGACAAGCGCAAATAACTGTTCTACATATCTACCTTCGTAACCTTACCAACTTTACCTACCTTGCCTACCTCATCTATCTTACCTACCTTGCCTACTTAGCCTACCTTGCAACCTTGACTACCAGCCCCACCTACTCTACCACGTCTATATTCGCCACTTTGGCTATGTTGCTTACTTAGCCTACCATGCCCACCTTTTCTACCTTACCCATAGAGCCTACGTAGCCTACCTTGCCTACCTTTACTAAAGTGTTTGCAACTTGGTCTTTCTGTTAGACGGACTGAGTTGTCGTCTTCTCTGTTGTCGGCAGACCAAGCATTTGGCTGACCCAGCTCTCGGCTAAACCAGCCGTCGAGTGAGCGGTCGAGTGAGTGTTCTAGTCATCAAACTCAATAGTCGAGTGACAAAATTAACTGCTTTCACTGAAGATTTGCTTACGAGGGCAACTCAACTTGATAGTTGGCAGCCACATGGCCTAGTTGTGCGACATGAACGGAAAAAACTTGTCCATTTCAAACGAAAACATGACACTGCCGGGGCTCACTCGGGTTTCTAGAGACAAACAAGAAATTCGTGGTCACTTCTACCCCCGAACATTTCTCGTATGCCTTTTATCTCCTTGTATCATTCCCTGCTCATCATATCCGCCGCCGGCACAACCTACAGAAGTGGCAGCTCTTCTCAGCCTTTGTCAAAAAAATGAGCTTGACCATTACTACTTGCTTTTCAGGAATATGCTCCAGAAGATAACAAAATGACAAGTATATGGCATTCGACGACAAAACCTGGACTTTGCCTTCTCCTTACCCATCAGCAGATGGCCGACCGGGTGTACAGGGAAACAGGCGTCTTGTGACTCATACTCGTATGAATACGAGTCAGAAGGCACGCATGTCTACCCGCTTGCAGCATATCTCACCATCTTCTCCTCGCTACACCCGATAGACGACGCAGCAATTTCCCTCTCCCTTCACGGCAAGTTGCTGACTAAACCAGTAGTCTTGATTTAAAATGCGCACGCAATCCAACTGGTACTGACAGGCGTGTACTATACTGCAATGTTACCCTTACGCCATTCCCAGTCTTAATTACTGCTGCTTCACTAGCGTATGTCAGCCACATATAACTAAGCGGTGAACTATGGAGTGAGACTCTACCTTTATAGCAATGTCCAACAAAATGGACCTATCATCCTAGAATGTTGCTGAAAGTGGTTGGCGAGGCTACGAATGGAAAACATTTTCGTTTGTCATGAACAATTTCGTCGATTTTACTTACTTTCGACGATTACACTTGCTGTGCCAAAGCAAGTTCTCAACTTCGGAAGAAGACGTAGGGATATACGTTCTCTACTCCTGTAGGCCAACCGACAAGCAGTTCTACCTCGCTGCCATCCCTTGGACATCTAGATATCGATCGCCCCAACCACTGATCAGCGTGCCAGCCTTTATGCAGGCCAGCAAGCCAAGTAATCGTGCGGGTGTATTGTCATCGTAAGCTGCGTAAGCGGTGTAAGACGAGGGCGCATTCTACCCCTGACGCTATGCAAGCGATCGCCCGAGAATATCCCTCACCTATGTCAGCAAGATTTTATCTCCAATCGTCTCAACTATCAACGTGCAAGCATATCTTTGTTGATCAAAATAAAGAATTGCTTACGAGGGCAACCCAACTTGCTAGTTGGCAGCCACATGGCCTAGTTGTGCGACATGATCGGAAAACCTTGTCCATTTCAAACGAAAACATGACACTGCCGGGGCTCACTCGCGTTTCTAGAGACAAACAAGAAATTCATGGTCACTTCTACCCCCGAACAGTTCTCGTATGCCTTTTATCTCCGTGTATCATTCCCTGCTCATCATATCCGCCGCCAGCACAACCTACACAAATGGCAGCTCTTCTTAGCCTTTGTCAAAAAATGAGCTCGACCATTACTACTTGCTTCGCAGGAATATGCTGCAGAAGATAACAAAATGAGAGGTATATGGCATTCGACGACAAAAATTGGACTTTGTCTTCTCCTTACCAATCATCAGATGGTTGACTGGGTGTACAGGGAAACAGGCGTCGTCTGACTCATACTCGTATGATTACGAGTCAGAAGGCATGCTCGTCTAACCGCATGCAGCATATCTAACCATCTTCTCCTTGCTACACCCGAAGACAACGCTGCAATTTCACTCTCCCTTCACGGCAAAGTGTTGACCAAACCAGTAGTCTTGATTTGAAATGCGCAGCCAATCCAACTGGTACTCACAGGCATGCACTATACTGCATTGGTACCCTAACGCCATTCCTAGGCTTAATTAATGCTGCTTCAATCGCGTATCTCAGCCCCATATAACTAGGCTGTGAAATATGGAGTGAGACTTGTCCTTGGTAGCAATGTCCAACAAAACGGACATATCATCATAGAATGTTGTTCAAAGTTGTTGGCGAGGCAACGAATGGCAAATATTTTCGTTTCTCATCAACAATTTCGTGGATTTTACTCACTCTCGACGATTACACTTGCTGTGCCAAAGCCAGTTTTCTACTTTGGAACATGACGTAGGGATCTACGGTCTCTTCTCCTGTAGGCCAACCGACAAGCAGTTCTACCTCGCTGTCCTCCCTTGGACATTTAGATGTCGATCCCTCCAACCACTGATCAGCGTGCCAGCCCTCATGGAGGCCTGGAAGCCAAGCAATCGTGCAGGGGTATTGTCATCGTAAGCCGAGCAAGCGGAGTAGTACAAGGGCGCATTCTAGACCTGACGCTATGAGAGCGATCGCCAGAGAACATCCTTCACCTATGTCAGCAAGATTGTATCTGCAATCGTCTCACCTCTCAACGTGCAAGCATATCTTTGTTGATCAAAATAAAAAAAAGATCGATTGGGACAATCGTTTTAGCAATAATTTTAGGAATTTTAGCAAGCTTAAATTAAACAAAATCATATTTCTCATCAAGCGAAGCCAAGGCCTATCAAGCCTACATGCTCTTCGTCGCCTTCAGTGTCTATATGGTCTAGATCGTCTACATGTTTGTCGTGGCCTACATTGATAACATGAGCCCCATGGTTGACATGGCCGACACGGCCTGCATGCCATTCATGGATGATATGGCCTACACGGCCAACACTGCCTATACGGCCCAAGAATCCTACATTGTCGTGTTGATTGACATGGTTTTCTGCACGGTCGATCAGTTCGAAATTCTACATATCTACCCTCCTAACCTCATCAACTTTGCCTACCTTAGCTGCCACATCTACCTTACCTACCTTGCCTATGTTACCCACCTTGCCTACCTTACCTACTTTGCCTACCTTACCTACTTTGCCTACTTTGCCTACCTTACATACTCTGCCTACATAACCTACCTTGTTGACTTTGGCTTTTTTCTCTACCTTGCCTTCCTAGCCTGTCTTGCCCTGCTAGAATATCTTGCCTAACTACTCTATCTAGCTTACCATACCTACCTTGCACACTTTGCCTAATTTGCGTAACTAGCCCATTGCGTCTATCTTGCCTACCTTCCCTACCGAGACTACCAAACTCACCTAGCCTTCCTTGCCTACAAAGCCTACCTTGACTACCTTGCCTACATCGTAATTTTTCCTAAAAAAGCTACCTTGCCTACCTTGCTTACCTTGACTAACTTGCCTACTTTTTAACCTTACCCATCAGGCAAACCTAGTCTACCACGTCTACGTTCGCTAACTTGGCTATCTTGCCTTCTAAGCCTACCTTGACCACCTTGCCTACCTTACTTACAGAGCCTACATAGTCTACCTTTTCTATCCTGACTATAGTGTTTGTAACTTGAACTAACTGTTAGACGGACCGAGTGGTCCTCTCACCCGGTGGTCGGCAGACCAAGCATTTGGCTGACCAATGTCTCGGCTTACTCAGCCGTCGAATGAAAGGTAGAGTCAGTGGTCTAGTCATTAAACTGAATGGTCGAGTCACAAAGGTAAATGCTTTCACTGAAGAATTGCTTACGAGGGCAACCCAACTGTCTAATAGGCACCCCGATGGCCTAGCTGTGCGACATGAACAGACAAAACTTGTCCATTTCAAACGAAAACACGACACTGCCGGGGCTCACTCGCGTTTCTAGAGACAAACAAGAAATTCGTGGTCACTTCTGCCCCCGCACATTTCTCGTATTCCTTCTATCTCCTCGTATCATTCCCTGCTCATCATATCCACCGCCGGCACAACCTACACAAGTGGCAGCTCTTCTCAGCCTTTGTCAAAAAAATGAGCTTGACCATTACTACTTGCTTTGCAGGAATATGCTGCAGAAGATAACAAAATGACAAGTATATGGCATTCGACGACAAAACTTGGACTTTGTCTTCTCCTTACCCATCAGCAGATGGCCGACCGGGTTTGCAGGGAAACAGGCGTCTTCTGACTCAAACTCGTATGAATACGAGTCAGAGGGCGCGCTCGTCTACCAGCTTGCGGCATATCTCACCATCTTCTCCTCGCTACACCCGATTGACAACGCAGCAATTTCCCTCTCCCTTCACCGCAAGGTGCTTACTAAACCAGTAGTCTTGATTTAAATGCCTAGGCAATCCAACTGGTACTGACAGGCGTGTACTATACTGCAATGGTACCCTAACGCCATTCCCAGGCTTAATTACTGCTGCTTCACTAGCGTATGTCAGCCCCATATAACTGAATGGTGAACTATGGAGTGAGACTCTACCTTTGTAGCAATGTCCAGCAAAATGGACCTATCATCCAAGAATGTTGCTCAAAGTGGTTGGCGAGGCTACGAATGACAAATATTTTCGTTTCTCATCAACAATTTCGTCGATTTTACTTACTTTCGACGATTACACTTGCTGTGCCAAAGCCAGTTTTCTTCTTCGGAAGAAGACGTAGGGATATACGTTCTTTCCTACTGTAGGCCAACCGACAAGCAGTTCTACCTCGCTGCCATCCCTTGGACATCTAGATATCGATCGCTCCAACCACTGATCAGCGTGCCAGCCTTTATGCAAGGCAGCAAGCCAAGCAATCGTGCTGCTGTATTGTCATCGTAAGCCGAGTAATCGGAGTAAGACAACGGCGCATTCTAGGCCTAACGCTATGAGAGCGATCGCCCGAGAACATCCCTTACCTATGTCAGCAAGATTGTATCTGCAATCGTCTCATTTCTCAACGTGCAAGCATATCTTTGTTGATCAAAATAAGAAATAGATCGATTGGGATAATCATTTTAGCAATTATTTTTTGGAATTCTAGCAAGCTTAAATGAAACAAATTCATATTTCTCATCCAGCGAGGCCAAGGCCTATAAAGCCTATATGCTCTTCGTTGCCTTCAGTGCCTATATGGCCTTGATCGTCTACATGTTTGACGTGGCCTACATTGCTAACACTAGCTACATGGTTGGCAATAGCCTACACGGCCCACATGCCATGCATGGTTGATATGACCTACACGGCCTACACTGCCTATACGGCCCAAACTTCCTACATTGTCGTGTTGATTGACATGGTTGTCTGCACGGTCGATCAGTTCGAAATTCTACATATCTACCCTCCTAACCTCACCAACTTTGCCTACCTTAGCTGCCACATCTACCTTACCTACCTTGCCTATTTTGCCCACCTTGCCTACCTTACCTACTTGGCCTACTTTGCCTACCTTACATACTCTGCCTACATAACCTACCTTGTTGACTTTGGTTTTTTCTCTACCTTGCCTTCCTAGCCTGTCTTGCCCTGCTAGAATATCTTGCCTAACTACTCTATCTAGCTTACCATACCTACTTTGCCCACTTTGCCTGACTTGCGTAACTAGCCCATTGCGTCTATCTTGCCTACCTTCCCTACCGAGACTACCAAACTCACCTAGCCTTCCTTGCCTATCAAGCCTACCTTGACTACCTTGCCTACATCGTAATTTTTCCTAAAAAAGCTACCTTGCCTACCTTGCTTACCTTGACTAACTTGCCTACTTTTTAACCTTACCCATCAGGCAAACCTAGTCTACCACGTCTACGTTCGCTAACTTGGCTATCTTGCCTACTAAGCCTACCTTGACCACCTTGCCTACCTTACTTACAGAGCCTACATAGTCTACCTTTTCTATCCTGACTATAGTGTTTGTAACTTGAACTAACTGTTAGACGGACCGAGTGGTCCTCTCACCCGGTGGTCGGCAGACCAAGCATTTGGCTGACCAATGTCTCGGCTTACCCAGCCGTCGAATGAACGGTAGAGTGAGTGGTCTAGTCATTAAACTGAATGGTCGTGTCACAACAGTAAATGCTTTCACTGAAGAATTGCTTACGAGGGCAACCCAACTGGCTAATAGGCACCCCGATGGCCTAGCTGTGCGACATGAACAGACAAAACTTGTCCATTTCAAACGAAAACACGACACTGCCGGGGCTCACTCGCGTTTCTAGAGACAAACAAGAAATTCGTGGTCACTTCTGCACTCGCATATTTCTCGTATTCCTTCTATCTCCTCGTATCATTCCCTGCTCATCATATCCGCCGCCGGCACAACCTACAGAAGTGGCAGCTCTTCTCAGCCTTTGTCAAAAAAATGAGCTTGACCATCACTACTTGCTTTTCAGGAATATGCTGCAGAAGATAACAAAATGACAAGTATATGGCATTCGACGACAAAACTTGGACTTTGTCTTCTCCTTACCCATCAGCAGATGGCCGACCGGGTGTGCAGGGAAACAGGCGTCTTCTGACTCAAACTCGTATGAATACGAGTCAGAGGGCGCGCTCGTCTACCAGCTTGCGGCATATCTCACCATCTTCTCCTCGCTACACCCGATTGACAACGCAGCAATTTCCCTCTCCCTTCACCGCAAGGTGCTTACTAAACCAGTAGTCTTGATTTAAATGCCTAGGCAATCCAACTGGTACTGACAGGCGTGTACTATACTGCAATGGTACCCTAACGCCATTCCCAGGCTTAATTACTGCTGCTTCACTAGCGTATCTCAGCGCCATATAACTAAGCGGTGAACTATGGAGTGAGATTTGTCCTTTGTAGCAATGTCAGACGAAATTGACATATCATCATAGAATGCTGCTGAAAGTAGCTGGTGTGGAAACGGATGAAAAATATTTTCGTTTTTATGCAACAATTTCGTCGATTTTACTTACTTTCGACGATTACACTTGCTGTGCCAAAGCCAGTTTTCTTCTTCGGAAGAAGACGTAGGGATATACGTTCTCTCCTACTGTAGGCCAACCGACAAGCAGTTCTACCTCGCTGCCATCCCTTGGACATCTAGATATCGATCGCTCCAACCACTGATCAGCGTGCCAGCCTTTATGCAAGCCAGCAAGCCAAGCAATCGTGCTGCTGTATTGTCATCGTAAGCCGAGTAATCGGAGTAAGACAACGGCGCATTCTAGGCCTAACGCTATGAGAGCGATCGCCCGAGAACATCCCTTACCTATGTCAGCAAGATTGTATCTGCAATCGTCTCATTTCTCAACGTGCAAGCATATCTTTGTTGATCAAAATAAGAAATAGATCGATTGGGATAATCATTTTAGCAATTATTTTTTGGAATTATAGCAAGCTTAAATGAAACAAATTCATATTTCTCATCCAGCGAGGCCAAGGCCTATAAAGCCTACATGCTCTTCGTTGCGTTCAGTGCCTATATGGCCTTGATCGTCTACATGTTTGACGTGGCCTACATTGCTAACACTAGCTATATGGTTGACAATAGCCTACACAGCCTATATGCCATAAATGGTTGATATGGCCTACACGGCCCATACTGCTTAAGCGGCCCAAGCATCTTACATTGCCGTGTTGATTGACATGGTTGTCTGCACGTTCGATCAGGTCGAAATAGATGAATGAACTAACTAATAAACCTTTGAGACAGCAGGCCTATCTACAAGCAGGCCTATCAAACTGACAAGCGCAAATAACTGTTCTACATATCTACCTTCGTAACCTTACCAACTTTACCTACCTTGCCTACCTCATCTATCTTACCTACCTTGCCTACTTAGCCTACCTTGCAACCTTGACTACCAGCCCCACCTACTCTACCACGTCTATATTCGCCACTTTGGCTATGTTGCTTACTTAGCCTACCATGCCCACCTTTTCTACCTTACCCATAGAGCCTACGTAGCCTACCTTGCCTACCTTTACTAAAGTGTTTGCAACTTGGTCTTTCTGTTAGACGGACTGAGTTGTCGTCTTCTCTGTTGTCGGCAGACCAAGCATTTGGCTGACCCAGCTCTCGGCTAAACCAGCCGTCGAGTGAGCGGTCGAGTGAGTGTTCTAGTCATCAAACTCAATAGTCGAGTGACAAAATTAACTGCTTTCACTGAAGATTTGCTTACGAGGGCAACTCAACTTGATAGTTGGCAGCCACATGGCCTAGTTGTGCGACATGAACGGAAAAAACTTGTCCATTTCAAACGAAAACATGACACTGCCGGGGCTCACTCGGGTTTCTAGAGACAAACAAGAAATTCGTGGTCACTTCTACCCCCGAACATTTCTCGTATGCCTTTTATCTCCTTGTATCATTCCCTGCTCATCATATCCGCCGCCGGCACAACCTACAGAAGTGGCAGCTCTTCTCAGCCTTTGTCAAAAAAATGAGCTTGACCATTACTACTTGCTTTTCAGGAATATGCTCCAGAAGATAACAAAATGACAAGTATATGGCATTCGACGACAAAACCTGGACTTTGCCTTCTCCTTACCCATCAGCAGATGGCCGACCGGGTGTACAGGGAAACAGGCGTCTTGTGACTCATACTCGTATGAATACGAGTCAGAAGGCACGCATGTCTACCCGCTTGCAGCATATCTCACCATCTTCTCCTCGCTACACCCGATAGACGACGCAGCAATTTCCCTCTCCCTTCACGGCAAGTTGCTGACTAAACCAGTAGTCTTGATTTAAAATGCGCACGCAATCCAACTGGTACTGACAGGCGTGTACTATACTGCAATGTTACCCTTACGCCATTCCCAGTCTTAATTACTGCTGCTTCACTAGCGTATGTCAGCCACATATAACTAAGCGGTGAACTATGGAGTGAGACTCTACCTTTATAGCAATGTCCAACAAAATGGACCTATCATCCTAGAATGTTGCTGAAAGTGGTTGGCGAGGCTACGAATGGAAAACATTTTCGTTTGTCATGAACAATTTCGTCGATTTTACTTACTTTCGACGATTACACTTGCTGTGCCAAAGCAAGTTCTCAACTTCGGAAGAAGACGTAGGGATATACGTTCTCTACTCCTGTAGGCCAACCGACAAGCAGTTCTACCTCGCTGCCATCCCTTGGACATCTAGATATCGATCGCCCCAACCACTGATCAGCGTGCCAGCCTTTATGCAGGCCAGCAAGCCAAGTAATCGTGCGGGTGTATTGTCATCGTAAGCTGCGTAAGCGGTGTAAGACGAGGGCGCATTCTACCCCTGACGCTATGCAAGCGATCGCCCGAGAATATCCCTCACCTATGTCAGCAAGATTTTATCTCCAATCGTCTCAACTATCAACGTGCAAGCATATCTTTGTTGATCAAAATAAAGAATTGCTTACGAGGGCAACCCAACTTGCTAGTTGGCAGCCACATGGCCTAGTTGTGCGACATGATCGGAAAACCTTGTCCATTTCAAACGAAAACATGACACTGCCGGGGCTCACTCGCGTTTCTAGAGACAAACAAGAAATTCATGGTCACTTCTACCCCCGAACAGTTCTCGTATGCCTTTTATCTCCGTGTATCATTCCCTGCTCATCATATCCGCCGCCAGCACAACCTACACAAATGGCAGCTCTTCTTAGCCTTTGTCAAAAAATGAGCTCGACCATTACTACTTGCTTCGCAGGAATATGCTGCAGAAGATAACAAAATGAGAGGTATATGGCATTCGACGACAAAAATTGGACTTTGTCTTCTCCTTACCAATCATCAGATGGTTGACTGGGTGTACAGGGAAACAGGCGTCGTCTGACTCATACTCGTATGATTACGAGTCAGAAGGCATGCTCGTCTAACCGCATGCAGCATATCTAACCATCTTCTCCTTGCTACACCCGAAGACAACGCTGCAATTTCACTCTCCCTTCACGGCAAAGTGTTGACCAAACCAGTAGTCTTGATTTGAAATGCGCAGCCAATCCAACTGGTACTCACAGGCATGCACTATACTGCATTGGTACCCTAACGCCATTCCTAGGCTTAATTAATGCTGCTTCAATCGCGTATCTCTGCCCCATATAACTAGGCTGTGAACTATGGAGTGAGACTTGTCCTTGGTAGCAATGTCCAACAAAACGGACATATCATCATAGAGTGTTGTTCAAAGTGGTTGGCGAGGCAACGAATGGCAAATATTTTCGTTTCTCGTCAACAATTTCGTCGATTTTACTCACTCTCGACGATTACACTTGCTGTGCCAAAGCCAGTTTTCTACTTTGGAATAAGACGTAGGGATCTACGGTCTCTCCTCCTGTAGGCCAACCGACTAGCAGTTCTACCTCGCTGTCCTCCCTTGGACATTTAGATATCGATCGCTTCAACTACTGATCAGCGTACCAGTTTTCATGGAGGCCTGGAAGCCAAGCAATCGTGCAGGGTTATTGTCATCGTAAGCCGAGCAAGCGGAGTGATACGAGGGCGCATTCTAGACCTGATGCTATGAGAGCGATTGCCCGAGAACATGCCTCACCTATGTCAGCAAGATTGTATCTGCAATCGTCTCACCTGTCAACGTGCAAGCATATCTTTGTTGATCAAAATAAAAAATAGATCGTTTGAGAAAATCTTTTAAGCAATAATTTTATCAATTCTAGCAAGCTAAAATAAAACAAATTCATATTTCTCATCCAGCAAAGCCAAGGCCTATAAAGCCTACATGCTCTTCGTTGCCTTTAGTGCCTATATGGCCTAGATCGTCTACATGTTTTACGTGGCCTACATTGCTAACACTAGCTATATGGTTGACAATAGCCTACACAGCCTATATGCCATACATGGTTGATATGGCCTACACGGCCTACACTGCTTAAGCGGCCCAAGCATCCTACATTGCCGTGTTGATTGACATGGTTGGTCTGCACGTTCGATCAGGTCGAAATAGATGAATGAACTAACTAATAAACCTTTGAGACAGCAGGCCTATCTACAAGCAGGCCTATCAAAATTGACAAGCGCCACTAACTGTTCTACATATCTACCTTCGTAACTTTACCAACTTTACCTACCTAAGCTACCTCATCTATCTTACCTACCTTGCCTACTTAGCCTACCTTGCAACCTTGACTACCAGCCCTACCTAGTCTACCACGTCTATATTCGCCACTTTGGTTATGTTGCTTACTTAGCCTACCAAGCCCACCTTTTCTACCTTACCCATAGAGCCTACGTAGCCTACCTTGCCTACCTTGACTATAGTGTTTGCAACTTGGTCTTTCTGTTAGACGGACCGAGTTGTCGTCTTCTCGGTGGTCGTCAGACAAAGCATTTGGCTGACCCAGCTCTCGGCTTAACCAGCCGTCGAGTGAGCGGTCGAGTGAGTGTTCTAGTCATCAAACTCAATAGTCGAGTGACAAAATTAACTGCTTTCACTGAAGAATGGCTTACGAGGGCTACCCAACTTGCTAGTTGGCAGCCACATGGCCTAGTTGTGCGACATGAACGGAAAAAACTTGTCCATTTCAAACGAAAACATGACACTGCCGGGGCTCACTCGCGTTTCTAGAGACAAACAAGAAATTCGTGGTCACTTCTACCCCCGAACATTTCTCGTATGCCTTTTATCTCCTGATATCATTCCCTGCTCATCACATCCGCCACCAGCACAACCTACAGAAGTGGCAGCTCTTCTCAGCCTTTGTCAAAAAAATGAGCTTGACCATTACTACTTGCTTCACATGAATATGCTGCAGAAGATAACAAAATGAGAGGTATATGGCATTCGATGAAAAAGCTTGGACTTTGTCTCCTTCTTCCCAATCAGCAGATGATTGACTGGAGGTACAGGGAAACAGGCGTCGTCTGACTCATACTCGTATGAATACGAGTCAGAAGGCATGCTCGTCTACCCGCATTAGGCATATCTCACCATCTTCTCCTTGCTACACCCGATAGACAACGCTACAATTTCACTCTCCCTTCACGGCAAAGTGTTGACTTAACCTGCAGTCTTAATTTAAAATGCGCAGCCAATCCAACTGGTACTCACTGGCGTCTACTATACTGCAATGGTACCCTAACGCCATTCCCATGCTTAATTACTGCTGCTTCACTAGCGTATCTCAGCCCCATATAACTAAACGGTGAACTATGGAGATAGACTTGTCCTTTGTAGCAATGTCCAACAAAATGGAAATATCATCATAGAATGTTACTCAAAGTGGTTGGTGTGGCAACGAATGAAAAATATTTTCCTTTCTCTGCAACAATTTCGTCGATTTTACTCACTTTCTTTGATTACACTTGCTGTGGCAAACCAAGTTCTCAAGTTCGGAGGAATACGCAGGGATCTACGTTCTCTCCTATCGTAGGTCAACTGACAAGCAGTTCTACCTCGCTGCCATCCCTTGGATATTTTAATATCGATCGCTGCAAACACTGATCAGCGACCCAGCCCTCATGCAGGCCAGCAAGCCAAGCAATCGTTGACCAACCGAACCACTCGCAACATCGTGCGGTTGTATTGTCATCGTAAGCCGAGTAAGCGGAGTAAGACGAGGGTGCATTCTAGGCCTGACGCTATGCGAGCGATCGCCCGAGAATATCCCTCACCTATGTCAGCAAGATTGTATCTGCAATCTTCTCACCTCTCAACGTGCAAGCATATCTTTGTTGATCAAAATAAAAAAAAAGATCGATTGGGAAAATCATCTTGGCAATAATTTTAGAAATTTTAGCAAGCTTATATTAAACAAATTCATATTTTTCATCCAGCGAAGCCAAGTCCTATAAACCCTACATGCTCTTCGTTGCCGTCAGTGCCTATTTGGCCTATATCATCTATATGTTTGACGTGGACTATATTGCTAACCTGAGCTACATGGTTGACATAGCCTGCACGGCCTACATGCCATACATGGTTGATACGGCCTACACGGCCTAAACTGCCTATACGGCCCAAGCGTCCTACATTGCCGTGTTGATTGACATGGTTGGTCTGCACGGCCGATCAGGTGGAAAAAGATGAATGAACTAACTAATAAATCTTTGAGACAGCAGGGCTATCTACAAGCAGCCCTATCAAACTGACAAGCACAACTAACTGTTCTACATGTCTACTTTCCTCACCTTACCACCTTTACCTACCTTATTTACCTCATCTACCTTACCGACCTTGCCTATCTTACCTACCTTGCCTATCTTGCCTACTTTGCCAACCTTACCTACTTTGCCTGTTTTGCCTAGCTTACATACTCTGCCTATATAACCCACCTTGTCGACTTTGACTTTTTCCTTTGCCTTGCCTACCTAGCTACCCTTGACTACCTTGCTTACATCGCAATTTTTCCTGCCAAGGCTACCTTGCCTACCTTGCTTACCTTGCCTAACTTGCCTACCTTTTAACCTTACCTACCAGGCCTACCAAGTCTACCACAACTATATTCGCTAACTTGGCTATCTTGCCTACTTAGCCTACCTTGACCACCTTGCCTACCTACTTAAAGAGCTTACGTAGATTACCTTTCCTATCTTGACTATAGTGTTTGCAACTTGAACTGACTATTAGACGGACCGAGTGGTCGTCTCACTCGGTGGTCGGCAGACCAAGCATTTCGCTCACGAAGCTCTCGGCTTACCCAGTCGTCGAATAAACGGTCGAGTGAGTGGTCGAATCATTAAACTGAATTGTCGAGTGACAAACTTAACTGCAGTCACTGCAGAGTTGCTTACGAGGGCAAGCCGACTGGCTAGTAGGCAGCCCGATGGCCTAATTGTGCGACATGAACGGAAAAAACTTGTCAATTGCAAACGAAAGCACGACACTGCCGGGCCTCACTCGCGTTTCTAGAGACAAACAAGAAATTCGTGGTCACTTCTACCCCCGCATATTTCTCGTTCTTCCTCTATCTCCTCGTATCATTCCCTGCTCACTACATCCGCTGCCGGCCAAACCTACACAAGTGGCAGCTCTTCTCAGCCTTTGTCAAAAAAATGAGCTTGACCATTACTACTTGCTTCGCTGGAATATGCTGCAGAAGATATCAAAATGACAAGTATATGTCATTCGACGACGAAACTTGGACTTTGTCTTCTCCTTACCAATCAGCAGATGGCCGACTGGGTGTACAGGGAAACAGGCGTCGTCTGACTCATACTCGTATGAATACGAGTCAGAAGGCACCCTCGTCTACCCGCATATGGCATATCTAATCATATTCTCCTTGCTACATCCGATCGACAACGCAGCAATTTCCCTCTCCCTTCACGGCAATGTTTTGACTTAACCAGTAGTATTGATTTAAAATGCGCAGCCAATCCAACTGGAACACACAGGCGTGTACTGTACTGCAATGGTACCCTAACGCCATTCCCAGGCTTAATTACTGCTGCTTGATTAGCGTATCTCACCCCCATTATAACTAAGCAGTGAACTATGGAGTTAGTCTTGTCCTTTATAGCAATGTCCAACAAAATGGACATATCATCATAGAATGTTACTCAAAGTGGTTGGTGTGGCAATGAATGAAAAATATTTTCGTTTCTCTGCAACAATTTCGTCGATTTTACTCACTTTCGTCGATTACACTAGCTGTGCCAAAGCAAGTTCTCAACTGCGGAGAAAAACACAGGGATCTACGTTCGCTCCTCCTGTAGGCCAACCGACAAGAAGTTCTACCTCGCTGTCATCCCTTGGACATTTAAATATCGATCGCTACAACCACTGATCAGCGTGCCAGCCTTCATGCAGGCCAGCAAGCCAGGCAATCGTGCGGCTGAATTGTCATCGTAAGGCGAGCAAGCGGAGTAAGACGAGGGCGCATTCATGGCCTGACGCTATGCGAGCAACCGTCCGTCCATAGATCATCCCTCACCTATGTTAGCAAGATTGTATCTGCAATCGACTCACCTCTCAACGTGCAAGCATGTATTTGTGGATCAAAATAATAAATTGATCGATTTGGAAAAACGTTTTAGCAATAATTTTAGGAATTTTAGCAAGCTTAAATTAAACAAATTAATATTTCTCATCCAGCGAAGCCAAGGCCTATAAAGCCTACATGCTCTTCGATGCCTTCAGTGCCTATATGGTCTAGATCGTCCATATGTTTGACGTTGGCTACATTGCTAACATGAGCTACATGGTTGACATGGCCTATACGGCCTTTACTGCCTATACAGCCCAAGCGTCCTACATTGCCGTGTTGATTGACATGGTTGGTCTGCACTATCGATCAGGTCGAAATTCTAGATATCTACCTTCCTAACCTCACTAACTTTACCTACCTTAGCTACCACATCTACCTTACCTAACTTGCCTATATAACCTACCTTGCCTACCTTAACTACTTTGGTTATAGAGCCTAGGTAGTCTACCTTTCCTATACTGACTATAGTGTTTGTAACTTGAAATAACTGTTAGACGGACCGAGTGGTCGTCTCACCCGGTGGTCGGCAGACCAAGCATTTGGCTGACGAAGCTGTCGGCTTACCCAGTCGTCGAATGAACGGTCGAGTGATTGGTCTAGTCATTAAACTGAATGGTCGAGTGACAAAATTAACTGCAGTCACTGCAGAGTTGCTTACGAGGGCAACCCGACTGGCTAGTAGGCAGCCTGATGGCTTAATTGTGAGACAAGAACGGAAAAAACTTGTCAATTTCAAACGAAAACACGACACTGCCGGGGCTCACTCGCGTTTTTAGAGACAAACAAGAAATTCGTGGTCACTTCTACCCCCGCATTTTTCTCGTTCGCCTTCTATCTCCTCGTATCATTCCCTTCTCACCACATCCGCTGCCGGCACAACCTACAAAAGTGGCAGCTCTTCTCAGCCTTTGTTAAAAAAATAAGCTTGACCATTACTACTTGCTTCGCAGGAATATGCTGCAGAAGATAACATAATAACTGTTTCAAGCCTTAGTAGTGTAAATGCAAATGACAGTCTAATACTGATATGGTAGTAGTTATTCAATAAAATAATAGCTTTATTTCATTGAAATTTTGTTTTTTACATTGTTTTCTAGCATCTTCATGTGAATTTATTTGACTATTTTTTAGAAAATCAATGTTTTTGTAGTTAGCACTGCTTCAGGCCTTATCAGTGTAAATGTAAATTACACTCTATTGCTGTAAAACTACTAGTGATTCCATAAAATAAAATCTTTTTTTTATTGTAATTCTTTATTTTGCATTGTTTTCAAGCATTTTCATGGGAATTTATTCGACCATTTTAGGGAAAATCAATGTTTTTATAGTTAACACTATTTCAGGCTTTATTAGTGTAAATACAAATGAAACTCTATTACTGCAGAACTAGTAGCTATTCGATGAAATAGAAGCTTTATTTCATTGTAGTTCTGTGCTTTACATTGTTTTGTAGCTTTTTCATGGGAATTGATACAACCATTCTTGACATAATCAATGTTGTTATAGTAAACACTGTTTTAGGCCTTATTAGTGTTAATGCAAATAACACTCTATTAGTGCAAAACAAGTGGGTAGGCATTGGAATAATAGCTTTACTTCATTGCATTTCTGTGTTTTACATTGTTTTTAAGCATTTTCGTGAGAGTTTATTCGACCATTTTTGAGAAAATCAATGTTTTTTTAGTTAACAGTATTTCAGGCCTTATCAGTGTAAATTCAAATTACTGTCTATTACTGTAAAACTAGTAGTTATTCAATAAAATAATAGCTTTACTCGACCATTTTTGAGACAATCAATGTTTTCATCGTTAACACTGTTTCAAGCCATATTAGTGTAAATGCAAATGACAGTCTATTACTGCTAAACTAGTAGCTATTGGTTGAAATAAAAGCTTTATTTCCTTGTATTTCTGTTTTCTACAATATTTTCAAGCATTTTCACATCAATTTACTCGACCATGTTTTAAAAAATCAATGTTTTTATAGTTAACACCTTTTCAGGCCTTATTAGTGTAACTGCAAATGACACTCTATTACTGCAATACTAGTAGTTATTCAAAGAAATGATAGCTTTACTTTCTTGTATTTCTGTGATTTACATTGTTTTACGAATTTTTCATGTGAATTTATTCGACCATTTTTGAGAAAATCGATGTTCTGATCGTTAATGCTGTTTCAAGCCTGATTAGTGTAGATGCAAATGACAGTCTATTACTGATAAAGTAGTAGATATTTAATAAAATCATGGCTTTATTTCATTATACCTCTGTTTTTTACGTTGTTTTCATGCTTTTTCATGTGAAATTATTCGACCATTTTGCCGAAAATCAATGTTTTTATCGTTAACATTGTATTAGGCCTTATATGTGTAAATACAAATGACATTCTATGACTGCAAAACAAGTGGGTATTCAATGAAATTGTAGCTTTACTTCATTGTATTTCTCTGTTCTACATTCTTTTCAAGCATTTTCGTCTGAACTTTTTCGACCATTTTTGAGAAAATCAATGTTTTAATAGTTAACAATATTTCAGGCTTTACTAGTCTTAATGCAAATGACACTTCATTACAGCTAAACTTGTAGTTATCCTTGAAGTAATTGCTTTACTTCATTGTATTTTTGATTTTTACATTGTTTTAAGCATTTTCATGTCAATTTATTAGACAATTTGTGACAAAATGAATGTTTTTAAAGCTTACACTTCTGTAGGCCTTATTACAGTAAATGCAAATGACACTCTATTACTGCAAAACTAGTAGCTATTCGTTGAAATCATAGCTTTATTTCCTTGTGTTTCTGTGTTTTACATTGTTTTCAAGCATTTTCATGTGAATTTATTAGACAAAATTTGAGAAAATGAGTGTTTTTAATAGTTAACACTATTTCAGGCTTTACTAGTCTAAATGCAAATGACACTCCATTACAGCTAAACTAGTAGTTAATCTTGAAATAATGACTTTATTTCCTTGTATTTTTGTGTTTTACATTGTTTTCAGCATTTTCATGTCAATTTATTAGACAATTTTTGAGAAAATCAATATTTTTAATGTTAACACTTTTGTTGGCCTTATTACAGTAAATGCAAATGACACTCTATTACTGCAAGACTAGTAGCTATTCGTTGAAATCATAGCTTTATTTCCTTGTATTTTTGTGTTTTACATTTTTTCAAGCATTTTCATGGAAATTTATTCCACCATTTTAGGGAAAATCAATATTTTTATACTTAACACTGTTTCAGGCCTTACTAGTGTAAATGCAAATGACACTCTATTACTGCTAAACTAGTATTTACTCAATGAAATAAAAGCTTTATTTCATTATACCTCTGTTTTTTACGTTGTCTCCATGCATTTTCATGTGAAATTATTCGACCATTTTGGCGAAAATCAATGTTTTTATCGTTAACATTGTATCAGGCCTTATATGTGTAAATACAAATGACATTCTATAACTGCAAAACAAGTGGGTATTCAATGAACTAGTAGCTTTACTTCATTTCATTTCTCTGTTTTACATTCTTTTCAAGCATTTTCGTCTAAATTTTTTCGACCATTTGTGAGAAAATCAATGTTTCAACAGTTAACACTATTTCAAGCTTTACTAGTCTAAATGCAAATGACGCTCCATTACAGCTAAACTTGTAGTTATTCTTGAAATAATAGCTTTACTTCATTGTATTCTTGCTTTTTACATTGTTTTCAGCATTTTCATGCCAATTTATTAGACAATTTGTGAGAAAATCAATGTTTTTAATGTTAACATTTTTGTAGGCCTTATTACAGTAAATGCAAATGATACTCTATTACTGCAAAACTAGTAACTATTCGTTGAAATCATAGCTTTATTTCCTTGTATTTTTGTGTTTTACATTGTTTTCAAGCATTTTCATGTGAATTTATTCCACCATTTGTGAGAAAATCAATGTTTTTATAGTTAACAATGTTTCAGGCCTTACTAGTCTTAATGCAAATGACACTCCATTACAGCTAAACTTGTAGTTATCCTTGAATTAATAGCTTTACTTCATTGTATTTTTGCTTTTTACATTGTTTTAAGCATTTTCATGTCCATTTATTAGACAATTTGTGACAAAATCAATGTTTTTAAAGTTTACACTTCTGTAGGCCTTATTACAGTAAATGCAAATGACACTCTATTACTGCAAAACTAGTAGCTATTCGTTGAAATCATAGCGTTATTTCACTGTATTTTTGTGTTTTACATTGTTTTCAAGCATTTTCATGTGAATTTTTTCCACTATTTGTGAGAAAGTCAATGTTTTTATAGTTAACACTGTTTCAGGCCTTACTAGTCTTAATGCAAATGACACTCTCTTACTGCTAAACTGGTAGTTATTCAATGATAGAAAAGCTTTATTTCATTGCACTTCTGCGTTTTACATTGTTTTACGCATTTTCATGTGAATTTATTCAACCATTTTAGAGAAAAACAATGTTTTCATCGTTAACACTTTTGTAAGCCTTATTACAGTCAATGAAAATGACACTCTATAACTGCAAAACGAAGAGTTATTCAATGAGAAAATAGCTTTATTTCATTATATTTCGGTGTTTTACATTGCTTTCTATCTCTTGTAAATAAATTCGACCATTTTTGAGAAAATCAATGTTTTTGTAGTTAACACTGTTTCAGGCCATATTAGTGTAAATGGAAATGAAACTCTATTACTGCAAAACTAGTAGTTATTCAATGAAATAATAGCTTTATTTTCTTGTACTTCGGTGTTTTACATTGTTCTACGCATTTTCATGTGAATTTTGTCGACCATTTTTGAGAAAATCGATATTTTTATAGTTAACATTGTTCTAGGCCTTATTAGTGTAAATGCAAATAACACTCTATTTCTGCAAATCTAGTAGCTATTCAATGAAACAATAGCATTATTTTATTGTATTTCTGTGTTTTACTTTGTCTTCTAGCATCTCCATGTGAATTTATTTGATTTTTTATGAGAATATCAATATTCTTGCAGTTAACACTGTTTCAGGCCTTATCAGTGTAAATGTAAATTACACTCTATAACTGTAAAACTAATTGTTATTCAATAAAATGAAATCTTTTTTTATTGTATTTCTGTATTTTGCTTTGTTTTCAAGCATTTTCATGGGAATTTATTTGACTATTTTAGGTAAAATCAATGTTTTTATCGTTAACACTTTTTCAGGCCTTAGTTATGTAAATGCAAATGACACTTTATTACAGCTAAACTAGTAGTTATTCTTGAAACAATAACTTTATTTCATTGTATTTTTGTGTTTTATATTGTTTTCAGCATTTTTCATGTCAATTTATTAGACAATGTTTGAGAAAATCAATGTGTTTAAAGTTATCACCTTTGTAAGCCTTATTACAGTCAATGCAAATGACACTCTATTACTGCAAAACTAGTAGCTATTCGTTGAAATCATAGCTTTATTTCATTGTATTTCTGTGTTTTACATTGTTTTACGCATTTTCACGTGAATTGATTCGACCATTTTTGAGGAAATCAATGTTTTTATCGTCATCGCTGTTTCAAGCCCTAGTAGTGTAGATGCAAATGACAGTATTTTACTGATAAGGTAGTAGTTATTCAATAATATAATAGCTTTATTTCACTGAATTTTTGTGTGTTTCACTGTTTTCTAGCATCCCCATGTGAATTTATTTGACTATTTTTGAGAAAATCAATGCTTTTGTAGTTAACACTGTTTCAGGCCTTATCAGTGTAAATGTAAATTACACTATTACTGTAAAACTAGTTGATATTCAATAAACTAAAATCTTTTTTTTATTGTATTTCTGTATTTTGCTTTGTTTTCAAGCATTTTCATGGGAATTTATTCGACCTTTTTAGGTAAAATCAATGTTCTTATCGTTAATACTTTTTTACGCCTTAGTTATATTACTGCACATGACACTCTATTACAGCTAAACTGGTAGTTATTCTTGAAATAATACATATATTTCCTTGTATTTTCGTGTTTTACATTGTTTTCAGCATTTTCATGTCCATTTATTAGACAATTTTTGAGAAAATCAATGTTTTTAATGTTAAGAATTTTGTAGGCCCTAATACAGTAAATGCAAATGACACTCTATTACTGAAAAACTAGTAGCTATTCGTTGAAATCATAGCTTTATTTCCTTGTGTTTCTGTGTCTTACATTGTTTTCAAGCATTTTCATGTGAACTTATTAGACAATTTTTGAGAAAATCAGTGTTTTTAATAGTTAACACTATTTCAGGCTTTACTAGTCTAAATGGAAATGACACTCCATTACAGCTAAACTAGTAGTTAATCTTGAAATAAAAGCTTTATTTCCATGTATTTTTGTGTTTTACATTGTTTTCAGCATTTTCATGTCAGTTTATTAGACAATTTTTGAGAAAATCAGTGTTTTTAATGTTAACATTTTTGTAGGCCTTATTACAGTAAATGCAAATGACACTCTATTACTGCAACACTAGTAGCTATTCGTTGAAATCATAGCTTTATTTCACTGTATTTTTGTGTTTTACACTTTTTGCAAGCCTTTTCATGGAAATTTATTCGACCATTTTAGGGAAAATCAATATTTTTATACATAACACTGTTTCAGGCCTTACTAGTGTAAATGCAAATGACACTCTATTACTGCTAAACGAATAGTTACTCAATGAAATAAAAGCTTGATTTTATTATACCTCTGTTTTTTACGTTGTTTTCATGCATTTTCATGTGAAATTATTCGACCATTTTGGCGAAAATCAATGTTTTTATCGTTAACATTGTATCAGGCCTTCTATGTGTAATTACAAATGACATTCTATAACTGCAAAACAAGTGGGTATTCAATGAAATAGTAGCTCTACTTCATTGCAATTCTCTGTTTTACATTCTTTTCAAGCATTCTCGTCTGAATTTTTTCGACCATTTTTGAGAAAATCAATGTTTTAATAGTTAACAATATTTCAGGCTTTACTAGTCTAAATGCAAATGACACTCCATTACAGCTAAACTTGTAGTTATTCTTGAAATAATAGCTTTACTTCATTGTATTCTTGCTTTTTACATTGTTTTAAGCATTTTCATGCCAATTCATTAGACAATTTGTGAGAAAATCAATGTTTTTAATGTTAACATTTTTGTAGGCCTTATTACAGTAAATGCAAATGATACTCTATTACTGCAAAACTAGTAACTATTCGTTGAAATCATAGCTTTATTTCCTTGTGTTTCTGTGTTTTACATTGTTCTCAAGCATTTTCATGTGAATTTTATAGACAATTTTTGAGAAAATCAGTGTTGTTAATAGTTAGCACTATTTCAGGCTTTACTAGTCTAAATGCAAATGACACTCCATTACAGCTAATCTTGTAGTTATTCTTGAAATAATAGCTTTACTTCATTGTATTTTTGCTATTTACATTGTTTTAAGCATTTTGATGTCAGTTTATTAGACAATTTTTGGGAAAATCAATGTTTTTAATGTTAACACTTTTCTGGGCCTTATTACAGTAAATGTAAATGACACTCTATTACTGCTAAACTGGTAGTTATTCAATGAAATAAAATCTTTATTTCATTGTACTTCTGCGTTTTACATTGTTTTACGCATTTTCATGTGAATCTATTCAACTATTTTGAGAGAAAAACAATGTTTTCATCAATAACACTTTTGTAAGCCTTATGACAGTCAATGCAAATGACACTCTGTAACTGCAAAACTAAGAGTTATTCAATGAGAAAATAGCTTTATTTCATTATATTTCTGTGTTTTACATTGCTTTCTATCTCATGTAAATAAATTCTACCATTTTTGAGAAAATCAATGTTTTCATAGTTAACACTGTTTCAGGCCATATTAGCGTAAAATGAAATAATAGCTTTATTTTCTTGTACTGCTGTGTTTTACATTGTTTTACGCATTTTCATGTGAATTTTTTCGACAATTTTAGGGAAAATCAATGCTTTTATCGTTAACACTTTTTCAGGCCTCAGTAATGTAAATGCAAATAACACTCTATCACAGCTAAACCAGTAGTTATTATTGAAATAATAATTTGTATTTCATTGTATTGTTGTGTTTTACATTGTTTTCAGGATTTTCATGTCAATTTATTAGACAATTTTTGAGAAAATCAATGTGTTTCAAGTTAACACTTTTGTAAGCCTTGTTACAGTCAATGCAAATGACACTCTATTACTGCAAAACCAGTAGCTATTCGTTGAAATGATAGCTTCATTTCATTGAATTTGTATATTTTGCATTTTTTTCAAGCATTTTCATGGGAATTTATTCGACTATTTTAGGGAAAATCAATGCTTTTATCTTTAACATTTTTTCAGGCCTTATTAATGTAAATGAAAATGACACTCTATTACAGCTAAACTAGTAGTTATTTAATGAAATAATAGCTTTATTTTCTTGTATTTCTGTGTTTTACATTGTTTTACGCATTTTCATGTGATTTTCTCGATCATTTTAGAGAAAATCGATGTTTTTATAGTTAACACTGTTCTAGGCCTTATTAGTGTAAATGCAAATAACACTCTATTTCTGCAAATCTAGTAGCTATTCAATCAAATAATAGCATTATTTCATTGTATTTCTGTGTTTTACATTGTTTTCTAGCATCTCCATGTGAATTTATTTGATTTTTTATGAGAAAATCAATGTTTTTGTAGTTAACACTGTTTCAGGCCTTATCAGTGTAAATGTAAATTACACTCTATAACTGTAAAACTAGTTGTTATTCAATAAAATGAAATCCTTTTTTATTGTATTTCTGTATTTTGCTTTGTTTTCAAGCATTTTTATGGGAATTTATTTGACCATTTTAGGGAAAATCAATGTTTTTCTGGTTAATACTTTTTCAGGCCTTGGTTAAGTAAATGTAAATGACACTCTATTAGAGCTAAACTAGTAGTTATTCAATGAAATAATAGCTTTATTTTCTTGTACTTCGGTGTTTTACATTGTTCTACGCATTTTCATGTGAATTTTGTCGACCATTTTTGAGAAAATCGATATTTTTATAGTTAACATTGTTCTAGGCCTTATTAGTGTAAATGCAAATAACACTCTATTTCTGCAAATCTAGTAGCTATTCAATGAAACAATAGCATTATTTTATTGTATTTCTGTGTTTTACTTTGTCTTCTAGCATCTCCATGTGAATTTATTTGATTTTTTATGAGAATATCAATATTCTTGCAGTTAACACTGTTTCAGGCCTTATCAGTGTAAATGTAAATTACACTCTATAACTGTAAAAGTAATTGTTATTCAATAAAATGAAATCTTTTTTTATTGTATTTCTGTATTTTGCTTTGTTTTCAAGCATTTTCATGGGAATTTATTTGACTATTTTAGGTAAAATCAATGTTTTTATCGTTAACACTTTTTCAGGCCTTAGTTATGTAAATGCAAATGACACTTTATTACAGCTAAACTAGTAGTTATTCTTGAAACAATAACTTTATTTCATTGTATTTTTGTGTTTTATATTGTTTTCAGCATTTTTCATGTCAATTTATTAGACAATGTTTGAGAAAATCAATGTGTTTAAAGTTATCACCTTTGTAAGCCTTATTACAGTCAATGCAAATGACACTCTATTACTGCAAAACTAGTAGCTATTCGTTGAAATCATAGCTTTATTTCATTGTATTTCTGTGTTTTACATTGTTTTACGCATTTTCACGTGAATTGATTCGACCATTTTTGAGGAAATCAATGTTTTTATCGTCATCGCTGTTTCAAGCCCTAGTAGTGTAGATGCAAATGACAGTATTTTACTGATAAGGTAGTAGTTATTCAATAATATAATAGCTTTATTTCACTGAATTTTTGTGTGTTTCACTGTTTTCTAGCATCCCCATGTGAATTTATTTGACTATTTTTGAGAAAATCAATGCTTTTGTAGTTAACACTGTTTCAGGCCTTATCAGTGTAAATGTAAATTACACTATTACTGTAAAACTAGTTGATATTCAATAAACTAAAATCTTTTTTTTATTGTATTTCTGTATTTTGCTTTGTTTTCAAGCATTTTCATGGGAATTTATTCGACCTTTTTAGGTAAAATCAATGTTCTTATCGTTAATACTTTTTTACGCCTTAGTTATATTACTGCACATGACACTCTATTACAGCTAAACTGGTAGTTATTCTTGAAATAATACATATATTTCCTTGTATTTTCGTGTTTTACATTGTTTTCAGCATTTTCATGTCCATTTATTAGACAATTTTTGAGAAAATCAATGTTTTTAATGTTAAGAATTTTGTAGGCCCTAATACAGTAAATGCAAATGACACTCTATTACTGAAAAACTAGTAGCTATTCGTTGAAATCATAGCTTTATTTCCTTGTGTTTCTGTGTCTTACATTGTTTTCAAGCATTTTCATGTGAACTTATTAGACAATTTTTGAGAAAATCAGTGTTTTTAATAGTTAACACTATTTCAGGCTTTACTAGTCTAAATGGAAATGACACTCCATTACAGCTAAACTAGTAGTTAATCTTGAAATAAAAGCTTTATTTCCATGTATTTTTGTGTTTTACATTGTTTTCAGCATTTTCATGTCAGTTTATTAGACAATTTTTGAGAAAATCAGTGTTTTTAATGTTAACATTTTTGTAGGCCTTATTACAGTAAATGCAAATGACACTCTATTACTGCAACACTAGTAGCTATTCGTTGAAATCATAGCTTTATTTCACTGTATTTTTGTGTTTTACACTTTTTGCAAGCCTTTTCATGGAAATTTATTCGACCATTTTAGGGAAAATCAATATTTTTATACATAACACTGTTTCAGGCCTTACTAGTGTAAATGCAAATGACACTCTATTACTGCTAAACGAATAGTTACTCAATGAAATAAAAGCTTGATTTTATTATACCTCTGTTTTTTACGTTGTTTTCATGCATTTTCATGTGAAATTATTCGACCATTTTGGCGAAAATCAATGTTTTTATCGTTAACATTGTATCAGGCCTTCTATGTGTAATTACAAATGACATTCTATAACTGCAAAACAAGTGGGTATTCAATGAAATAGTAGCTCTACTTCATTGCAATTCTCTGTTTTACATTCTTTTCAAGCATTCTCGTCTGAATTTTTTCGACCATTTTTGAGAAAATCAATGTTTTAATAGTTAACAATATTTCAGGCTTTACTAGTCTAAATGCAAATGACACTCCATTACAGCTAAACTTGTAGTTATTCTTGAAATAATAGCTTTACTTCATTGTATTCTTGCTTTTTACATTGTTTTAAGCATTTTCATGCCAATTCATTAGACAATTTGTGAGAAAATCAATGTTTTTAATGTTAACATTTTTGTAGGCCTTATTACAGTAAATGCAAATGATACTCTATTACTGCAAAACTAGTAACTATTCGTTGAAATCATAGCTTTATTTCCTTGTGTTTCTGTGTTTTACATTGTTCTCAAGCATTTTCATGTGAATTTTATAGACAATTTTTGAGAAAATCAGTGTTGTTAATAGTTAGCACTATTTCAGGCTTTACTAGTCTAAATGCAAATGACACTCCATTACAGCTAATCTTGTAGTTATTCTTGAAATAATAGCTTTACTTCATTGTATTTTTGCTATTTACATTGTTTTAAGCATTTTGATGTCAGTTTATTAGACAATTTTTGGGAAAATCAATGTTTTTAATGTTAACACTTTTCTGGGCCTTATTACAGTAAATGTAAATGACACTCTATTACTGCTAAACTGGTAGTTATTCAATGAAATAAAATCTTTATTTCATTGTACTTCTGCGTTTTACATTGTTTTACGCATTTTCATGTGAATCTATTCAACTATTTTGAGAGAAAAACAATGTTTTCATCAATAACACTTTTGTAAGCCTTATGACAGTCAATGCAAATGACACTCTGTAACTGCAAAACTAAGAGTTATTCAATGAGAAAATAGCTTTATTTCATTATATTTCTGTGTTTTACATTGCTTTCTATCTCATGTAAATAAATTCTACCATTTTTGAGAAAATCAATGTTTTCATAGTTAACACTGTTTCAGGCCATATTAGCGTAAAATGAAATAATAGCTTTATTTTCTTGTACTGCTGTGTTTTACATTGTTTTACGCATTTTCATGTGAATTTTTTCGACAATTTTAGGGAAAATCAATGCTTTTATCGTTAACACTTTTTCAGGCCTCAGTAATGTAAATGCAAATAACACTCTATCACAGCTAAACCAGTAGTTATTATTGAAATAATAATTGTATTTCATTGTATTGTTGTGTTTTACATTGTTTTCAGGATTTTCATGTCAATTTATTAGACAATTTTTGAGAAAATCAATGTGTTTCAAGTTAACACTTTTGTAAGCCTTGTTACAGTCAATGCAAATGACACTCTATTACTGCAAAACCAGTAGCTATTCGTTGAAATGATAGCTTCATTTCATTGAATTTGTATATTTTGCATTTTTTTCAAGCATTTTCATGGGAATTTATTCGACTATTTTAGGGAAAATCAATGCTTTTATCTTTAACATTTTTTCAGGCCTTATTAATGTAAATGAAAATGACACTCTATTACAGCTAAACTAGTAGTTATTTAATGAAATAATAGCTTTATTTTCTTGTATTTCTGTGTTTTACATTGTTTTACGCATTTTCATGTGATTTTCTCGATCATTTTAGAGAAAATCGATGTTTTTATAGTTAACACTGTTCTAGGCCTTATTAGTGTAAATGCAAATAACACTCTATTTCTGCAAATCTAGTAGCTATTCAATCAAATAATAGCATTATTTCATTGTATTTCTGTGTTTTACATTGTTTTCTAGCATCTCCATGTGAATTTATTTGATTTTTTATGAGAAAATCAATGTTTTTGTAGTTAACACTGTTTCAGGCCTTATCAGTGTAAATGTAAATTACACTCTATAACTGTAAAACTAGTTGTTATTCAATAAAATGAAATCCTTTTTTATTGTATTTCTGTATTTTGCTTTGTTTTCAAGCATTTTTATGGGAATTTATTTGACCATTTTAGGGAAAATCAATGTTTTTCTGGTTAATACTTTTTCAGGCCTTGGTTATGTAAATGTAAATGACACTCTATTAGAGCTAAACTAGTAGTTATTCAATGAAATAATAGCTTTATTTTCTTGTACTTCGGTGTTTTACATTGTTCTACGCATTTTCATGTGAATTTTGTCGACCATTTTTGAGAAAATCGATATTTTTATAGTTAACATTGTTCTAGGCCTTATTAGTGTAAATGCAAATAACACTCTATTTCTGCAAATCTAGTAGCTATTCAATGAAACAATAGCATTATTTTATTGTATTTCTGTGTTTTACTTTGTCTTCTAGCATCTCCATGTGAATTTATTTGATTTTTTATGAGAATATCAATATCCTTGCAGTTAACACTGTTTCAGGCCTTATCAGTGTAAATGTAAATTACACTCTATAACTGTAAAAGTAATTGTTATTCAATAAAATGAAATCTTTTTTTATTGTATTTCTGTATTTTGCTTTGTTTTCAAGCATTTTCATGGGAATTTATTTGACTATTTTAGGTAAAATCAATGTTTTTATCGTTAACACTTTTTCAGGCCTTAGTTATGTAAATGCAAATGACACTTTATTACAGCTAAACTAGTAGTTATTCTTGAAACAATAACTTTATTTCATTGTATTTTTGTGTTTTATATTGTTTTCAGCATTTTTCATGTCAATTTATTAGACAATGTTTGAGAAAATCAATGTGTTTAAAGTTATCACCTTTGTAAGCCTTATTACAGTCAATGCAAATGACACTCTATTACTGCAAAACTAGTAGCTATTCGTTGAAATCATAGCTTTATTTCATTGTATTTCTGTGTTTTACATTGTTTTACGCATTTTCACGTGAATTGATTCGACCATTTTTGAGGAAATCAATGTTTTTATCGTCATCGCTGTTTCAAGCCCTAGTAGTGTAGATGCAAATGACAGTATTTTACTGATAAGGTAGTAGTTATTCAATAATATAATAGCTTTATTTCACTGAATTTTTGTGTGTTTCACTGTTTTCTAGCATCCCCATGTGAATTTATTTGACTATTTTTGAGAAAATCAATGCTTTTGTAGTTAACACTGTTTCAGGCCTTATCAGTGTAAATGTAAATTACACTATTACTGTAAAACTAGTTGATATTCAATAAACTAAAATCTTTTTTTTATTGTATTTCTGTATTTTGCTTTGTTTTCAAGCATTTTCATGGGAATTTATTCGACCTTTTTAGGTAAAATCAATGTTCTTATCGTTAATACTTTTTTACGCCTTAGTTATATTACTGCACATGACACTCTATTACAGTTAAACTGGTAGTTATTCTTGAAATAATACATATATTTCCTTGTATTTTCGTGTTTTACATTGTTTTCAGCATTTTCATGTCTATTTATTAGACAATTTTTGAGAAAATCAATGTTTTTAATGTTAAGAATTTTGTTGGCCCTAATACAGTAATTGCAAATGACACTCTATTACTGAAAAACTAGTAGCTATTCGTTGAAATCATAGCTTTATTTCCTTGTGTTTCTGTGTCTTACATTGTTTTCAAGCATTTTCATGTGAATTTATTAGACAATTTTTGAGAAAATCAGTGTTTTTAATAGTTAACACTATTTCAGGCTTTACTAGTCTGAATGCAAATGACACTCCATTACAGCTAAACTAGTAGTTAATCTTGAAATAAAAGCTTTATTTCCATGTATTTTTGTGTTTTACATTGTTTTCAGCATTTTCATGTCAGTTTATTAGACAATTTTTGAGAAAATCAGTGTTTTTAATGTTAACATTTTTGTAGGCCTTATTACAGTAAATGCAAATGACACTCTATTACTGCAACACTAGTAGCTATTCGTTGAAATCATAGCTTTATTTCACTGTATTCTTGTGTTTTAAACTTTTTTCAAGCCTTTTCATGGAAATTTATTCGACCATTTTAGGGAAAATCAATATTTTTATACTTAACACTGTTTCAGGCCTTACTAGTGTAAATGCAAATGACACTCTATTACTGCTAAACTAATAGTTACTCAATGAAATAAAAGCTTGATTTTATTATACCTCTGTTTTTTACGTTGTTTTCATGCATTTTCATGTGAAATTATTCGACCATTTTGGCGAAAATCAATGTTTTTATCGTTAACATTGTATCAGGCCTTCTATGTGTAATTACAAATGACATTCTATAACTGCAAAACAAGTGGGTATTCAATGAAATAGTAGCTCTACTTCATTGCAATTCTCTGTTTTACATTCTTTTCAAGCATTCTCGTCTGAATTTTTTCGACCATTTTTGAGAAAATCAATGTTTTAATAGTTAACAATATTTCAGGCTTTACTAGTCTAAATGCAAATGACACTCCATTACAGCTAAACTTGTAGTTATTCTTGAAATAATAGCTTTACTTCATTGTATTCTTGCTTTTTACATTGTTTTAAGCATTTTCATGCCAATTCATTAGACAATTTGTGAGAAAATCAATGTTTTTAATGTTAACATTTTTGTAGGCCTTATTACAGTAAATGCAAATGATACTCTATTACTGCAAAACTAGTAACTATTCGTTGAAATCATAGCTCTATTTCCTTGTATTTTTGTGTTTTACATTGTTTTCAAGCATTTTCATGTGAATTTATTCCACCATTTGTGAGAAAATCAATGTTTTTATAGTTAACAATGTTTCAGGCTATACTAGTCTTAATGCAAATGACACTCCATTACAGCTAAACTTGTAGTTATCCTTGAAATAATAGCTTTACTTCATTGTATTTTTGCTTTTTAAATTGGTTTAGGCATTTTCATGTCCATTTATTAGACAATTTGTGACAAAATCAATGTTTTTAAAGTTTACACTTCTGTAGGCCTTATTACAGTAAATGCAAATGACACTCTATTACTGCAAAACTAGTAGCTATTCGTTGAAATCATAGCTTTATTTCCTTGTGTTTCTGTGTTTTACATTGTTCTCAAGCATTTTCATGTGAATTTTATAGACATTTTTTGAGAAAATCAGTGTTGTTAATAGTTAGCACTATTTCAGGCTTTACTAGTCTAAATGCAAATGACACTCCATTACAGCTAATCTTGTAGTTATTCTTGAAATAATAGCTTTACTTCATTGTATTTTTGCTATTTACATTGTTTTAAGCATTTTGATGTCAGTTTATTAGACAATTTTTGGGAAAATCAATGTTTTTAATGTTAACACTTTTCTGGGCCTTATTACAGTAAATGTAAATGACACTCTATTACTGCTAAACTGGTAGTTATTCAATGAAATAAAATCTTTATTTCATTGTACTTCTGCGTTTTACATTGTTTTACGCATTTTCATGTGAATCTATTCAACTATTTTGAGAGAAAAACAATGTTTTCATCAATAACACTTTTGTAAGCCTTATTACAGTCAATGCAAATGACACTCTGTAACTGCAAAACTAAGAGTTATTCAATGAGAAAATAGCTTTATTTCATCATATTTCTGTGTTTTACATTGCTTTCTATCTCATGTAAATAAATTCTACCATCTTTGAGAAAATCAATGTTTTCATAGTTAACACTGTTTCAGGCCATATTAGCGTAAAATGAAATAATAGCTTTATTTTCTTGTACTGCTGTGTTTTACATTGTTTTACGCATTTTCATGTGAATTTTTTCGACAATTTTAGGGAAAATCAATGCTTTTATCGTTAACACTTTTTCAGGCCTCAGTAATGTAAATGCAAATAACACTCTATCACAGCTAAACCAGTAGTTATTATTGAAATAATAATTGTATTTCATTGTATTGTTGTGTTTTACATTGTTTTCAGGATTTTCATGTCAATTTATTAGACAATTTTTGAGAAAATCAATGTGTTTCAAGTTAACACTTTTGTAAGCCTTGTTACAGTCAATGCAAATGACACTCTATTACTGCAAAACCAGTAGCTATTCGTTGAAATGATAGCTTCATTTCATTGAATTTGTATATTTTGCATTTTTTTCAAGCATTTTCATGGGAATTTATTCGACTATTTTAGGGAAAATCAATGCTTTTATCTTTAACATTTTTTCAGGCCTTATTAATGTAAATGAAAATGACACTCTATTACAGCTAAATTAGTAGTTATTTAATGAAATAATAGCTTTATTTTCTTGTATTTCTGTGTTTTACATTGTTTTACGCATTTTCATGTGATTTTCTCGATCATTTTAGAGAAAATCGATGTTTTTATAGTTAACACTGTTCTAGGCCTTATTAGTGTAAATGCAAATAACACTCTATTTCTGCAAATCTAGTAGCTATTCAATCAAATAATAGCATTATTTCATTGTATTTCTGTGTTTTACATTGTTTTCTAGCATCTCCATGTAAATTTATTTGATTTTTTATGGGAAAATCAATGTTTTTGTAGTTAACACTGTTTCAGGCCTTATCAGTGTAAATGTAAATTACACTCTATAACTGTAAAACTAGTTGTTATTCAATAAAATGAAATCCTTTTTTATTGTATTTCTGTATTTTGCTTTGTTTTCAAGCATTTTTATGGGAATTTATTTGACCATTTTAGGTAAAATCAATGTTTTTATGGTTAACACTTTTTCAGGCCTTGGTTATGTACATGCAAATGACACTCTATTAGAGCTAAACTAGTAGTTATTCTTGAAATAATAATTTTATTTCATTGTATTTTTGTGTTTTATATTGTTTTCAGCATTTTCATGTCAATTTATTAGACAATTTTTGAGAAAATCAATGTGTTTAAAGTCAACACTTTTGTAAGCCTTATTACAATCAATGCGAATGACACTCTATTACTGCAAAACTAGTAGCTATTCGTTGAAATCATAGCTTTATTTCATTTTATTTCTGTATTTTCATTTTTTTCAAGCACTTTCATGGGAATATATTTGACTATTTTAGGGAAAATCAATGCTTTTATCTTAAACATTTTTTAAGGCCTTATTAATGTAAATGAAAATGACACTCTATGACAGCTAAACTAGTAGTTATTTAATTAAATAATAGCTTTATTTTCTTGTATTTCCGTGTTTTACATTGTTTTACGCATTTTCATGTGATTTTATTCGACCATTTTTGAGAAAATCGATGTTTTTATAGTTAACACTGTTCTAGGCCTTATTAATGTAAATGCATATAACACTCTAATTCTGCAAATCTAGTAGCTATTCAATGAAATCATAGCATTATTTCATTGTATTTCTGTGTTTTACATTGTTTTCTAGCATCTCCATGTGAATTTATTTAATTTTTTATGAGAAAATCAATGTTTTTGTAGTTAACACTGTTTCAGGCTTTATCAGTTAAAATGTAAATTACACTCTATAACTGTAAAATTAGTTGTTATTCAATAAAATAAAATCTTTTTTTATTGTATTTCTGTACTTTGCTTTGTTTTCAAGCATTTTCATGGGAATTTATTTGACCATTTTAGTGAAAATCAATGTTTTTATTGTTAACACTTTTTAGGCCTTACTAGTCTTAATGCAAATGACACTCTATTACAGCTAAACTAGTAGTTATTCTTGAAACAATAACTTTATTTCATTGTATTTTTGTGTGTTACATTGTTTTCAGCATTTTTCATGTCAATTTATTAGACAATGTTTGAGAAAATCAATGTGTTTAAAGTTATCACCTTTGTAAGCCTTATTACAGTCAATGCAATTGACACTCTATTACTGCAAAACTAGTAGCTATTCGTTGAAATCATAGCTTTATTTCATTGTATTTCTGTGTTTTACATTGTTTTACGCATTTTCACGTGAATTGATTCGACCATTTTTGAGGAAATCAATGTTTTTATCGTCATCGCTGTTTCAAGCCCTAGTAGTGTAGATGCAAATGACAGTATATTACTGATAAGGTAGTAGTTATTCAATAATATAATAGCTTTATTTCACTGAATTTTTGTGTGTTTTACTGTTTTCTAGCATCCCCATGTGAATTTATTTGACAATTTTTGAGAAAATCAATGCTTTTGTAGTTAACACTGTTTCAGGCCTTATCAGTGTAAATGTAAATTACACTATTACTGTAAAACTAGTTGTTATTCAATAAACTAAAATCTTTTTTTTATTGTATTTCTGTATTTTGCTTTGTTTTCAAGCATTTTCATGGGAATTTATTCGACCTTTTTAGGTAAAATCAATGTTCTTATCGTTAATACTTTTTTACGCCTTAGTTATATTACTGCAAATGACACTCTATTACAGCTAAACTGGTAGTTATTCTTGAAATAATACATATATTTCCTTGTATTTTCGTGTTTTACATTGTTTCCAGCATTTTCATGTCCATTTATTAGACAATTTTTGAGAAAATCAATGTTTTTAATGTTAACAATTTTGTAGGCCCTAATACAGTAAATGCAAATGACACTCTATTACTGAAAAACTAGTAGCTATTCGTTGAAATCATAGCTTTATTTCCTTGTATTTCTGTGTCTTACATTGTTTTCAAGCATTTTCATGTCCATTTATTAGACAATTTTTGAGAAAATCAATGTTTTTAATGTTAAGAATTTTGTAGGCCCTAATACAGTAAATGCAAATGACACTCTATTACTGAAAAACTAGTAGCTATTCGTTGAAATCATAGCTTTATTTCCTTGTGTTTCTGTGTCTTACATTGTTTTCAAGCATTTTCATGTGAATTTATTAGACAATTTTTGAGAAAATCAGTGTTTTTAATAGTTAACACTATTTCAGGCTTTACTAGTCTAAATGCAAATGACACTCCATTACAGCTAAACTAGTAGTTAATCTTGAAATAAAAGCTTTATTTCCATGTATTTTTGTGTTTTACATTGTTTTCAGCATGTTCATGTCAGTTTATTAGACAATTTATGAGAAAATCAGTGTTTTTAATGTTAACATTTTTGTAGGCCTTATTACAGTAAATGCAAATGACACTCTATTACTGCAACACTAGTAGCTATTCGTTGAAATCATAGCTTTATTTCACTGTATTTTTTTGTTTTACACTTTTTTCAAGCCTTTTCATGGAAATTTATTCGACCATTTTAGGGAAAATCAATATTTTTATACTTAACACTGTTTCAGGCCTTACTAGTGTAAATGCAAATGACACTCTATTACTGCTAAACTAATAGTTACTCAATGAAATAAAAGCTTGATTTTATTATACCTCTGTTTTTTACGTTGTTTTCATGCATTTTCATGTGAAATTATTCGACCATTTTGGCGAAAATCAATGTTTTTATCGTTAACATTGTATCAGGCCTTCTATGTGTAATTACAAATGACATTCTATAACTGCAAAACAAGTGGGTATTCAATGAAATAGTAGCTCTACTTCATTGCAATTCTCTGTTTTACATTCTTTTCAAGCATTCTCGTCTGAATTTTTTCGACCATTTTTGAGAAAATCAATGTTTTAATAGTTAACAATATTTCAGGCTTTACTAGTCTAAATGCAAATGACACTCCATTACAGCTAAACTTGTAGTTATTCTTGAAATAATAGCTTTACTTCATTGTATTCTTGCTTTTTACATTGTTTTAAGCATTTTCATGCCAATTCATTAGACAATTTGTGAGAAAATCAATGTTTTTAATGTTAACATTTTTGTAGGCCTTATTACAGTAAATGCAAATGATACTCTATTACTGCAAAACTAGTAACTATTCGTTGAAATCATAGCTCTATTTCCTTGTATTTTTGTGTTTTACATTGTTTTCAAGCATTTTCATGTGAATTTATTCCACCATTTGTGAGAAAATCAATGTTTTTATAGTTAACAATGTTTCAGGCTATACTAGTCTTAATGCAAATGACACTCCATTACAGCTAAACTTGTAGTTATCCTTGAAATAATAGCTTTACTTCATTGTATTTTTGCTTTTTAAATTGGTTTAGGCATTTTCATGTCCATTTATTAGACAATTTGTGACAAAATCAATGTTTTTAAAGTTTACACTTCTGTAGGCCTTATTACAGTAAATGCAAATGACACTCTATTACTGCAAAACTAGTAGCTATTCGTTGAAATCATAGCTTTATTTCCTTGTGTTTCTGTGTTTTACATTGTTCTCAAGCATTTTCATGTGAATTTTATAGACATTTTTTGAGAAAATCAGTGTTGTTAATAGTTAGCACTATTTCAGGCTTTACTAGTCTAAATGCAAATGACACTCCATTACAGCTAATCTTGTAGTTATTCTTGAAATAATAGCTTTACTTCATTGTATGTTTGCTATTTACATTGTTTTAAGCATTTTGATGTCAGTTTATTAGACAATTTTTGGGAAAATCAATGTTTTTAATGTTAACACTTTTCTGGGCCTTATTACAGTAAATCTAAATGACACTCTATTACTGCTAAACTGGTAGTTATTCAATGAAATAAAATCTTTATTTCATTGTACTTCTGCGTTTTACATTGTTTTACGCATTTTCATGTGAATCTATTCAACTATTTTGAGAGAAAAACAATGTTTTCATCAATAACACTTTTGTAAGCCTTATTACAGTCAATGCAAATGACACTCTGTAACTGCAAAACTAAGAGTTATTCAATGAGAAAATAGCTTTATTTCATTATATTTCTGTGTTTTACATTGCTTTCTATCTCATGTAAATAAATTCTACCATTTTTGAGAAAATCAATGTTTTCATAGTTAACACTCTTTCAGGCCATATTAGCGTAAAATGAAATAATAGCTTTATTTTCTTGTACTGCTGTGTTTTACATTGTTTCAAGCATTCTCATGGGAATTTTTTCGACTATTTTAGGGAAAATCAATGCTTTTATTTTTAACATTTTTTCAGGTCTTATTAATGTAAATGAAAATGACACTCTATTACAGCTAAACTAGTAGTTATTTAATGAAATAATAGCTTTATTTTCTTGTATTTCTGTGTTTTACATTGTTTTACGCATTTTCATGTGATTTTCTTGATCATTTTTGAGAAAATCGATGTTTTTATAGTTAACACTGTTCTAGGCCTTATTAGTGTAAATGCAAATAACACTCTATTTCTGCAAATCTAGTAGCTATTCAATCAAATAATAGCATTATTTCATTGTATTTCTGTGTTTTACATTGTTTTCTAGCATCTCCATGTGAATTTATTTGATTTTTTATGGGAAAATCAATGTTTTTGTAGTTAACACTGTTTCAGGCCTTATCAGTGTAAATGTAAATTACACTCTATAACTGTAAAACTAGTTGTTATTCAATAAAATGAAATCTTTTTTTATTGTATTTCTGTATTTTGCTTTGTTTTCAAGCATTTTTATGGGAATTTATTTGACCATTTTGGGGAAAATCAATGTTTTTCTGGTTAACACTTTTTCAGGCCTTGGTTATGTAAATGCAAATGACACTCTATTAGAGCTAAACTAGTAGTTATTCTTGAAATAATAATTTTATTTCATTGTATTTTTGTGTGTTACATTGTTTTCAGCATTTTCATGTCAATTTATTAGACAATTTTTGAGAAAATCAATGAGTTTAAAGTCAACACTTTTGTAAGCCTTATTACAATCAATGCAAATGACACTCTATTACTGCAAAACTAGTAGCTATTCGTTAAAATCATAGCTTTATTTCATTTTATTTCTGTATTTTCATTTTTTTCAAGCACTTTCATGGGAATATATTCGACTATTTTAGGGAAAATCAATGCTTTTATCTTAAACATTTTTTAAGGCCTTATTAATGTAAATGAAAATGACACTCTATTACAGCTAAACTAGTAGTTATTTAATGAAATAATAGCTTTATTTTCTTGTATTTCTGTGTTTTACATTGTTTTACGCATTTTCATGTGATTTTATTCGACCATTTTTGAGAAAATCGATGTTTTTATAGTTAACACTGTTCTAGGCCTTATTAATGTAAATGCAAATAACACTCTAATTCTGCAAATCTAGTAGCTATTCAATGAAATCATAGCATTATTTCATTGTATTTCTGTGTTTTACATTGTTTTCTAGCATCTCCATGTGAATTTATTTGATTTTTTATGAGAAAATCAATGTTTTTGTAGTTAACACTGTTTCAGGCCTTATCAGTTAAAATGTAAATTACACTCTATAACTGTAAAATTAGTTGTTATTCAATAAAATAAAATCTCTTTTTATTGTATTTCTGTACTTTGCTTTGTTTTCAAGCATTTTCATGGGAATTTATTTGACCATTTTAGTGAAAATCAATGTTTTTATTGTTAACACTTTTTAGGCCTTACTAGTCTTAATACAAATGACACTCTATTACAGCTAAACTAGTAGTTATTCTTGAAATAATAACTTTATTTCATTGTATTTTTGTGTGTTACATTGTTTTCACCCTTTTCATGTCAATTTATTAGACAATTTTTGAGAAAATCAATGTGTTTAAAGTTATCACCTTTGTAAACCTTATTACAGTCAATGCAAATGACACTCTATTACTGCCAAACTAGTAGCTATTCGTTGAAATCATAGCTTTATTTCATTGTATTTCTGTATTTTACATTGTTTTCTAGCATCTCCATATGAATTTATTTGATTTTTTATGAGAAAATCAATGTTTTTGTAGTTAACACTGTTTCAGGCCTTATCAGTGTAAATGTAAATTACACTCTCTTACTGTCAAACTAGTTTTTATTCAATAAAATGAAATCCTTTTTATTGTATTTCTGCATTTTGCTTTGTTTTCAAGCATTTTCATGAGAACTTATTCGACCATTTTAGGGAAAATCAATGTTTTTATCGTCAACACTTTTTCAGGCCTTAGTAATGTAAATGCAAATGACACTGTATTACAGCTAAACTAATAGTTATTCCTGAAATAATAACTTTATTTCATTGTATTTTTGTGTTTTACATTGTTTTCAGCATTTTCACGTCTAATTTATTAGACAATTTTTGAGAAAATCAATGTGTTTAAAGATAACACTTTTGTAAGCCTTATTAGTGCAAATGCAAAAACACTCTATTTCTGCAAAACTAGTAGCTATTCAATGAAATAATAGCATTATATCATTGTATTTCTTTGCTTTACATTGTTTTAATCATTTTAATGGGAATTTATTCGACAATTTTTTAAAAAATCAATGTTCTTATAGTCAACACTCTTTTATGTCTTATTATTTTAAATGCAAATGACAATCTATAACTGCAAAACTAAGAGTTATTAAATGAGAAAATAGCATTATTTCATTGTATTTCCGTGTTTTACATTGTTTTACGCATTTTCATGTAAAAATATTCAGACCATTCTTGAGAAAATCGATGTTTTTATAGTTAACACTGTTCTAGGCCTTATTAGTGTAAATGCAAATAACACTCTATTTCTGCAAATCTAGTAGCTATTCAATGAAATAATAGCATTATTTCATTGTATTTCTGTGTTTTACATTGTTTTCTAGCATCTCCATGTGAATTTATTTGATTTATTATGAGAAAATCAATGTTTTTGTAGTTAACACTGTTTCAGGCCTTATCAGAGTAAATGTAAATTACACTCTATTACAGCTAAACTGGTAGTTATTCTTGAAATAATACCTCTATTTCCCTGTATTTTTGTGTTTTACATTGTTTTCAGCATTTTCATGTGAATTTATTTGATTTATTATGAGAAAATCAATGTTTTTGTAGTTAACACTGTTTCAGGCCTTATCAGAGTAAATGTAAATTACACTCTATTACAGCTAAACTGGTAGTTATTCTTGAAATATTACCTCTATTTCCCTGTATTTTTGTGTTTTACATTGTTTTCAGCATTTTCATGTCAATTAATTAGACAATTTTTGAGAAAATCAATGTGTTTAAAGTTATCTCCTTTGTAACCCTTATTACAGTCAATGCAAATGACACTCTATTACTGCAAAACTAGTAGCTATTCGTTGAAATCATAGCTTTATTTCATTCTATTTCTGTGCTTTACATTGTTTTAATCATTTTAATGCGAATTTATTCGACAATTTTTTATAAAATCAATGTTGTTGTAGTTAACACTGTTTCAGGCCTTATCAGAGTAAATGTAAATTACACTCTATTACAGCTAAACTGGTAGTTCTTCTTGAAATAATACCTTTATTTCCCTGTATTTTTGTGTTTTACATTGTTTTCAGCATTTTCATGTCAATTAATTAGACAATTTTTGAGAAAATCAATGTGTTTAAAGTTATCTCCTTTGTAACCCTTATTACAGTCAATGCAAATGACACTCTATTACTGCAAAACTAGTAGCTATTCGTTGAAATCATAGCTTTATTTCATTGTATTTCTGTGCTTTACATTGTTTTAATCATTTTAATGTGAATTTATTCGACAATTTTTTATAAAATCAATGTTTTTATAGTCAACACTCTTTTATGTCTGATTATTGTAAATGCAAATGACACTCTATAACTGCAAAGCTAAGAGTTATTAAATGAGAAAATAGCTTTATTTCATTGTATTTCTGTGTTTTACAATGTTTTCATGCAATTTCATGTAAAATTATTCGACCATTTTTCAGAAAATCAATGTTGTTATACTTAACACTGTTTCAGGCCATATTAGTGTAAATGGAAATGACACTCTATTACTGCAAAACTAGTAGTTATTCAATGAAATAATAGCTTTATTTTCTTGTACTTTTGTGTTTTACATTGTTTTACGCATTTTCATGTGAATTTATTCGACCATTTTTGAGACAATCAATGTTTTCATCGTTACCACTGTTTCAAGCCATAATAGTGTAAATGCAAATGACAGTCTATTACTGCTAAACTAGTAACTATTTGTTGAAATAAAAGCTTTATTTCCTTGTATATCTGTTTTTTACAATGTTTTCAAGCATTTTCACATCAATTTACTCGACCATTTTTGAAAAAATCAATGTTTTTATAGTTAACATTGTTTCAGGCCATATTAGTGTAAATGGAAATGACACTCTATTACTGCAAAACTAGTAGTTATTAAATGAAATAATAGCTTTATTTTCTTGTACTTCTGTGTTTTACATTGTTTTACGCATTTTCATGTGAATTGATTCGGCCATTTTTGAGGAAATCAATGTTTTTATCGTCATCGCTGTTTCAAGCCATATTAGTGTAAATGCAAATGACAGTCAACTCCTGCTAAACTAGTAGCTATTGGTTGAAATAAAAGCTTTATTTCCTTGTATTTCTGTTTTTACAATGTTTTCAAGCATTTTTACATCAATTTACTCGACCATTTTTGAGAAAATCAATGTTTTTATAGTTAACACTGTTTCAGGCCATCTTAGTGCATATGGAAATGAAACTCTATTACTGCAAAACTAGTAGTTATTCAATGAAATAAAAGCTTTATTTTCTTGTACTTCTGTGTTTTACATTGTTTTACGCATTTTCATGTAAATTAATTCGACCATATTTGAGGAAATCAATGTTTTTATCGTAATCGCTGTTTCAAGCCCTAGTAGTGTAAATGCAAATGACAGTATATTACTGATTAGGTAGTAGTTATTCAGTAAAATAATAGCTTTATTTCATTGAATTTTTGTGTTTTACATTGTTTTCTAGCATCCCCATGTGAATTGATTTGACTATTTATGAGAAAATCAAGGTTTTTGTAGTTAACACTGTTTCAGGCCTTATCAGTGTAAATGTAAATTACACTCTCTTACTGTAAAACTAGTTTTTATTCAATAAAAAGAAATCTTTTTTCATTGTATTTCTGCATTTTGCTTTGTTTTTAAGCATTTTCATGGGAATTTAATCGACCATTTTAGGGAAAATCAATGTTTTTATCGTTAACACTTTTTCAGGCCTTAGTAATGTAAATGCAAATGACACTCTATTGCAGCTAAACTAGTAGTTATTCCTGAAATAATAACTTTATTTCATTGTATTTTTGTGTTTTACATTGTGCTCAGCATTTTCATGTCAATTTATTAGACAATTTTTGAGAAAATCAATGTGTTTAAAGATAACACTTTTGTAAGCCTTATTACAGTCAATGCAAATGACACTCTATTACTGCAAAACTAGTAGCTAATCGTTGAAATCATAGCTTTATTTCATTTTACATCTGTATTTTGCATTCTTTTCAAGTACTTTCATGGGAATTTATCCGACAATTTTTTATAAAATCAATGTTTTTATAGTTAACACTCTTTCAGGCCATTTTAGTGTAAATGGAAATGACACTCTATTACTGCAAAACTAGTAGTTATTCAATGAAATAATAGCTTTTTTTTCTTGTACTTCTGTGTTTTACATTGTTTTACGCATTTTCATGTGAATTGATTCGACCATTTTTGAGGAAATCAATGTTTTTATCGTCATCGCTGTTTCAAGCCATATTAGTGTAAATGCAAATGACAGTCTATTACTGCTAAACTAGTAGCTATTAGTTGAAATAAAAGCTTCATTTCCTTGTATTTCTGTTTTTACAATGTTTTCAAGCATTTTTACATCAATTTACTCGACCATTTTTGAAAAAATCAATGTTTTTATAGTTAACACTCTTTCAGGCCATATTAGTGTAAATGGAAATGACACTCTATTGCTGCAAAACTAGTATTTATTCAATGAAATAATAGCTTTATTTTCTTGTACTTCTGTGTTTTACATTGTTTTACGCATTTTCATGTGAATTGATTCGACCATTTTTGAGGAAATCAATGTTTTTATCGTCATCGCTGTTTCAAGCCCTAGTAGTGTAAATGCAAATGACAGTATATTACGGATAAGGTAGTAGTTATTCAATGAAATAAAAGCTTTATTTCATTATACTTCTGTTCTTTACATTGTTTTCATGCATTTTCATGTGAAATTATTCGACCATTTTGGCGAAAATCAATGTTTTAATAGTTAACACTGTTTCAAGCCTTACTAGTCTTAATGCAAATAACACTCTATTACTGCTAAACTGGTATTTACTCAATGAAATAAAAGCTTTATTTCATTGTACTTCTGCGTTTTACATTGTTTTACGCATTTTCATGTGAATCTATTCGACCTTTTTTGAGAAAAACAATGTTTTCATCATTAACACTTTTGTAAGCCCTATGACAGTCAATGCAAATGACACTCTATAACTTCAAAACTATGAGCTATTCAATGAGAAAATAGCTTTATTTCATTGTATTTCTGTGTTTTACATTGCTTTCTATCTCATGTAAAATTATTCGACCATTTTTGAGAAAATCAATGTTTTTATAGTTAACACCGTTTCAGAACAAATTAGTGCATATGGAAATGAAACTCTATTACTGCAAAACTAGTAGTTATTCAATGAAATAATAGCTTTATTTTCTTGTACTTCTGTGTTTTACATTGTTTTACGCATTTTCATGTAAATTGATTCGACCATATTTGAGAAAATCAATGTTTTTTAAGCAAACACTGTTTTAGGCCAAGTTAGGGTGATTGCAAATAATATGTTTTTTGTGAAAAACTAGCAGTAATTCATTGGAAAAATGGCTTGGTTTCATTGCAATTCAGTGTTTTACATTGGTTTAAAGCATTGTTAGGTGAGTTTAAGCGACTGTTGTTGAGAAAATCAATGTTTTTTAGTAAACACTTTTTTAGGCCAAGTTAGTGTAATTGCAAATAATATGCTTTTTCTGAAAAACTAGCAGTAATTCATTGGAAAAATGGCTTGTTTTCATTGCAATTTAGTGATATACATTGGTTTAAAGCATTTTTATGTGAGTTTAATCGACTGTTTTTGATAAAGTCAATGTTTTTTTAATAAACACTGTTTTAGGCCAAGTTAGTGTGATTGGAATTGATATGTTTTTTCTGAACAACTAGCAGTAATTCATTGCAAAAATGGCTTGGTTTCATTGCAATTCAGTGTTTTACATTGGTTTAAAGCATTTATATGTGAGTTTAATCGACTGTTTTTGAGAAAATCAATGTTTCTTTAGCAAACACTGTTTTAGGCCAAGTTAGGGTGATTGCAAATAATATGTTTTTTCTGAAAAACTAGCAGTAATTCATTGAAAAAATGGCTTGGTTTTATTGCAAATTAGTGATCTACATTGGTTTAAAGCATTTTTATGTGAGTTTAATCGACTGTTTTTGAGAAAATAAATGTTTTTTTAGTAAACACTGTTTTAGGCCAAATTAATATGATTGCAAATGATATGTTTTTTCTGAAAAACTAGCAGTAATTCATTGGAAAAATGGCTTGGTTTCATTGCAAATTAGTGATTTACATTGGTTTAAAGCATTTTTATGTGTGGTTAATCGACTGTTTTTGAGAAGATCAAGGTTTTTTTAGTAAACACTGTTTTAGGCCAAGTTAGTGTGATTGCAAATGATATGTTGTTTTCTGAAAAACTAGCAGTAATTCATTGCAAAACAGGCTTGGTGTCATTGCAATTCAGTGTTTTACATTGGTTTAAAGCATTTTGATGTGAGTTTAATCGACTGTTTTTGAGAAAATCAATGTTTTTTTAGTAAACACTGTTTTAGGCCAAATTAATATGATTGCAAATGATATGTTTTTTCTGAACAACTAGCAGTAATTCATTGCAAAAATGGCTTGGTTTCATCGCAATTCAGTGTTTTACATTGGTTTAAAGCATTTATATGTGAGTTTAATCGACTGTTTTTGAGAAAATCAATGTTTTTTTAGTAAACACTGTTTTAGGCCAAGTTAGGGTGATTGCAAATGATAGGTTTTTTCTGAAAAACTAGCAGTAATTCATTGAAAAAATGGCTTGGTTTCATTGCAAATTAGTGATTTACATTGGTTTAAAGCATTTTTATGTGAGTTTAATCGACTGTTTTTGAGAAAATAAATGTTTTTTTAGTAAACACTGTTTTAGGCCAAATTAATATGATTGCAAATGATATGTTTTTTCTGAAAAACTAGCAGTAATTCATTGGAAAAATGGCTTGGTTTCATTGCAAATTAGTGATTTACATTGGTTTAAAGCATTTTTATGTGTGGTTAATCGACTGTTTTTGAGAAGATCAAGGTTTTTTTAGTAAACACTGTTTTAGGCCAAGTTAGTGTGATTGCAAATGATATGTTGTTTTCTGAAAAACTAGCAGTAATTCATTGCAAAACAGGCTTGGTGTCATTGCAATTCGGTGTTTTACATTGGTTTAAAGCATTTTGATGTGAGTTTAATCGACTGTTTTTGAGAAAATCAATGTTTTTTTAGTAAACACTGTTTTAGGCCAAATTAATATGATTGCAAATGATATGTTTTTTCTGAACAACTAGCAGTAATTCATTGCAAAAATGGCTTGGTTTCATCGCAATTCAGTGTTTTACATTGGTTTAAAGCATTTATATGTGAGTTTAATCGACTGTTTTTGATAAAATCAATGTTTTTTTAGTAAACACTGTTTTAGGCCAAATTAATATGATTGCAAATGATATGTTTTTTCTGAAAAACTAGCATTAATTCATTGGAAAAATGGCTTGGTTTCATTGCAAATTAGTGATTTACATTGGTTTAAAGCATTTTTATGTGAGTTTAATCGACTGTTTTTGATAAAATCAATGTTTTTTTAGTAAACACTGTTTTAGGCCAAATTAATATGATTGCAAATGATATGTTTTTTCTGAAAAACTAGCAGTAATTCATTGGAAAAATGGCTTGGTTTCATTGCAAATTAGTGATTTACATTGGTTTAAAGCATTTTTATGTGTGTTTAATCGACTGTTTTTGAGAAAATCAAGGTTTTTTTAGTAAACACTGTTTTAGGCCAAGTTAGTGTGATTGCAAATGATATGTTGTTTTCTGAAAAACTAGCAGTAATTCATTGGAAAAATGGCTTTGCTTCATTGTAAGTTAGTGATTTACCTTGGTTTAAAGCATTTTTATGTGAGTTTAATCGACCTTTTTGAGAAAATCAATGTTATTTTAGTAATAACTGTTTTAGGCCAAGTTAGTATGATTGCAAATGATATGCTTTTTCTAAAAAACTAGCAGTAATTGATTGGAAAATATTGTTTGGTTTCATTGCAATTCAGTGTTTTTTATTGGTTTAAAGCATTTTTATGTGAGTTTAATCGACTGTTTTTGAAAAATCAATGTTTTTTTAGCAAACACTGTTTTAGGCCTAGATAGGGTGATTGCAAACAATATGTTTTTTCTTACAAACTAGCTGTAATTCATTGGAAAAATTGCTTGTTTTCATTGCAATTTAGTGTTTTACATTGGTTTAAAGCATTTTTTTGTGAGTTTAAGCGACTGTTGTTGAGAAAATCAATGTTTTTTTAGTAAATACTGTTTTACGCCAAGTTAGTATGATTGCAAATGATATGTTTTTTCTTAAAAACTAGCAGTAATTCATTGGAAAAATTGCTTGGTTTCATTGCAATTTAGGGTTTTACATTGGTTTAAAGCATTTTTTTGTCAGTTAAATCGACATTTTTTGAAAAAATCAATGTTTTTTTAGTAAATACTGTTTTAGGCCAAGTTAATATGATTGCAAATGATATGCTTTTTCTAAAAAACTAGCAGTAATTCATTGGAAAAATGGCTTTGTTTCATTGCAATTTAGTGTTTTACCTTGGTTTAAATCATTTTTATGTGAGTTTAATCGACTGTTTTTTAGAAAATCAAGGTTTTTTTAGTAAACACTGTTTTAGGCGAAGTTAGGGTGATAGCAAATAATATGCTTTTTCTGAAAAACTAGCAGTAATTCATTGGAAAAATGGCTTGGTTTCATTGCAATTTAGTGATTTACATTGGTTTAAAGCATTTTTATGTTAGTTTAATCGACTGTCTTTGATAAAATCAATGTTTTTTTAGTAAACACTGTTTTAGCCCAAGTTAGTGTGTTTGCAAATGATATGTTTTTTCTGAACAACTAGAAGTAATTCATTGGAAAATAGGCTTGGTTTCATTGCAATTTAGTGTTTTACATTGGTGTAAAGCATTTTTTGTGAGTTTAATCAAATGTTTTTGAGAAAATCAACGTTTTTTTAATAAACACTGTTTTAGGCCAAGTTAGTATGATTACAAATGATATGTTTTTTCTGAAAAACTGGCAGTAATTCATTGGAAAAATTGCTTGGTTTCATTGCAATTAAGTGTTTTTCATTGGTCTAAAGTATTTTTATGTGAGTCTAAGCGACTGTTTTTGAGAAAATAAATGTTTTTTTAGTAAACAATGTTTTAGGCCAAATTAATATGATTGCAAATGATATGTTTTTTCTGAAAAACTAGCAGTAATTCATTGCAAAAATGGCTTGGTTTCATTGCAAATTAGTGATTTACATTGGTTTAAAGCATTTTTATGTGAGTTTAATCGACTGTTTTTGAGAAAATCAAGGTTTTTTTAGTAAACACTGTTTTAGGCCAAGTTAGTGTGATTGCAAATGATATGTTGTTTTCTGAAAAACTAGCAGTAATTCATTTGAAAAATGGCTTTGTTTCATTGCAATTTAGTGATTTACCTTGGTTTAAAGCATTTTTATGTGAGTTTAATCGACCTTTTTGAGAAAATCAATGTTATTTTAGTAAAAACTGTTTTAGGCCAAGTTAGTATGATTGCAAATGATATGCTTTTTCTAAAAAACTAGCAGTAATTGATTGGAAAATATTGTTTGGTTTCATTGCAATTCAGTGTTTTACATTGGTTTAAAGCATTTTTATGTGAGTTTAATCGACTGTTTTTGAAAAATCAATGTTTTTTTAGCGAACACTGTTTTAGGCCTAGATAGGGTGATTGCAAACAATATGTTTTTTCTTACAAACTAGCTGTAATTCATTGGAAAAATTGCTTGTTTTCATTGCAATTTAGTGTTTTACATTGGTTTAAAGCATTTTTTTGTGAGTTTAAGCGACTGTTGTTGAGAAAATCAATGTTTTTTTAGTAAATACTGTTTTACGCCAAGTTAGTATGATTGCAAATGATATGTTTTTTCTTAAAAACTAGCAGTAATTCATTGGAAAAATTGCTTGGTTTCATTGCAATTTAGGGTTTTACATTGGTTTAAAGCATTTTTATGTGAGTTTAATCGACCTTTTTGAGAAAATCAATGTTTTTTTAGTAAAAACTGTTTTAGGCCTAGTTAGTATGATTGCAAATGATATGCTTTTTCTAAAAAAACTAGCAGTAATTCATTGGAAAATAGGCTTGGTTTCATTGCAATTTAGTGTTTTACATTGGTGTAAAGCATTTTTTGTGAGTTTAATCAAATGTTTTTGAGAAAATCAACGTTTTTTTAATAAACACTGTTTTAGGCCAAGTTAGTATGATTACAAATGATATGTTTTTTTCTGAAAAACTGGCAGTAATTCATTGGAAAAATTGCTTGGTTTCATTGCTATTAAGTGTTTTTCATTGGTCTAAAGTATTTTTATGTGAGTCTAAGCGACTGTTTTTGAGAAAATAAATGTTTTTTTAGTAAACACTGTTTTAGGCCAAGTTAATATGATTGCAAATGAAATGTTTTTTCTGAAAAACTAGCAGTAATTCATTGGAAAAAAATTGTTTGGTTTCATTGCAATTCAGTGTTTTACATTGGTTTAAGGCATTTTTATGTGAGTTTAATCGACTGTTTTTGAGAAAATCAAGGTTTTTTTAGTAAACACTGTTTTAGGCCAAGTTAGTGTGATTGCAAATGATATGCTTTTTCTAAAAAAACTAGCAGTAATTCATTGGAAAAAATTGTTTGTTTTCATTGCAATTTAGTGTTTTACCTTGGTTTAAATCATTTTTATGTGAGTTTAATCGACTGTTTTTTAGAAAATCAAGGTTTTTTTAGTAAACACTGTTTTAGGCGAAGTTAGGGTGATAGCAAATAATATGCTTTTTCTGAAAAACTAGCAGTAATTCATTGGAAAAATGGCTTGGTTTCATTGCAATTTAGTGATTTACATTGGTTTAAAGCATTTTTATGTTAGTTTAATCGACTGTTTTTGATAAAATCAATGTTTTTTTAGTAAACACTGTTTTAGCCCAAGTTAGTGTGTTTGCAAATGATATGTTTTTTCTGAACAACTAGAAGTAATTCATTGGAAAATAGGCTTGGTTTCATTGCAATTTAGTGTTTTACATTGGTGTAAAGCATTTTTTGTGAGTTTAATCAAATGTTTTTGAGAAAATCAACGTTTTTTTAATAAACACTGTTTTAGGCCAAGTTAGTATGATTACAAATGATATGTTTTTTCTGAAAAACTGGCAGTAATTCATTGGAAAAATTGCTTGGTTTCATTGCAATTAAGTGTTTTTCATTGGTCTAAAGTATTTTTATGTGAGTCTAAGCGACTGTTTTTGAGAAAATAAATGTTTTTTTAGTAAACAATGTTTTAGGCCAAATTAATATGATTGCAAATGATATGTTTTTTCTGAAAAACTAGCAGTAATTCATTGCAAAAATGGCTTGGTTTCATTGCAAATTAGTGATTTACATTGGTTTAAAGCATTTTTATGTGAGTTTAATCGACTGTTTTTGAGAAAATCAAGGTTTTTTTAGTAAACACTGTTTTAGGCCAAGTTAGTGTGATTGCAAATGATATGTTGTTTTCTGAAAAACTAGCAGTAATTCATTTGAAAAATGGCTTTGTTTCATTGCAATTTAGTGATTTACCTTGGTTTAAAGCATTTTTATGTGAGTTTAATCGACCTTTTTGAGAAAATCAATGTTATTTTAGTAAAAACTGTTCTAGGCCAAGTTAGTATGATTGCAAATGATATGCTTTTTCTAAAAAACTAGCAGTAATTGATTGGAAAATATTGTTTGGTTTCATTGCAATTCAGTGTTTTACATTGGTTTAAAGCATTTTTATGTGAGTTTAATCGACTGTTTTTGAAAAATCAATGTTTTTTTAGCGAACACTGTTTTAGGCCTAGATAGGGTGATTGCAAACAATATGTTTTTTCTTACAAACTAGCTGTAATTCATTGGAAAAATTGCTTGTTTTCATTGCAATTTAGTGTTTTACATTGGTTTAAAGCATTTTTTTGTGAGTTTAAGCGACTGTTGTTGAGAAAATCAATGTTTTTTTAGTAAATACTGTTTTACGCCAAGTTAGTATGATTGCAAATGATATGTTTTTTCTTAAAAACTAGCAGTAATTCATTGGAAAAATTGCTTGGTTTCATTGCAATTTAGGGTTTTACATTGGTTTAAAGCATTTTTATGTGAGTTTAATCGACCTTTTTGAGAAAATCAATGTTTTTTTAGTAAAAACTGTTTTAGGCCTAGTTAGTATGATTGCAAATGATATGCTTTTTCTAAAAAAACTAGCAGTAATTCATTGGAAAATAGGCTTGGTTTCATTGCAATTTAGTGTTTTACATTGGTGTAAAGCATTTTTTGTGAGTTTAATCAAATGTTTTTGAGAAAATCAACGTTTTTTTAATAAACACTGTTTTAGGCCAAGTTAGTATGATTACAAATGATATGTTTTTTCTGAAAAACTGGCAGTAATTCATTGGAAAAATTGCTTGGTTTCATTGCTATTAAGTGTTTTTCATTGGTCTAAAGTATTTTTATGTGAGTCTAAGCGACTGTTTTTGAGAAAATAAATGTTTTTTTAGTAAACACTGTTTTAGGCCAAGTTAATATGATTGCAAATGAAATGTTTTTTCTGAAAAACTAGCAGTAATTCATTGGAAAAAATTGTTTGGTTTCATTGCAATTCAGTGTTTTACATTGGTTTAAGGCATTTTTATGTGAGTTTAATCGACTGTTTTTGAGAAAATCAAGGTTTTTTTAGTAAACACTGTTTTAGGCCAAGTTAGTGTGATTGCAAATGATATGCTTTTTCTAAAAAAACTAGCAGTAATTCATTGGAAAAAATTGTTTGTTTTCATTGCAATTTAGTGTTTTACCTTGGTTTAAATCATTTTTATGTGAGTTTAATCGACTGTTTTTTAGAAAATCAAGGTTTTTTTAGTAAACACTGTTTTAGGCGAAGTTAGGGTGATAGCAAATAATATGCTTTTTCTGAAAAACTAGCAGTAATTCATTGGAAAAATGGCTTGGTTTCATTGCAATTTAGTGATTTACATTGGTTTAAAGCATTTTTATGTTAGTTTAATCGACTGTTTTTGATAAAATCAATGTTTTTTTAGTAAACACTGTTTTAGCCCAAGTTAGTGTGTTTGCAAATGATATGTTTTTTCTGAACAACTAGAAGTAATTCATTGGAAAATAGGCTTGGTTTCATTGCAATTTAGTGTTTTACATTGGTGTAAAGCATTTTTTGTGAGTTTAATCAAATGTTTTTGAGAAAATCAACGTTTTTTTAATAAACACTGTTTTAGGCCAAGTTAGTATGATTACAAATGATATGTTTTTTCTGAAAAACTGGCAGTAATTCATTGGAAAAATTGCTTGGTTTCATTGCAATTAAGTGTTTTTCATTGGTCTAAAGTATTTTTATGTGAGTCTAAGCGACTGTTTTTGAGAAAATAAATGTTTTTTTAGTAAACAATGTTTTAGGCCAAATTAATATGATTGCAAATGATATGTTTTTTCTGAAAAACTAGCAGTAATTCATTGCAAAAATGGCTTGGTTTCATTGCAAATTAGTGATTTACATTGGTTTAAAGCATTTTTATGTGAGTTTAATCGACTGTTTTTGAGAAAATCAAGGTTTTTTTAGTAAACACTGTTTTAGGCCAAGTTAGTGTGATTGCAAATGATATGTTGTTTTCTGAAAAACTAGCAGTAATTCATTTGAAAAATGGCTTTGTTTCATTGCAATTTAGTGATTTACCTTGGTTTAAAGCATTTTTATGTGAGTTTAATCGACCTTTTTGAGAAAATCAATGTTATTTTAGTAAAAACTGTTCTAGGCCAAGTTAGTATGATTGCAAATGATATGCTTTTTCTAAAAAACTAGCAGTAATTGATTGGAAAATATTGTTTGGTTTCATTGCAATTCAGTGTTTTACATTGGTTTAAAGCATTTTTATGTGAGTTTAATCGACTGTTTTTGAAAAATCAATGTTTTTTTAGCGAACACTGTTTTAGGCCTAGATAGGGTGATTGCAAACAATATGTTTTTTCTTACAAACTAGCTGTAATTCATTGGAAAAATTGCTTGTTTTCATTGCAATTTAGTGTTTTACATTGGTTTAAAGCATTTTTTTGTGAGTTTAAGCGACTGTTGTTGAGAAAATCAATGTTTTTTTAGTAAATACTGTTTTACGCCAAGTTAGTATGATTGCAAATGATATGTTTTTTCTGAAAAACTAGCAGTAATTCATTGCAAAAATGGCTTGGTTTCATTGCAAATTAGTGATTTACATTGGTTTAAAGCATTTTTATGTGAGTTTAATCGACTGTTTTTGAGAAAATCAAGGTTTTTTTAGTAAACACTGTTTTAGGCCAAGTTAGTGTGATTGCAAATGATATGTTGTTTTCTGAAAAACTAGCAGTAATTCATTTGAAAAATGGCTTTGTTTCATTGCAATTTAGTGATTTACCTTGGTTTAAAGCATTTTTATGTGAGTTTAATCGACCTTTTTGAGAAAATCAATGTTATTTTAGTAAAAACTGTTCTAGGCCAAGTTAGTATGATTGCAAATGATATGCTTTTTCTAAAAAACTAGCAGTAATTGATTGGAAAATATTGTTTGGTTTCATTGCAATTCAGTGTTTTACATTGGTTTAAAGCATTTTTATGTGAGTTTAATCGACTGTTTTTGAAAAATCAATGTTTTTTTAGCGAACACTGTTTTAGGCCTAGATAGGGTGATTGCAAACAATATGTTTTTTCTTACAAACTAGCTGTAATTCATTGGAAAAATTGCTTGTTTTCATTGCAATTTAGTGTTTTACATTGGTTTAAAGCATTTTTTTGTGAGTTTAAGCGACTGTTGTTGAGAAAATCAATGTTTTTTTAGTAAATACTGTTTTACGCCAAGTTAGTATGATTGCAAATGATATGTTTTTTCTTAAAAACTAGCAGTAATTCATTGGAAAAATTGCTTGGTTTCATTGCAATTTAGGGTTTTACATTGGTTTAAAGCATTTTTATGTGAGTTTAATCGACCTTTTTGAGAAAATCAATGTTTTTTTAGTAAAAACTGTTTTAGGCCTAGTTAGTATGATTGCAAATGATATGCTTTTTCTAAAAAAACTAGCAGTAATTCATTGGAAAATAGGCTTGGTTTCATTGCAATTTAGTGTTTTACATTGGTGTAAAGCATTTTTTGTGAGTTTAATCAAATGTTTTTGAGAAAATCAACGTTTTTTTAATAAACACTGTTTTAGGCCAAGTTAGTATGATTACAAATGATATGTTTTTTCTGAAAAACTGGCAGTAATTCATTGGAAAAATTGCTTGGTTTCATTGCTATTAAGTGTTTTTCATTGGTCTAAAGTATTTTTATGTGAGTCTAAGCGACTGTTTTTGAGAAAATAAATGTTTTTTTAGTAAACACTGTTTTAGGCCAAGTTAATATGATTGCAAATGAAATGTTTTTTCTGAAAAACTAGCAGTAATTCATTGGAAAAAATTGTTTGGTTTCATTGCAATTCAGTGTTTTACATTGGTTTAAGGCATTTTTATGTGAGTTTAATCGACTGTTTTTGAGAAAATCAAGGTTTTTTTAGTAAACACTGTTTTAGGCCAAGTTAGTGTGATTGCAAATGATATGCTTTTTCTAAAAAAACTAGCAGTAATTCATTGGAAAAAATTGTTTGTTTTCATTGCAATTTAGTGTTTTACCTTGGTTTAAATCATTTTTATGTGAGTTTAATCGACTGTTTTTTAGAAAATCAAGGTTTTTTTAGTAAACACTGTTTTAGGCGAAGTTAGGGTGATAGCAAATAATATGCTTTTTCTGAAAAACTAGCAGTAATTCATTGGAAAAATGGCTTGGTTTCATTGCAATTTAGTGATTTACATTGGTTTAAAGCATTTTTATGTTAGTTTAATCGACTGTTTTTGATAAAATCAATGTTTTTTTAGTAAACACTGTTTTAGCCCAAGTTAGTGTGTTTGCAAATGATATGTTTTTTCTGAACAACTAGAAGTAATTCATTGGAAAATAGGCTTGGTTTCATTGCAATTTAGTGTTTTACATTGGTGTAAAGCATTTTTTGTGAGTTTAATCAAATGTTTTTGAGAAAATCAACGTTTTTTTAATAAACACTGTTTTAGGCCAAGTTAGTATGATTACAAATGATATGTTTTTTCTGAAAAACTGGCAGTAATTCATTGGAAAAATTGCTTGGTTTCATTGCAATTAAGTGTTTTTCATTGGTCTAAAGTATTTTTATGTGAGTCTAAGCGACTGTTTTTGAGAAAATAAATGTTTTTTTAGTAAACAATGTTTTAGGCCAAATTAATATGATTGCAAATGATATGTTTTTTCTGAAAAACTAGCAGTAATTCATTGCAAAAATGGCTTGGTTTCATTGCAAATTAGTGATTTACATTGGTTTAAAGCATTTTTATGTGAGTTTAATCGACTGTTTTTGAGAAAATCAAGGTTTTTTTAGTAAACACTGTTTTAGGCCAAGTTAGTGTGATTGCAAATGATATGTTGTTTTCTGAAAAACTAGCAGTAATTCATTTGAAAAATGGCTTTGTTTCATTGCAATTTAGTGATTTACCTTGGTTTAAAGCATTTTTATGTGAGTTTAATCGACCTTTTTGAGAAAATCAATGTTATTTTAGTAAAAACTGTTCTAGGCCAAGTTAGTATGATTGCAAATGATATGCTTTTTCTAAAAAACTAGCAGTAATTGATTGGAAAATATTGTTTGGTTTCATTGCAATTCAGTGTTTTACATTGGTTTAAAGCATTTTTATGTGAGTTTAATCGACTGTTTTTGAAAAATCAATGTTTTTTTAGCGAACACTGTTTTAGGCCTAGATAGGGTGATTGCAAACAATATGTTTTTTCTTACAAACTAGCTGTAATTCATTGGAAAAATTGCTTGTTTTCATTGCAATTTAGTGTTTTACATTGGTTTAAAGCATTTTTTTGTGAGTTTAAGCGACTGTTGTTGAGAAAATCAATGTTTTTTTAGTAAATACTGTTTTACGCCAAGTTAGTATGATTGCAAATGATATGTTTTTTCTTAAAAACTAGCAGTAATTCATTGGAAAAATTGCTTGGTTTCATTGCAATTTAGGGTTTTACATTGGTTTAAAGCATTTTTATGTGAGTTTAATCGACCTTTTTGAGAAAATCAATGTTTTTTTAGTAAAAACTGTTTTAGGCCTAGTTAGTATGATTGCAAATGATATGCTTTTTCTAAAAAAACTAGCAGTAATTCATTGGAAAATAGGCTTGGTTTCATTGCAATTTAGTGTTTTACATTGGTGTAAAGCATTTTTTGTGAGTTTAATCAAATGTTTTTGAGAAAATCAACGTTTTTTTAATAAACACTGTTTTAGGCCAAGTTAGTATGATTACAAATGATATGTTTTTTCTGAAAAACTGGCAGTAATTCATTGGAAAAATTGCTTGGTTTCATTGCTATTAAGTGTTTTTCATTGGTCTAAAGTATTTTTATGTGAGTCTAAGCGACTGTTTTTGAGAAAATAAATGTTTTTTTAGTAAACACTGTTTTAGGCCAAGTTAATATGATTGCAAATGAAATGTTTTTTCTGAAAAACTAGCAGTAATTCATTGGAAAAAATTGTTTGGTTTCATTGCAATTCAGTGTTTTACATTGGTTTAAGGCATTTTTATGTGAGTTTAATCGACTGTTTTTGAGAAAATCAATGTTTTTTTAGTAAACACTGTTTTAGGCCAAGTTAGTGTGATTGCAAATGATATGTTGTTTTCTGAAAAACTAGCAGTAATTCATTGCAAAACAGGCTTGGTGTCATTGCAATTCAGTGTTTTACATTGGTTTAAAGCATTTTTATGTGAGTTTAATCCACTGTTTTTGAGAGAATCAATGTTTTTTTAGCAAACACTGTTTTAGGCCAAGTTAGGTTGATTGCAAATAATATGTATTTTCTTAAGAACTAGCAGTAATTCATTGGAAAAATTGCTTGGTTTCATTGCAATTTAGGGCTTTACATTGGTTTAAAGCATTTTTATGTGTGTTTAATCGACTGTTTTTGAGAAAATCAAGGTTTTTTTAGTAAACACTGTTTTAGGCCAAGTTAGTGTGATTGCAAATGATATGTTGTTTTCTGAAAAACTAGCAGTAATTCATTGGAAAAATGGCTTTGTTTCATTGCAATTTAGTGATTTACCTTGGTTTAAAGCATTTTTATGTGAGTTTAATCGACCTTTTTGAGAAAATCAATGTTATTTTAGTAAAAACTGTTTTAGACCAAGTTAGTATGATTGCAAATGATATGCTTTTTCTAAAAAACTAGCAGTAATTGATTGGAAAATATTGTTTGGTTTCATTGCAATTCAGTGTTTTACATTGGTTTAAAGCATTTTTATGTGAGTTTAATCGACTGTTTTTGAAAAATCAATGTTTTTTTAGCGAACACTGTTTTAGGCCTAGATAGGGTGATTGCAAACAATATGTTTTTTCTTACAAACTAGCTGTAATTCATTGGAAAAATTGCTTGTTTTCATTGCAATTTAGTGTTTTACATTGGTTTAAAGCATTTTTTTGTGAGTTTAAGCGACTGTTGTTGAGAAAATCAATGTTTTTTTAGTAAATACTGTTTTACGCCAAGTTAGTATGATTGCAAATGATATGTTTTTTCTTAAAAACTAGCAGTAATTCATTGGAAAAATTGCTTGGTTTCATTGCAATTTAGGGTTTTACATTGGTTTAAAGCATTTTTATGTGAGTTTAATCGACCTTTTTGAGAAAATCAATGTTTTTTTAGTAAAAACTGTTTTAGGCCTAGTTAGTATGATTGCAAATGATATGCTTTTTCTAAAAAAACTAGCAGTAATTCATTGGAAAATAGGCTTGGTTTCATTGCAATTTAGTGTTTTACATTGGTGTAAAGCATTTTTTGTGAGTTTAATCAAATGTTTTTGAGAAAATCAACGTTTTTTTAATAAACACTGTTTTAGGCCAAGTTAGTATGATTACAAATGATATGTTTTTTCTGAAAAACTGGCAGTAATTCATTGGAAAAATTGCTTGGTTTCATTGCTATTAAGTGTTTTTCATTGGTCTAAAGTATTTTTATGTGAGTCTAAGCGACTGTTTTTGAGAAAATAAATGTTTTTTTAGTAAACACTGTTTTAGGCCAAGTTAATATGATTGCAAATGATATGTTTTTTCTGAAAAACTAGCAGTAATTCATTGGAAAAAATTGTTTGGTTTCATTGCAATTCAGTGTTTTACATTGGTTTAAGGCATTTTTATGTGAGTTTAATCGACTGTTTTTGAGAAAATCAATGTTTTTTTAGTAAACACTGTTTTAGGCCAAGTTAGTGTGATTGCAAATGATATGTTGTTTTCTGAAAAACTAGCAGTAATTCATTGCAAAACAGGCTTGGTGTCATTGCAATTCAGTGTTTTACATTGGTTTAAAGCATTTTGATGTGAGTTTAATCCACTGTTTTTGAGAGAATCAATGTTTTTTTAGCAAACACTGTTTTAGGCCAAGTTAGGTTGATTGCAAATAATATGTATTTTCTTAAGAACTAGCAGTAATTCATTGGAAAAATTGCTTGGTTTCATTGCAATTTAGGGCTTTACATTGGTTTAAAGCATTTTTATGTGTGTTTAATCGACTGTTTTTGAGAAAATCAATGTTATTTTAGTAAAAACTGTTTTAGGCCAAGTTAGTATGATTGCAAATGATATGCTTTTTCTAAAAAACTAGCAGTAATTGATTGGAAAATATTGTTTGGTTTCATTGCAATTCAGTGTTTTACATTGGTGTAAAGCATTTTTTGTGAGTTTAATCAAATGTTTTTGAGAAAATCAACGTTTTTTTAATAAACGCTGTTTTAGGCCAAGTTAGTATGATTACAAATGATATGTTTTTTCTGAAAAACTGGCAGTAATTCATTGGAAAAATTGCTTGGTTTCATTGCTATTAAGTGTTTTTCATTGGTCTAAAGTATTTTTATGTGAGTCTAAGCGACTGTTTTTGAGAAAATAAATGTTTTTTTAGTAAACACTGTTTTAGGCCAAGTTAATATGATTGCAAATGAAATGTTTTTTCTGAAAAACTAGCAGTAATTCATTGGAAAAAATTGTTTGGTTTCATTGCAATTCAGTGTTTTACATTGGTTTAAGGCATTTTTATGTGAGTTTAATCGACTGTTTTTGAGAAAATCAATGTTTTTTTAGTAAACACTGTTTTAGGCCAAGTTAGTGTGATTGCAAATGATATGCTTTTTCTAAAAAAACTAGCAGTAATTCATTGGAAAAAATTGTTTGTTTTCATTGCAATTTAGTGATTTACCTTGGTTTAAAGCATTTTTATGTGAGTTTAATCGACCTTTTTGAGAAAATCAATGTTTTTTTAGTAAAAACTGTTTTAGGCCTAGTTAGTATGATTGCAAATGATATGCTTTTTCTAAAAAAACTAGCAGTAATTCATTGGAAAAATGGCTTTGTTTCATTGCAATTTAGTGTTTTACCTTGGTTTAAATCATTTTTATGTGAGTTTAATCGACTGTTTTTTAGAAAATCAAGGTTTTTTTAGTAAACACTGTTTTAGGCGAAGTTAGGGTGATAGCAAATAATATGCTTTTTCTGAAAAACTAGCAGTAATTCATTGGAAAAATGGCTTGGTTTCATTGCAATTTAGTGATTTACATTGGTTTAAAGCATTTTTATGTTAGTTTAATCGACTGTTTTTGATAAAATCAATGTTTTTTTAGTAAACACTGTTTTAGCCCAAGTTAGTGTGTTTGCAAATGATATGTTTTTTCTGAACAACTAGAAGTAATTCATTGGAAAATAGGCTTGGTTTCATTGCAATTTAGTGTTTTACATTGGTGTAAAGCATTTTTTGTGAGTTTAATCAAATGTTTTTGAGAAAATCAACGTTTTTTTAATAAACACTGTTTTAGGCCAAGTTAGTATGATTACAAATGATATGTTTTTTCTGAAAAACTGGCAGTAATTCATTGGAAAAATTGCTTGGTTTCATTGCAATTAAGTGTTTTTCATTGGTCTAAAGTATTTTTATGTGAGTCTAAGCGACTGTTTTTGAGAAAATAAATGTTTTTTTAGTAAACAATGTTTTAGGCCAAATTAATATGATTGCAAATGATATGTTTTTTCTGAAAAACTAGCAGTAATTCATTGCAAAAATGGCTTGGTTTCATTGCAAATTAGTGATTTACATTGGTTTAAAGCATTTTTATGTGAGTTTAATCGACTGTTTTTGAGAAAATCAAGGTTTTTTTAGTAAACACTGTTTTAGGCCAAGTTAGTGTGATTGCAAATGATATGTTGTTTTCTGAAAAACTAGCAGTAATTCATTTGAAAAATGGCTTTGTTTCATTGCAATTTAGTGATTTACCTTGGTTTAAAGCATTTTTATGTGAGTTTAATCGACCTTTTTGAGAAAATCAATGTTATTTTAGTAAAAACTGTTTTAGGCCAAGTTAGTATGATTGCAAATGATATGCTTTTTCTAAAAAACTAGCAGTAATTGATTGGAAAATATTGTTTGGTTTCATTGCAATTCAGTGTTTTACATTGGTTTAAAGCATTTTTATGTGAGTTTAATCGACTGTTTTTGAAAAATCAATGTTTTTTTAGCGAACACTGTTTTAGGCCTAGATAGGGTGATTGCAAACAATATGTTTTTTCTTACAAACTAGCTGTAATTCATTGGAAAAATTGCTTGTTTTCATTGCAATTTAGTGTTTTACATTGGTTTAAAGCATTTTTTTGTGAGTTTAAGCGACTGTTGTTGAGAAAATCAATGTTTTTTTAGTAAATACTGTTTTACGCCAAGTTAGTATGATTGCAAATGATATGTTTTTTCTTAAAAACTAGCAGTAATTCATTGGAAAAATTGCTTGGTTTCATTGCAATTTAGGGTTTTACATTGGTTTAAAGCATTTTTATGTGAGTTTAATCGACCTTTTTGAGAAAATCAATGTTTTTTTAGTAAAAACTGTTTTAGGCCTAGTTAGTATGATTGCAAATGATATGCTTTTTCTAAAAAAACTAGCAGTAATTCATTGGAAAATAGGCTTGGTTTCATTGCAATTTAGTGTTTTACATTGGTGTAAAGCATTTTTTGTGAGTTTAATCAAATGTTTTTGAGAAAATCAACGTTTTTTTAATAAACACTGTTTTAGGCCAAGTTAGTATGATTACAAATGATATGTTTTTTCTGAAAAACTGGCAGTAATTCATTGGAAAAATTGCTTGGTTTCATTGCTATTAAGTGTTTTTCATTGGTCTAAAGTATTTTTATGTGAGTCTAAGCGACTGTTTTTGAGAAAATAAATGTTTTTTTAGTAAACACTGTTTTAGGCCAAGTTAATATGATTGCAAATGATATGTTTTTTCTGAAAAACTAGCAGTAATTCATTGGAAAAAAATTGTTTGGTTTCATTGCAATTCAGTGTTTTACATTGGTTTAAGGCATTTTTATGTGAGTTTAATCGACTGTTTTTGAGAAAATCAATGTTTTTTTAGTAAACACTGTTTTAGGCCAAGTTAGTGTGATTGCAAATGATATGTTGTTTTCTGAAAAACTAGCAGTAATTCATTGCAAAACAGGCTTGGTGTCATTGCAATTCAGTGTTTTACATTGGTTTAAAGCATTTTTATGTGAGTTTAATCCACTGTTTTTGAGAGAATCAATGTTTTTTTAGCAAACACTGTTTTAGGCCAAGTTAGGTTGATTGCAAATAATATGTATTTTCTTAAGAACTAGCAGTAATTCATTGGAAAAATTGCTTGGTTTCATTGCAATTTAGGGCTTTACATTGGTTTAAAGCATTTTTATGTCAGTTAAATCGACTGTTTTTGAAAAAATCAATGTTTTCTTAGCAAACACTGTTTTAGGCCTAGTTAGGGTGATTGCAAATAATATGTTTTTTCTTACAAACTAGCTGTAATTCATTGGAAAAATTGCTTGTTTTCATTGCAATTTAGTGTTTTACATTGGTTTAGAGCATTTTTTTGTGAGTTTAAGCGACTGTTGTTGAGAAAATCAATGTTTTTTTAGTAAATACTGTTTTAGGCCAAGTTAGTATGATTGCAACTGATATGCTTTTTCTAAAAAACTAGCAGTAATTCATTGGAAAAATGGCTTTGTTTCATTGCAATTTAGTTTTTTACCTTGGTTTAAATCAATTTTATGTGAGTTTAATCGACTGTTTTCTAGAAAATCAATGTTTTTTTAGTAAACACTGTTTTAGGCCAAGTTAGTGTGATTGCAAATAAAAGGTATTTTCTGAAAAACTAGCTGTAATTCATTGGAAAAATGGCTTGGTTTCATTGCAAATTAGTGATTTACATTGGTTTAAAGCATTTTTATGTGAGTTTAATCGACTGTTTTTGAGAAAATAAATGTTTTTTTAGTAAACACTGTTTTAGGCCAAATTAATATGATTGCAAATGATATGTTTTTTCTGAAAAACTAGCAGTAATTCATTGGAAAAATGGCTTGGTTTCATTGCAAATTAGTGATTTACATTGGTTTAAAGCATTTTTATGTGTGGTTAATCGACTGTTTTTGAGAAGATCAAGGTTTTTTTAGTAAACACTGTTTTAGGCCAAGTTAGTGTGATTGCAAATGATATGTTGTTTTCTGAAAAACTAGCAGTAATTCATTGCAAAACAGGCTTGGTGTCATTGCAATTCAGTGTTTTACATTGGTTTAAAGCATTTTGATGTGAGTTTAATCGACTGTTTTTGAAAAAATCAATGGTTTTTTAATAAACACTGTTTTAGGCCAAGTTAGTGTGATTGCAAATGATATGTTTTTTCTGAACAACTAGCAGTAATTCATTGCAAAAATGGCTTGGTTTGATCGCAATTCAGTGTTTTACATTGGTTTAAAGCATTTATATGTGAGTTTAATCGACTGTTTTTGATAAAATCAATGTTTTTTTAGTAAACACTGTTTTAGGCCAAATTAATATGATTGCAAATGATATGTTTTTTCTGAAAAACTAGCAGTAATTCATTGGAAAAATGGCTTGGTTTCATTGCAAATTAGTGATTTACATTGGTTTAAAGCATTTTTATGTGAGTTTAATCGACTGTTTTTGATAAAATCAATGCTTTTTTAGTAAACACTGTTTTAGGCCAAATTAATATGATTGCAAATGATATGTTTTTTCTGAACAACTAGCAGTAATTCATTGCAAAAATGGCTTGGTTTCATCGCAATTCAGTGTTTTACATTGGTTTAAAGCATTTATATGTGAGTTTAATCGACTGTTTTTGATAAAATCAATGTTTTTTTAGTAAACACTGTTTTAGGCCAAATTAATATGATTGCAAATGATATGTTTTTTCTGAAAAACTAGCATTAATTCATTGGAAAAATGGCTTGGTTTCATTGCAAATTAGTGATTTACATTGGTTTAAAGCATTTTTATGTGAGTTTAATCGACTGTTTTTGATAAAATCAATGTTTTTTTAGTAAACACTGTTTTAGGCCAAATTAATATGATTGCAAATGATATGTTTTTTCTGAAAAACTAGCAGTAATTCATTGGAAAAATGGCTTGGTTTCATTGCAAATTAGAGATTTACATTGGTTTAAAGCATTTTTATGTGTGTTTAATCGACTGTTTTTGAGAAAATCAATGTTATTTTAGTAATAACTGTTTTAGGCCAAGTTAGTATGATTGCAAATGATATGCTTTTTCTAAAAAACTAGCAGTAATTGATTGGAAAATATTGTTTGGTTTCATTGCAATTCAGTGTTTTTTATTGGTTTAAAGCATTTTTATGTGAGTTTAATCGACTGTTTTTGAAAAATCAATGTTTTTTTAGCAAACACTGTTTTAGGCCTAGATAGGGTGATTGCAAACAATATGTTTTTTCTTACAAACTAGCTGTAATTCATTGGAAAAATTGCTTGTTTTCATTGCAATTTAGTGTTTTACATTGGTTTAAAGCATTTTTTTGTGAGTTCAAGCGACTGTTGTTGAGAAAATCAATGTTTTTTTAGTAAATACTGTTTTACGCCAAGTTAGTATGATTGCAAATGATATGTTTTTTCTTAAAAACTAGCAGTAATTCATTGGAAAAATTGCTTGGTTTCATTGCAATTTAGGGTTTTACATTGGTTTAAAGCATTTTTTTGTCAGTTAAATCGACATTTTTTGAAAAAATCAATGTTTTTTTAGTAAATACTGTTTTAGGCCAAGTTAATATGATTGCAAATGATATGCTTTTTCTAAAAAACTAGCAGTAATTCATTGGAAAAATTGCTTGTTTTCATTGCAATTTAGTGATTTACCTTGGTTTAAAGCATTTTTATGTGAGTTTAATCGACCTTTTTGAGAAAATCAATGTTTTTTTAGTAAAAACTGTTTTAGGCCTAGTTAGTATGATTGCAAATGATATGCTTTTTCTAAAAAAACTAGCAGTAATTCATTGGAAAAATGGCTTTGTTTCATTGCAATTTAGTGTTTTACCTTGGTTTAAATCATTTTTATGTGAGTTTAATCGACTGTTTTTTAGAAAATCAAGGTTTTTTTAGTAAAAACTGTTTTAGGCGAAGTTAGGGTGATTGCAAATAATATGCTTTTTCTGAAAAACTAGCAGTAATTCATTGGAAAAATGGCTTGGTTTCATTGCAATTTAGTGATTTACATTGGTTTAAAGCATTTTTATGTTAGTTTAATCGACTGTTTTTGATAAAATCAATGTTTTTTTAGTAAACACTGTTTTAGCCCAAGTTAGTGTGTTTGCAAATGATATGTTTTTTCTGAACAACTAGAAGTAATTCATTGGAAAATAGGCTTGGTTTCATTGCAATTTAGTGTTTTACATTGGTGTAAAGCATTTTTTGTGAGTTTAATCAAATGTTTTTGAGAAAATCAACGTTTTTTTAATAAACACTGTTTTAGGCCAAGTTAGTATGATTACAAATGATATGTTTTTTCTGAAAAACTGGCAGTAATTCATTGGAAAAATTGCTTGGTTTCATTGCAATTAAGTGTTTTTCATTGGTCTAAAGTATTTTTATGTGAGTCTAAGCGACTGTTTTTGAGAAAATAAATGTTTTTTTAGTAAACAATGTTTTAGGCCAAATTAATATGATTGCAAATGATATGTTTTTTCTGAAAAACTAGCAGTAATTCATTGCAAAAATGGCTTGGTTTCATTGCAAATTAGTGATTTACATTGGTTTAAAGCATTTTTATGTGAGTTTAATCGACTGTTTTTGGTAAAATCAATGTTTTTTTAGTAAACACTGTTTCAGGCCAAGTTAGTGTCTTTGCAAATGATATGTTTTTTCTGAACAACTAGAAGTAATTCATTGGAAAAATGGCTTGGTTTCATTGCAATTTAGTGATTTACATTGATTTAAAGCATTTTTATGTGAGTTTAATCGACTGTTTTTGAGAAAATCAATGTTTTTTTAGTAAACACTGTTTTAGGCCAAGTTAGGGTGATTGCAAATGATAGGTTTTTTCTGAAAAACTAGCAGTAATTCATTGAAGAAATGGCTTGGTTTCATTGCAAATTAGTGATTTACATTGGTTTAAAGCATTTTTATGTGAGTTTAATCGACTGTTTTTGATAAAATCAATGTTTTTTTAGTAAACACTGTTTTAGGTCAAATAAATATGATTGCAAATGATATGTTTTTTCTGAAAAACTAGCAGTAATTCATTGGAAAAATGGCTTGGTTTCATTGCAAATTAGTGATTTACATTGGTTTAAAGCATTTTTATGTGTGTTTAATCGACTGTTTTTGAGAAAATCAAGGTTTTTTTAGTAAACACTGTTTTAGGCCAAGTTAGTGTGATTGCAAATGATATGTTGTTTTCTGAAAAACTAGCAGTAATTCATTGGAAAAATGGCTTTGTTTCATTGCAATTTAGTGATTTACCTTGGTTTAAAGCATTTTTATGTGAGTTTAATCGACCTTTTTGAGAAAATCAATGTTATTTTAGTAAAAACTGTTTTAGGCCAAGTTAGTATGATTGCAAATGATATGCTTTTTCTAAAAAACTAGAAGTAATTGATTGGAAAATATTGTTTGGTTTCATTGCAATTCAGTGTTTTACATTGCTTTAAAGCATTTTTATGTGAGTTTAATCGACTGTTTTTGAAAAATCAATGTTTTTTTAGCGAACACTGTTTTAGGCCTAGATAGGGTGATTGCAGACAATATGTTTTTTCTTACAAACTAGCTGTAATTCATTGGAAAAATTGCTTGTTTTCATTGCAATTTAGTGTTTTACATTGGTTTAAAGCATTTTTTTGTGAGTTCAAGCGACTGTTGTTGAGAAAATCAATGTTTTTTTAGTAAATACTGTTTTACGCCAAGTTAGTATGATTGCAAATGATATGTTTTTTCTTAAAAACTAGCAGTAATTCATTGGAAAAATTGCTTGGTTTCATTGCAATTTAGGGTTTTACATTGGTTTAAAGCATTTTTATGTGAGTTTAATCGACCTTTTTGAGAAAATCAATGTTTTTTTAGTAAAAACTGTTTTAGGCCTAGTTAGTATGCTTGCAAATGATATGCTTTTTCTAAAAAAACTAGCAGTAATTCATTGGAAAAATGGCTTTGTTTCATTGCAATTTAGTGTTTTACCTTGGTTTAAATCATTTTTATGTGAGTTTAATCGACTGTTTTTTAGAAAATCAAGGTTTTTTTAGTAAACACTGTTTTAGGCGAAGTTAGGGTGATTGCAAATAATATGCTTTTTCTGAAAAACTAGCAGTAATTCATTGGAAAAATGGCTTGGTTTCATTGCAATTTAGTGATTTACATTGGTTTAAAGCATTTTTATGTTAGTTTAATCGACTGTTTTTGATAAAATCAATGTTTTTTTAGTAAACACTGTTTTAGGCCAAGTTAGTGTGTTTGCAAATGATATGTTTTTTCTGAACAACTAGAAGTAATTCATTGGAAAATAGGCTTGGTTTCATTGCAATTTAGTGTTTTACATTGGTGTAAAGCATTTTTTGTGAGTTTAATCAAATGTTTTTGAGAAAATCAACGTTTTTTTAGTAAACACTGTTTTAGGCCAAGTTAGTGTGATTGCAAATGATATGTTGTTTTCTGAAAAACTAGCAGTAATTCATTGCAAAACAGGCTTGGTGTCATTGCAATTCAGTGTTTTACATTGGTTTAAAGCATTTTTATGTGAGTTTAATCCACTGTTTTTGAGAGAATCAATGTTTTTTTAGCAAACACTGTTTTAGGCCAAGTTAGGTTGATTGCAAATAATATGTATTTTCTTAAGAACTAGCAGTAATTCATTGGAAAAATTGCTTGGTTTCATTGCAATTTAGGGCTTTACATTGGTTTAAAGCATTTTTATGTGAGTTAAATCGACTGTTTTTGAAAAAATCAATGTTTTTTCAGCAAACACTGTTTTAGGCCTAGTTAGGGTGATTGCAAATAATATGTTTTTTCTTACAAACTAGCTGTAATTCATTGGAAAAATTGCTTGTTTTCATTGCAATTTAGTGTTTTACATTGGTTTAAAGCATTTTTTTGTGAGTTTAAGCGACTGTTGTTGAGAAAATCAATGTTTTTTTAGTAAATACTGTTTTAGGCCAAGTTAGTATGATTGCAACTGATATGCTTTTTCTAAAAAACTAGCAGTAATTCATTGGAAAAATGGCTTTGTTTCATTGCAATTTAGTTTTTTACCTTGGTTTAAATCAATTTTATGTGAGTTTAATCGACTGTTTTCTAGAAAATCAATGTTTTTTTAGTAAACACTGCTTTAGGCCAAGTTAGTGTGATTGCAAATAAAAGGTATTTTCTGAAAAACTAGCTGTAATTCATTGGAAAGATGGCTTGGTTTCATTGCAATTTAGTGATTTACATTGGTTTAAAGCATTTTTATGTGAGTTTAATCGACTGTTTTTGATAAAATCAATGTTTTTTTAGTAAACACTGTTTTAGGCCAGGTAAGGTTGATTGCAAATAAAAGGTATTTTCTGAAAAACTAGTAGTAATTCATTGGAAAAATGGCTTGGTTTCATTGCAATTTAGTGATTTACATTGGTTTAAAGCATTTTTATGTGAGTTTAATCGACTGTTTTTGATAAAATCAATGTTTTTTTAGTAAACACTGTTTTAGGCCAAGTTAGGTTGATTGCAAATAATATGTATTTTCTTAAAAACTAGCAGTAATTAATTGGAAAAATTGCTTGTTTTCATTGCAATTTAGGGTTTTACATTGGTTTAAAGCATTTTTATGTCAGTTTAATGGACTGTTTTTGAGAGAATCAATGTTTTTTTAGCAAACACTGTTTTAGGCCAAGTTAGGATGATTGCAAATAATATGTATTTTCTTAAAAACTAGCAGTAATTCATTGGAAAAATTGCTTGTTTTCATTGCAATTTAGGGTTTTACATTGGTTGAAAGCATTTTTGTGTCAGTTTAATCGACTGTTTTTGAGAAAATCAATGTTTTTTTAGCAAACACTGTTTTAGGCCAAGTTAGTGTGATTGCAAATAATATGTATTTTCTTAAAAACTAGCAGTAATTCATTGGAAAAATTGCTTGTTTTCATTGCAATTTAGGGTTTTACATTGGTTGAAAGCATTTTTGTGTCAGTTTAATCGACTGTTTTTGAGAAAATCAATGTTTTTTTAGCAAACACTGTTTTAGACCAAGTTAGTGTAATTGCAAATAATATGCTTTTTCTGAAAAACGAGGAGTAATTCATTGGAAAAATGGCTTGGTTTCATTGCAACTTAGTGATTTACATTGGTTTAAAGCAGTTTTATGTGAGTTTAATCGACTAATTTTGATAAAATCAATGTTTTTTTAGTAAACACTTTATTAGGCCAAGTTAGTGTGTTTGCAAATGATATGTTTTTTCTGAAAAACTAGCAGTAATTCATTGGAAAAATGGCTTGGTTTCATTGCAATTCAGTGTTTTTCATTGGTCTAAAGTATTTTGATGTGAGTTTAAGCGACTGTTTTTGAGAAAATCAATGTTTTTTTAGTAAGCACTGTTTTAGGCCAAGTTAGTATGATTGCAAATGATATTTTTTTCTGAAAAACTAGCAGTAATTCATTGGAAAAATGGCTTTGTTTCATTGCAATTTAGTGATTTACATTGATTTAAAGCATTTTTATGTGAGTTTAATCGACTGTTTTTGAGAAAATCAATGTTTTTTTAGTAAACACTGTTTTAGGCCAAGTTAGGGTGATTGCAAATGATAGGTTTTTTCTGAAAAACTAGCAGTAATTCATTGAAGAAATGGCTTGGTTTCATTGCAAATTAGTGATTTACATTGGTTTAAAGCATTTTTATGTGAGTTTAATCGACTGTTTTTGATAAAATCAATGTTTTTTTAGTAAACACTGTTTTAGGCCAAATAAATATGATTGCAAATGATATGTTTTTTCTGAAAAACTAGCAGTAATTCATTGGAAAAATGGCTTGGTTTCATTGCAAATTAGTGATTTACATTGGTTTAAAGCATTTTTATGTGTGTTTAATCGACTGTTTTTGAGAAAATCAAGGTTTTTTTAGTAAACACTGTTTTAGGCCAAGTTAGTGTGATTGCAAATGATATGTTGTTTTCTGAAAAACTAGCAGTAATTCATTGGAAAAATGGCTTTGTTTCATTGCAATTTAGTGATTTACCTTGGTTTAAAGCATTTTTATGTGAGTTTAATCGACCTTTTTGAGAAAATCAATGTTATTTTAGTAAAAACTGTTTTAGGCCAAGTTAGTATGATTGCAAATGATATGCTTTTTCTAAAAAACTAGCAGTAATTGATTGGAAAATATTGTTTGGTTTCATTGCAATTCAGTGTTTTACATTGCTTTAAAGCATTTTTATGTGAGTTTAATCGACTGTTTTTGAAAAATCAATGTTTTTTTAGCGAACACTGTTTTAGGCCTAGATAGGGTGATTGCAGACAATATGTTTTTTCTTACAAACTAGCTGTAATTCATTGGAAAAATTGCTTGTTTTCATTGCAATTTAGTGTTTTACATTGGTTTAAAGCATTTTTTTGTGAGTTCAAGCGACTGTTGTTGAGAAAATCAATGTTTTTTTAGTAAATACTGTTTTACGCCAAGTTAGTATGATTGCAAATGATATGTTTTTTTTTAAAAACTAGCAGTAATTCATTGGAAAAATTGCTTGGTTTCATTGCAATTTAGGGTTTTACATTGGTTTAAAGCATTTTTATGTGAGTTTAATCGACCTTTTTGAGAAAATCAATGTTTTTTTAGTAAAAACTGTTTTAGGCCTAGTTAGTATGATTGCAAATGATATGCTTTTTCTAAAAAAACTAGCAGTAATTCATTGGAAAAATGGCTTTGTTTCATTGCAATTTAGTGTTTTACCTTGGTTTAAATCATTTTTATGTGAGTTTAATCGACTGTTTTTGAGAAAATCAATGTTTTTTTAGTAAACACTGTTTTAGGCCAAGTTAGGGTGATTGCAAATAATATGCTTTTTCTGAAAAACTAGCAGTAATTCATTGGAAAAATGGCTTGGTTTCATTGCAATTTAGTGATTTACATTGGTTTAAAGCATTTTTATGTTAGTTTAATCGACTGTTTTTGATAAAATCAATGTTTTTTTAGTAAACACTGTTTTAGGCCAAGTTAGTGTGTTTGCAAATGATATGTTTTTTCTGAACAACTAGAAGTAATTCATTGGAAAATAGGCTTGGTTTCATTGCAATTTAGTGTTTTACATTGGTGTAAAGCATTTTTTGTGAGTTTAATCAAATGTTTTTGAGAAAATCAACGTTTTTTTAGTAAACACTGTTTTAGGCCAAGTTAGTGTGATTGCAAATGATATGTTGTTTTCTGAAAAACTAGCAGTAATTCATTGCAAAACAGGCTTGGTGTCATTGCAATTCAGTGTTTTACATTGGTTTAAAGCATTTTTATGTGAGTTTAATCCACTGTTTTTGAGAGAATCAATGTTTTTTTAGCAAACACTGTTTTAGGCCAAGTTAGGTTGATTGCAAATAATATGTATTTTCTTAAGAACTAGCAGTAATTCATTGGAAAAATTGCTTGGTTTCATTGCAATTTAGGGCTTTACATTGGTTTAAAGCATTTTTATGTCAGTTAAATCGACTGTTTTTGAAAAAATCAATGTTTTTTCAGCAAACACTGTTTTAGGCCTAGTTAGGGTGATTGCAAATAATATGTTTTTTCTTACAAACTAGCTGTAATTCATTGGAAAAATTGCTTGTTTTCATTGCAATTTAGTGTTTTACATTGGTTTAAAGCATTTTTTTGTGAGTTTAAGCGACTGTTGTTGAGAAAATCAATGTTTTTTTAGTAAATACTGTTTTAGGCCAAGTTAGTATGATTGCAACTGATATGCTTTTTCTAAAAAACTAGCAGTAATTCATTGGAAAAATGGCTTTGTTTCATTGCAATTTAGTTTTTTACCTTGGTTTAAATCAATTTTATGTGAGTTTAATCGACTGTTTTCTAGAAAATCAATGTTTTTTTAGTAAACACTGTTTTAGGCCAAGTTAGTGTGATTGCAAATAAAAGGTATTTTCTGAAAAACTAGCTGTAATTCATTGGAAAGATGGCTTGGTTTCATTGCAATTTAGTGATTTACATTGGTTTAAAGCATTTTTATGTGAGTTTAATCGACTGTTTTTGATAAAATCAATGTTTTTTTAGTAAACACTGTTTTAGGCCAAGTTAGGTTGATTGCAAATAAAAGGTATTTTCTGAAAAACTAGTAGTAATTCATTGGAAAAATGGCTTGGTTTCATTGCAATTTAGTGATTTACATTGGTTTAAAGCATTTTTATGTGAGTTTAATCGACTGTTTTTGATAAAATCAATGTTTTTTTAGTAAACACTGTTTTAGGCCAAGTTAGGTTGATTGCAAATAATATGTATTTTCTTAAAAACTAGCAGTAATTAATTGGAAAAATTGCTTGTTTTCATTGCAATTTAGGGTTTTACATTGGTTTAAAGCATTTTTATGTCAGTTTAATGGACTGTTTTTGAGAGAATCAATGTTTTTTTAGCAAACACTGTTTTAGGCCAAGTTAGGATGATTGCAAATAATATGTATTTTCTTAAAAACTAGCAGTAATTCATTGGAAAAATTGCTTGTTTTCATTGCAATTTAGGGTTTTACATTGGTTGAAAGCATTTTTGTGTCAGTTTAATCGACTGTTTTTGAGAAAATCAATGTTTTTTTAGTAAACACTGTTTTAGGCCAAGTTAGTGTGTTTGCAAATGATATGCTTTTTCTGAACAACTAGAAGTAATTCATTGGAAAATAGGCTTGGTTTCATTGCAATTTAGTGTTTTACATTGGTGTAAAGCATTTTTTGTGAGTTTAATCAAATGTTTTTGAGAAAATCAACGTTTTTTTAGTAAACACTGTTTTAGGCCAAGTTAGTGTGATTGCAAATGATATGTTGTTTTCTGAAAAACTAGCAGTAATTCATTGCAAAACAGGCTTGGTGTCATTGCAATTCAGTGTTTTACATTGGTTTAAAGCATTTTTATGTGAGTTTAATCCACTGTTTTTGAGAGAATCAATGTTTTTTTAGCAAACACTGTTTTAGGCCAAGTTAGGTTGATTGCAAATAATATGTATTTTCTTAAGAACTAGCAGTAATTCATTGGAAAAATTGCTTGGTTTCATTGCAATTTAGGGCTTTACATTGGTTTAAAGCATTTTTATGTCAGTTAAATCGACTGTTTTTGAAAAAATCAATGTTTTTTCAGCAAACACTGTTTTAGGCCTAGTTAGGGTGATTGCAAATAATATGTTTTTTCTTACAAACTAGCTGTATATCATTGGAAAAATTGCTTGTTTTCATTGCAATTTAGTGTTTTACATTGGTTTAAAGCATTTTTTTGTGAGTTTAAGCGACTGTTGTTGAGAAAATCAATGTTTTTTTAGTAAATACTGTTTTAGGCCAAGTTAGTATGATTGCAACTGATATGCTTTTTCTAAAAAACTAGCAGTAATTCATTGGAAAAATGGCTTTGTTTCATTGCAATTTAGTTTTTTACCTTGGTTTAAATCAATTTTATGTGAGTTTAATCGACTGTTTTCTAGAAAATCAATGTTTTTTTAGTAAACACTGTTTTAGGCCAAGTTAGTGTGATTGCAAATAAAAGGTATTTTCTGAAAAACTAGCTGTAATTCATTGGAAAGTTGGCTTGGTTTCATTGCAATTTAGTGATTTACATTGGTTTAAAGCATTTTTATGTGAGTTTAATCGACTGTTTTTGATAAAATCAATGTTTTTTTAGTAAACACTGTTTTAGGCGAAGTTAGGTTGATTGCAAATAAAAGGTATTTTCTGAAAAACTAGTAGTAATTCATTGGAAAAATGGCTTGGTTTCATTGCAATTTAGTGATTTACATTGGTTTAAAGCATTTTTATGTGAGTTTAATCGACTGTTTTTGATAAAATCAATGTTTTTTTAGTAAACACTGTTTTAGGCCAAGTTAGGTTGATTGCAAATAATATGTATTTTCTTAAAAACTAGCAGTAATTAATTGGAAAAATTGCTTGTTTTCATTGCAATTTAGGGTTTTACATTGGTTTAAAGCATTTTTATGTCAGTTTAATGGACTGTTTTTGAGAGAATCAATGTTTTTTTAGCAAACACTGTTTTAGGCCAAGTTAGGATGATTGCAAATAATATGTATTTTCTTAAAAACTAGCAGTAATTCATTGGAAAAATTGCTTGTTTTCATTGCAATTTAGGGTTTTACATTGGTTGAAAGCATTTTTGTGTCAGTTTAATCGACTGTTTTTGAGAAAATCAATGTTTTTTTAGCAAACACTGTTTTAGGCCAAGTTAGTGTGATTGCAAATAATATGTATTTTCTTAAAAACTAGCAGTAATTCATTGGAAAAATTGCTTGTTTTCATTGCAATTTAGGGTTTTACATTGGTTGAAAGCATTTTTGTGTCAGTTTAATCGACTGTTTTTGAGAAAATCAATGTTTTTTTAGCAAACACTGTTTTAGGCCAAGTTAGTGTGATTGCAAATAATATGCTTTTTCTGAAAAACGAGGAGTAATTCATTGGAAAAATGGCTTGGTTTCATTGCAACTTAGTGATTTACATTGGTTTAAAGCAGTTTTATGTGAGTTTAATCGACTAATTTTGATAAAATCAATGTTTTTTTAGTAAACACTTTATTAGGCCAAGTTAGTGTGTTTGCAAATGATATGTTTTTTCTGAAAAACTAGCAGTAATTCATTGGAAAAATGGCTTGGTTTCATTGCAATTCAGTGTTTTTCATTGGTCTAAAGTATTTTGATGTGAGTTTAAGCGACTGTTTTTGAGAAAATCAATGTTTTTTTAGTAAGCACTGTTTTAGGCCAAGTTAGTATGATTGCAAATGATATTTTTTTCTGAAAAACTAGCAGTAATTCATTGGAAAAATGGCTTTGTTTCATTGCACTTTAGTCTTTTTCATTGGTTTAAAGCATTTTTATGTGAGTTTAATCCACTTTTTTTGAGAAAATCAATGTTTTTTTAGTAAACACTGTTTTAGGCCAAGTTAGTGTGATTGCAAATGATATGTTTTTTCTGAAAAACTAGCAGTAATTCATTGGAAAAATTGCTTAGTTTCATTGCAATTCAGTAATTTTCATTGGTTTAAAGCATTTTTATGTGAGTTTAATCGACTGTTTTTGAGAAAATCAATCGTTTTTTAATAAACACTTTTTTAGGCCAAGTTAGTGTGATTGGAATTGATATGTTTTTTCTGAACAATTAGCAGTAATTCATTGGAAAAATGGCTTGGTTTCACTGCAATTCAGTGTTTTTCATTGGTCTAAAGTATTTTAATGTGAGTTTAAGCGACTGTTTTTGAGAAAATCAATGTTTTGTTAGTAAACACTGTTTCAGGTCAAGTTAGTATGATTGCAAATGATATCTTTTTTCTGAAAAACTAGCAGTAATTCATTGGAAAAATGGCTTTGTATCATTGCAATTTAGTGTTTTACATTGGTTTAAAGCATTTTTATGTGAGTTTAATCGACTGTTTTTGAGAAAATCAATGTTTTTTTAGCAAACACTGTTTTAGGCCAAGTTAGGGTGATTGCAATTGATATGTTTTTTCTGAAAAACTAGCAGTAATTCATTGGAAAAATTGCTTGATTTCATTGCAATTCAGTGTTTTACATTGGTTTAAAGCATTTTTATGTGAGTTTAAGCGACTGTTGTTGAGAAAATCAATGTTTTTTTAGTAAACACTGTTTTAGGCCAAGTTAGTGTGATTGCAAATAATCTGCCTTTTCTGAAAAACCAGCAGTGATTCATTGGAAAAATGGTTTGGTTTCATTGCAATTTAGTGTTTTACATTGGTTTAATGCATTTTTATGTGAGTTTAATAGACTGTTTTTGATAAAATCATTGTTTTTTTATTAAAAACTGTTTTAGGCCCAGTTAGTATGATTGCAAATGATATGTTTTTTCTGAAAAACTAGAAGTAGTTCATTGGAAAAATGGCTTGGTTTCATTGCAATTCAGTGTGTTTCATTGGTCTAAAGCATTTTTTTGTGAGTTTAAGCGACTTTTGTTGAGAAAATCAATGTTTTTTTAGTAAACACTGTTTTAGGCCAAGTTAGTGTGATTGCAAATGATATGTTTTTTCTGAAAAACTAGCAGTAATTCATTGGAAAAATGGCCTATTTTTCATTGAAATTCAGTGTTTTACATTGGTTTAAAGCATTTTTATGTAAAGTTAATCGACTGTTTTTGAGAAAATCAATGTTTCTTTGGCAAACACTGTTTTAGGCCAAGTTAGGGTGATTGCAAATAATATGTTTTTTCTTAAAAAATAGCAGTAATTCATTAGAAAAATGGTTTGGTTTCATTTCAATTTAGTGTTTTACATTGGTTTAAAGCATTTTCATGTGAGTTTCATCGACTGTTTTTGAGAAAATCAATGTTTTATTAGTAAACACTGTTTTAGGCCAAGTTAGTGTGATTGCAAATAACATGTTTTTTCCGAGAAACTAGGAGTAATTAACTAAAAAAATGGCTTGGTTTCATTGCAATTCAGTGTGTTTCATTGGTCTAAAGCATTTTTTTGTGTGTTTAAGCGACTTTTGTTGAGAAAATCAATGTTTTTCTGGTAAACACTGTTTTAGGCCAAGTTAGGGTGATTGCAATTGATATGTTTTTTCTGAAAAACTAGCAGTAATTCATTGGAAAAATTGCTTGATTTCATTGCAAATCAGTGTTTTACATTGGTTTAAAGCATTTTTATGTGAGTTTAAGCGACTGTTGTTGAGAAAATCAATGTTTTTTTAGTAAACACTGTTTTAGGCCAAGTTAGTGTGATTGCAAATAATCTGCCTTTTCTGAAAAACCAGCAGTGATTCATTGGAAAAATGGTTTGGTTTCATTGCAATTTAGTGTTTTACATTGGTTTAATGCATTTTTATGCGAGTTTAAGCGACTTTTGTTGAGAAAATCAATGTTTTTTTATTAAAAACTGTTTTAGGCCCAGTTAGTGTGATTGCAAATGATATGTTTTTTCTGAAAAACTAGCAGTAATTCATTGGAAAAATGGCCTATTTTTCATTGAAATTCAGTTTTTTACATTGGTTTAAAGCATTTTTATGTAAAGTTAATCGACTGTTTTTGAGAAAATCAATGTTTCTTTAGCAAACACTGTTTTAGGCCAAGTTAGTGTGATTGCAAATAATATGTATTTTCTTAAAAACTAGCAGTAATTCATTGGAAAAATTGCTTGTTTTCATTGCAATTTAGGGTTTTACATTGGTTGAAAGCATTTTTGTGTCAGTTTAATCGACTGTTTTTGAGAAAATCAATGTTTTTTTAGCAAACACTGTTTTAGGCCAAGTTAGTGTGATTGCAAATAATATGCTTTTTCTGAAAAACGAGGAGTAATTCATTGGAAAAATGGCTTGGTTTCATTGCAACTTAGTGATTTACATTGGTTTAAAGCAGTTTTATGTGAGTTTAATCGACTAATTTTGATAAAATCAATGTTTTTTTAGTAAACACTTTATTAGGCCAAGTTAGTGTGTTTGCAAATGATATGTTTTTTCTGAAAAACTAGCAGTAATTCATTGGAAAAATGGCTTGGTTTCATTGCAATTCAGTGTTTTTCATTGGTCTAAAGTATTTTGATGTGAGTTTAAGCGACTGTTTTTGAGAAAATCAATGTTTTTTTAGTAAGCACTGTTTTAGGCCAAGTTAGTATGATTGCAAATGATATTTTTTTCTGAAAAACTAGCAGTAATTCATTGGAAAAATGGCTTTGTTTCATTGCAATTTAGTGATTTACATTGATTTAAAGCATTTTTATGTGAGTTTAATCGACTGTTTTTGAGAAAATCAATGTTTTTTTAGTAAACACTGTTTTAGGCCAAGTTAGGGTGATTGCAAAAGATAGGTTTTTTCTGAAAAACTAGCAGTAATTCATTGAAGAAATGGCTTGGTTTCATTGCAAATTAGTGATTTACATTGGTTTAAAGCATTTTTATGTGAGTTTAATCGACTGTTTTTGATAAAATCAATGTTTTTTTAGTAAACACTGTTTTAGGCCAAATAAATATGATTGCAAATGATATGTTTTTTCTGAAAAACTAGCAGTAGTTCATTGGAAAAATGGCTTGGTTTCATTGCAAATTAGTGATTTACATTGGTTTAAAGCATTTTTATGTGTGTTTAATCGACTGTTTTTGAGAAAATCAAGGTTTTTTTAGTAAACACTGTTTTAGGCCAAGTTAGTGTGATTGCAAATGATATGTTGTTTTCTGAAAAACTAGCAGTAATTCATTGGAAAAATGGCTTTGTTTCATTGCAATTTAGTGATTTACCTTGGTTTAAAGCATTTTTATGTGAGTTTAATCGACCTTTTTGAGAAAATCAATGTTATTTTAGTAAAAACTGTTTTAGGCCAAGTTAGTATGATTGCAAATGATATGCTTTTTCTAAAAAACTAGCAGTAATTGATTGGAAAATATTGTTTGGTTTCATTGCAATTCAGTGTTTTACATTGCTTTAAAGCATTTTTATGTGAGTTTAATCGACTGTTTTTGAAAAATCAATGTTTTTTTAGCGAACACTGTTTTAGGCCTAGATAGGGTGATTGCAGACAATATGTTTTTTCTTACAAACTAGCTGTAATTCATTGGAAAAATTGCTTGTTTTCATTGCAATTTAGTGTTTTACATTGGTTTAAAGCATTTTTTTGTGAGTTCAAGCGACTGTTGTTGAGAAAATCAATGTTTTTTTAGTAAATACTGTTTTACGCCAAGTTAGTATGATTGCAAATGATATGTTTTTTCTTAAAAACTAGCAGTAATTCATTGGAAAAATTGCTTGGTTTCATTGCAATTTAGGGTTTTACATTGGTTTAAAGCATTTTTATGTGAGTTTAATCGACCTTTTTGAGAAAATCAATGTTTTTTTAGTAAAAACTGTTTTAGGCCTAGTTAGTATGATTGCAAATGATATGCTTTTTCTAAAAAAACTAGCAGTAATTCATTGGAAAAATGGCTTTGTTTCATTGCAATTTAGTGTTTTACCTTGGTTTAAATCATTTTTATGTGAGTTTAATCGACTGTTTTTTAGAAAATCAAGGTTTTTTTAGTAAACACTGTTTTAGGCGAAGTTAGGGTGATTGCAAATAATATGCTTTTTCTGAAAAACTAGCAGTAATTCATTGGAAAAATGGCTTGGTTTCATTGCAATTTAGTGATTTACATTGGTTTAAAGCATTTTTATGTTAGTTTAATCGACTGTTTTTGATAAAATCAATGTTTTTTTAGTAAACACTGTTTTAGGCCAAGTTAGTGTGTTTGCAAATGATATGTTTTTTCTGAACAACTAGAAGTAATTCATTGGAAAATAGGCTTGGTTTCATTGCAATTTAGTGTTTTACATTGGTGTAAAGCATTTTTTGTGAGTTTAATCAAATGTTTTTGAGAAAATCAACGTTTTTTTAGTAAACACTGTTTTAGGCCAAGTTAGTGTGATTGCAAATGATATGTTGTTTTCTGAAAAACTAGCAGTAATTCATTGCAAAACAGGCTTGGTGTCATTGCAATTCAGTGTTTTACATTGGTTTAAAGCATTTTTATGTGAGTTTAATCCACTGTTTTTGAGAGAATCAATGTTTTTTTAGCAAACACTGTTTTAGGCCAAGTTAGGTTGATTGCAAATAATATGTATTTTCTTAAGAACTAGCAGTAATTCATTGGAAAAATTGCTTGGTTTCATTGCAATTTAGGGCTTTACATTGGTTTAAAGCATTTTTATGTCAGTTAAATCGACTGTTTTTGAAAAAATCAATGTTTTTTCAGCAAACACTGTTTTAGGCCTAGTTAGGGTGATTGCAAATAATATGTTTTTTCTTACAAACTAGCTGTAATTCATTAGAAAAATTGCTTGTTTTCATTGCAATTTAGTGTTTTACATTGGTTTAAAGCATTTTTTTGTGAGTTTAAGCGACTGTTGTTGAGAAAATCAATGTTTTTTTAGTAAATACTGTTTTAGGCCAAGTTAGTATGATTGCAACTGATATGCTTTTTCTAAAAAACTAGCAGTAATTCATTGGAAAAATGGCTTTGTTTCATTGCAATTTAGTTTTTTACCTTGGTTTAAATCAATTTTATGTGAGTTTAATCGACTGTTTTCTAGAAAATCAATGTTTTTTTAGTAAACACTGTTTTAGGCCAAGTTAGTGTGATTGCAAATAAAAGGTATTTTCTGAAAAACTAGCTGTAATTCATTGGAAAGATGGCTTGGTTTCATTGCAATTTAGTGATTTACATTGGTTTAAAGCATTTTTATGTGAGTTTAATCGACTGTTTTTGATAAAATCAATGTTTTTTTAGTAAACACTGTTTTAGGCCAAGTTAGGTTGATTGCAAATAAAAGGTATTTTCTGAAAAACTAGTAGTAATTCATTGGAAAAATGGCTTGGTTTCATTGCAATTTAGTGATTTACATTGGTTTAAAGCATTTTTATGTGAGTTTAATCGACTGTTTTTGATAAAATCAATGTTTTTTTAGTAAACACTGTTTTAGGCCAAGTTAGGTTGATTGCAAATAATATGTATTTTCTTAAAAACTAGCAGTAATTAATTGGAAAAATTGCTTGTTTTCATTGCAATTTAGGGTTTTACATTGGTTTAAAGCATTTTTATGTCAGTTTAATGGACTGTTTTTGAGAGAATCAATGTTTTTTTAGCAAACACTGTTTTAGGCCAAGTTAGGATGATTGCAAATAATATGTATTTTCTTAAAAACTAGCAGTAATTCATTGGAAAAATTGCTTGTTTTCATTGCAATTTAGGGTTTTACATTGGTTGAAAGCATTTTTGTGTCAGTTTAATCGACTGTTTTTGAGAAAATCAATGTTTTTTTAGCAAACACTGTTTTAGGCCAAGTTAGTGTGATTGCAAATAATATGTATTTTCTTAAAAACTAGCAGTAATTCATTGGAAAAATTGCTTGTTTTCATTGCAATTTAGGGTTTTACATTGGTTGAAAGCATTTTTGTGTCAGTTTAATCGACTGTTTTTGAGAAAATCAATGTTTTTTTAGCAAACACTGTTTTAGGCCAAGTTAGTGTGATTGCAAATAATATGCTTTTTCTGAAAAACGAGGAGTAATTCATTGGAAAAATGGCTTGGTTTCATTGCAACTTAGTGATTTACATTGGTTTAAAGCAGTTTTATGTGAGTTTAATCGACTAATTTTGATAAAATCAATGTTTTTTTAGTAAACACTTTATTAGGCCAAGTTAGTGTGTTTGCAAATGATATGTTTTTTCTGAAAAACTAGCAGTAATTCATTGGAAAAATGGCTTGGTTTCATTGCAATTCAGTGTTTTTCATTGGTCTAAAGTATTTTGATGTGAGTTTAAGCGACTGTTTTTGAGAAAATCAATGTTTTTTTAGTAAGCACTGTTTTAGGCCAAGTTAGTATGATTGCAAATGATATTTTTTTCTGAAAAACTAGCAGTAATTCATTGGAAAAATGGCTTTGTTTCATTGCACTTTAGTCTTTTTCATTGGTTTAAAGCATTTTTATGTGAGTTTAATCCACTTTTTTTGAGAAAATCAATGTTTTTTTAGTAAACACTGTTTTAGGCCAAGTTAGTGTGATTGCAAATGATATGTTTTTTCTGAAAAACTAGCAGTAATTCATTGGAAAAATTGCTTAGTTTCATTGCAATTCAGTAATTTTCATTGGTTTAAAGCATTTTTATGTGAGTTTAATCGACTGTTTTTGAGAAAATCAATCGTTTTTTAATAAACACTTTTTTAGGCCAAGTTAGTGTGATTGGAATTGTTATGTTTTTTCTGAACAATTAGCAGTAATTCATTGGAAAAATGGCTTGGTTTCACTGCAATTCAGTGTTTTTCATTGGTCTAAAGTATTTTAATGTGAGTTTAAGCGACTGTTTTTGAGAAAATCAATGTTTTGTTAGTAAACACTGTTTCAGGTCAAGTTAGTATGATTGCAAATGATATCTTTTTTCTGAAAAACTAGCAGTAATTCATTGGAAAAATGGCTTTGTATCATTGCAATTTAGTGTTTTACATTGGTTTAAAGCATTTTTATGTGAGTTTAATCGACTGTTTTTGAGAAAATCAATGTTTTTTTAGCAAACACTGTTTTAGGCCAAGTTAGGGTGATTGCAATTGATATGTTTTTTCTGAAAAACTAGCAGTAATTCATTGGAAAAATTGCTTGATTTCATTGCAATTCAGTGTTTTACATTGGTTTAAAGCATTTTTATGTGAGTTTAAGCGACTGTTGTTGAGAAAATCAATGTTTTTTTAGTAAACACTGTTTTAGGCCAAGTTAGTGTGATTGCAAATAATCTGCCTTTTCTGAAAAACCAGCAGTGATTCATTGGAAAAATGGTTTGGTTTCATTGCAATTTAGTGTTTTACATTGGTTTAATGCATTTTTATGTGAGTTTAATAGACTGTTTTTGATAAAATCATTGTTTTTTTATTAAAAACTGTTTTAGGCCCAGTTAGTATGATTGCAAATGATATGTTTTTTCTGAAAAACTAGAAGTAGTTCATTGGAAAAATGGCTTGGTTTCATTGCAATTCAGTGTGTTTCATTGGTCTAAAGCATTTTTTTGTGAGTTTAAGCGACTTTTGTTGAGAAAATCAATGTTTTTTTAGTAAACACTGTTTTAGGCCAAGTTAGTGTGATTGCAAATAATCTGCCTTTTCTGAAAAACTAGCAGTAATTCATTGGAAAAATGGTTTGGTTTCATTTCAATTTAGTGTTTTACATTGGTTTAAAGCATTTTCATGTGAGTCTCATCGACTGTTTTTGAGAAAATCAATGTTTTTTTAGTAAACACTGTTTTAGGCCAAGTTAGTGTGATTGCAAATAACATGTCTTTTCCGAGAAACTAGGAGTAATTCATTGAAAAAAAGGCTTGGTTTCATTGCAATTCAGTGTGTTTCATTGGTCTAAAGCATTTTTTTGTGAGTTTAAGCGACTTTTGTTGAGAAAATCAATGTTTTTTTAGTAAACACTGTTTTAGGCCAAGTTAGTGTGATTGCAAATGATATGTTTTTTCTGAAAAACTAGCAGTAATTCATTGGAAAAATGGCCTATTTTTCATTGAAATTCAGTGTTTTACATTGGTTTAAAGCATTTTTATGTAAAGTTAATCGACTGTTTTTGAGAAAATCAATGTTTCTTTGGCAAACACTGTTTTAGGCCAAGTTAGGGTGATTGCAAATAATATGTTTTTTCTTAAAAAATAGCAGTAATTCATTAGAAAAATGGTTTGGTTTCATTTCAATTTAGTGTTTTACATTGGTTTAAAGCATTTTCATGTGAGTTTCATCGACTGTTTTTGAGAAAATCAATGTTTTATTAGTAAACACTGTTTTAGGCCAAGTTAGTGTGATTGCAAATAACATGTTTTTTCCGAGAAACTAGGAGTAATTAACTAAAAAAATGGCTTGTTTTCATTGCAATTCAGTGTGTTTCATTGGTCTAAAGCATTTTTTTGTGTGTTTAAGCGACTTTTGTTGAGAAAATCAATGTTTTTCTGGTAAACACTGCTTTAGGCCAAGTTAATGTGATTGCAAATGATATGTTTTTTCTGAAAAACTAGCAGTAATTCATTTGAAAAATGGCTTGTTTTCATTGCAATTCAGTGTTTTACATTGGTTTAAAGCATTTTTATGTGAGGTTAATCGACTGTTTTTGAGAAAATCAATGTTTCTTTAGCAAACACTGTTTTAGGCCAAGTTAGGGTGATTGCAAATAATATGTTTTTTCTTAAAAACTAGCAGTAATTCATTGGAAAAATGGCTTTGTATCATTGCAATTTAGTGTTTTACATTGGTTTAAAGCATTTTTATTTGAGTTTAATCGACTGTTTTTGAGAAAATCAATGTTTTTTTAGCAAACACTGTTTTAGGCCAAGTTAGGGTGATTGCAATTGATATGTTTTTTCTGAAAAACTAGCAGTAATTCATTGGAAAAATTGCTTGATTTCATTGCAAATCAGTGTTTTACATTGGTTTAAAGCATTTTTATGTGAGTTTAAGCGACTGTTGTTGAGAAAATCAATGTTTTTTTAGTAAACACTGTTTTAGGCCAAGTTAGTGTGATTGCAAATAATCTGCCTTTTCTGAAAAACCAGCAGTGATTCATTGGAAAAATGGTTTGGTTTCATTGCAATTTAGTGTTTTACATTGGTTTAATGCATTTTTATGTGAGTTTAATAGACTGTTTTTGATAAATTCATTGTTTTTTTATTAAAAACTGTTTTAGGCCCAGTTAGTATGATTGCAAATGATATGTTTTTTCTGAAAAACTAGAAGTAGTTCATTGGAAAAATGGCTTGGTTTCATTGCAATTTAGTGTTTTACATTGGTGCAAAGCATTTTTATGTGAGTTTAATCGACTGTTTTTGAGAAAATCAATGTTTTTTTAGTAAACAATGTTTTAGGCAAAGTTAGTGTGATTGCAAATAATCTGCCTTTTCCTGAAAAACTAGCAGTAATTCATTGGAAAAATGGTTTGGTTTCATTTCAATTTAGTGTTTTACATTGGTTTAAAGCATTTTCATGTGAGTCTCATCGACTGTTTTTGAGAAAATCAATGTTTTTTTAGTAAACACTGTTTTAGGCCAAGTTAGTTTGATTGCAAATAACATGTTTTTTCCGAGAAACTAGGAGTAATTCATTGAAAAAATGGCTAGGTTTCATTGCAATTCAGTGTGTTTCATTGGTCTAAAGCATTTTTTTGTGAGTTTAAGCGACTTTTGTTGAGAAAATCAATGTTTTTTTAGTAAACACTGTTTTAGGCCAAGTTAGTGTGATTGCAAATGATATGTTTTTTCTGAAAAACTAGCAGTAATTCATTGGAAAAATGGCCTATTTTTCATTGAAATTCAGTTTTTTACATTGGTTTAAAGCATTTTTATGTAAAGTTAATCGACTGTTTTTGAGAAAATCAATGTTTCTTTAGCAAACACTGTTTTAGGCCAAGTTAGGGTGATTGCAAATAATATGTTTTTTCTTAAAAAATAGCAGTAATTCATTAGAAAAATGGTTTGGTTTCATTTCAATTTAGTGTTTTACATTGGTTTAAAGCATTTTCATGTGAGTTTCATCGACTGTTTTTGAGAAAATCAATGTTTTATTAGTAAACACTGTTTTAGGCCAAGTTAGTGTGATTGCAAATAACATGTTTTTTCCGAGAAACTAGGAGTAATTAACTAAAAAAATGGCTTGGTTTCATTGCAATTCAGTGTGTTTCATTGGTCTAAAGCATTTTTTTGTGTGTTTAAGCGACTTTTGTTGAGAAAATCAATGTTTTTCTGGTAAACACTGCTTTAGGCCAAGTTAGTGTGATTGCAAATGATATGTTTTTTCTGAAAAACTAGCAGTAATTCATTGGAAAAATGGCTTGTTTTCATTGCAATTCAGTGTTTTACATTGGTTTAAAGCATTTTTATGTGAGGTTAATCGACTGTTTTTGAGAAAATCAATGTTTCTTTAGCAAACACTGTTTTAGGCCAAGTTAGGGTGATTGCAAATAATATGTTTTTTCTTAAAAACTAGCAGTAATTCATTGGAAAAATGGCTTTGTTTCATTGCAATTTAGTCTTTTACATTGGTTTAAAGCATTTTTATGTGAGTTTAATCCACTTTTTTTGAGAAAATCAATGTTTTTTTAGTAAACACTGTTTTAGGCCAAGTTAGTGTGATTGCAAATGATGTGTTTTTTCTGAAAAACTAGCAGTAATTCATTGGAAAAATTGCTTAGTTTCATTGCAATTCAGTAATTTTCATTGGTTTAAAGCATTTTTATGTGAGTTTAATCGACTGTTTTTGAGAAAATCAATCGTTTTTTAATAAACACTTTTTTAGGCCAAGTTAGTGTGATTGGAATTGATATGTTTTTTCTGAACAACTAGCAGTAATTCATTGGAAAAATGGCTTGGTTTCACTGCAATTCAGTGTTTTTCATTGGTCTAAAGTATTTTAATGTGAGTTTAAGCGACTGTTTTTGAGAAAATCATTGTTTTTTTATTAAAAACTGTTTTAGGCCCAGTTTTTATGATTGCAAATGATATGTTTTTTCTGAAAAACTAGAAGTAGTTCATTGGAAAAATGGCTTGGTTTCATTGCAATTTAGTGTTTTACATTGGTGCAAAGCATTTTTATGTGAGTTTAATCGACTGTTTTTGAGAAAATCAATGTTTTTTTAGTAAAAACTGTTTTAGGCCCAGTTTTTATGATTGCAAATGATATGTTTTTTCTGAAAAACTAGAAGTAGTTCATTGGAAAAATGGCTTGGTTTCATTGCAATTTAGTGTTTTACATTGGTGCAAAGCATTTTTATGTGAGTTTAATCGACTGTTTTTGAGAAAATCAATGTTTTTTTAGTAAACAATGTTTTAGGCAAAGTTAGGGTGATTGCAAATAATATGTTTTTTCTTAAAAAATAGCAGTAATTCATTAGAAAAATGGTTTGGTTTCATTTCAATTTAGTGTTTTACATTGGTTTAAAGCATTTTCATGTGAGTTTCATCGACTGTTTTTGAGAAAATCAATGATTTATTAGTAAACACTGTTTTAGGCCAAGTTAGTGTGATTGCAAATAACATGTTTTTTCCGAGAAACTAGGAGTAATTAACTAAAAAAATGGCTTGGTTTCATTGCAATTCAGTGTGTTTCATTGGTCTAAAGCATTTTTTTGTGTGTTTAAGCGACTTTTGTTGAGAAAATCAATGTTTTTCTGGTAAACACTGCTTTAGGCCAAGTTAGTGTGATTGCAAATGATATGTTTTTTCTGAAAAACTAGCAGTAATTCATTGGAAAAATGGCTTGTTTTCATTGCAATTCAGTGTTTTACATTGGTTTAAAGCATTTTTATGTGAGGTTAATCGACTGTTTTTGAGAAAATCAATGTTTCTTTAGCAAACACTGTTTTAGGCCAAGTTAGGGTGATTGCAAATAATATGTTTTTTCTTAAAAACTAGCAGTAATTCATTGGAAAAATGGCTTGGTTTCATTGCAATTCAGTGTTTTTCATTGGTCTAAAGTATTTTAATGTGAGTTTAAGCGACTGTTTTTGAGAAAATCAATGTTTTTTTAGTAAACACTGTTTTAGGCCAAGTTAGTATGATTGCAAATGATATCTTTTTTCTGAAAATCTAGCAGTAATTCATTGGAAAAATGGCTTTGTTTCGTTGCAATTTATTGTTTTACATTGGTTTAAAGCATTTTTATGTGAGTTTAATCGACTGTTTCCGAGAAAATCAATGTTTTTTTAGCAAACACAATTTTAGGCCAAGTAAGGGTGATTGCAATTGATATGTTTTTTCTGAAAACTTAGCAGTAATTCATTGGAAAAATTGTTTGGTTTCATTGCAATTCAGTGTTTTACATTGGTTTAAAGCATTTTTATGTGAGTTTAAGCGACTGTTGTTGAGAAAATCAATGTTTTTTTAGTAAACACAGTTTTAGGCCAAGTTAGTGTGATTGCAAATAATCTGCCTTTTCTGAAAAACTAGCAGTAATTCATTGCAAAAATGGTTTGGTTTCATTTCAATCTAGTGTTTTACATTGGTTTAAAGCATTTTTATGTGAGTTTAATCGACTGTTTCTGAGAAAATCAATGTTTTTTTAGCTAACACAATTTTAGGCCAAGTAAGGGTGATTGCAATTGATATGTTTTTTCTGAAAAACTAGCAGTAATTCATTGGAAAAATTGCTTGATTTCATTGCAATTCAGTGTTTTACATTGGTTTAAAGCATTTTTATGTGAGTTTAAGCGACTGTTGTTGAGAAAATCAATGTTTTTTTAGTAAACACAGTTTTAGGCCAAGTTAGTGTGATTGCAAATAATCTGCCTTTTCTGAAAAACTAGCAGTAATTCATTGGAAAAATGGTTTGGTTTCATTTCATTTTAGTGTTTTACATTGGTTTAATGCATTTTTATGTGAGTTTAATAGACTGTTTTTGATAAGATGATTGTTTTTTTATTAAAAACTGTTTTAGGCCCAGTTAGTGTGATTGCAAATGATATGTTTTTTCTGAAAAACTAGAAGTAGTTCATTGGAAAGATGGCTTGGTTTCATTGGAATTCAGTGTGTTTCATTGGTCTAAAGCATTTTTTTGTGAGTTTAAGCGACTTTTGTTGAGAAAATCAATGTTTTTTTAGTAAACACTGTTTTAGGCCAAGTTAGTGTGATTGCAAATGATATGTTTTTTCTGAAAAACTAGCAGTAATTCATTGGAAAAATGGCCTATTTTTCATTGCAATTCAGTGTTTTACATTGGTTTAAAGCATTTTTATGTAAGGTTAATCGACTGTTTTTGAGAAAATCAATGTTTCTTTAGCAAACACTGTTTTAGGCAAAGTTAGGGTGATTGCAAATAATATGTTTTTTCTTAAAAAATAGCAGTAATTCATTGGAAAAATGGTTTGGATTCATTTCAATTTAGTGTTTTACATTGGTTTAAAGCATTTTCATGTGAGTTTCATCGACTGTTTTTGAGAAAATCAATGTTTTATTAGTAAACACTGTTTTAGGCCAAGTTAGTGTGATTGCAAATAACATGTTTTTTCCGAGAAACTAGGAGTAATTAACTGAAAAAATGGCTTGGTTTCATTGAAATTCAGTGTTTTACATTGGTTTAAAGCATTTTTATGTGAGGTTAATCGACTGTTTTTGAGAAAATCAATGTTTTATTAGTAAACACTGTTTTAGGCCAAGTTAGTGTGATTGCAAATGATATGTTTTTTCTGAAAAACTAGCAGTAATTCATTGGAAAAATGGCTTGTTTCCATTGCAATTCAGTGTTTTACATTGGTTTAAAGCATTTTTATGTGAGGTTAATCGACTGTTTTTGAGAAAATCAATGTTTCTTTAGCAAACACTGTTTTAGGCCAAGTTAGGGTGATTGCAAATAATATGTTTTTTCTTAAAAACTAGCAGTAATTCATTGGAAAAATGGCTTGGTTTCATTGCAATTCAGTGTTTTTCATTGGTCTAAAGTATTTTAATGTGAGTTTAAGCGACTGTTTTTGAGAAAATCAATGTTTTTTTAGTAAACACTGTTTTAGGCCAAGTTAGTATGATTGCAAATGATATCTTTTTTCTGAAAAACTAGCAGTAATTCATTGGAAAAATGGCTTGGTTTCATTGCAATTTAGTGTTTTACATTGGTTTAAAGCATTTTTATGTGAGTTTAATCGACTGTTTTTGAGAAAATCAATGTTTTTTTAGCAAACACAATTTTAGGCCAAGTTAGGGTGATTGCAATTGATATGTTTTTTCTGAAAAACTAGCAGTAATTCATTGGAAAAATTGCTTGATTTCATTGCAATTCAGTGTTTTACATTGGTTTAAAGCATTTTTATGTGAGTTTAATAGACTGTTGTTGAGAAAATGATTGTTTTTTTATTAAAAACTGTTTTAGGCCCAGTTAGTGTGATTGCAAATGATATGTTTTTTCTGAAAAACTAGAAGTAGTTCATTGGAAAAATGGCTTGGTTTCATTGCAATTTAGTGTTTTACATTGGTGCAAAGCATTTTTATGTGAGTTTAATCGACTGTTTTTGAGAAAATCAATGTTTCTTTAGCAAACACTGTTTTAGGCCAAGTTAGGGTGATTGCAAATAGTATGTTTTTTCTTACATACTAGCTGTAATTCATTGGAAAAATTTCTTGTTTCCATTGCAATTTAGTGTTTTACATTGGTGTAGAGCATTTTTTTGTGAGTTGAAGCCACTGTTGTTGAGAAAATCAATGTTTTTTTAGCAAACACTCTTTTAGGCCAAGTTAGTGTGATTGCAAATAAAAGGTATTTTCTGAAAAACTAGCTGTAATTCATTGGAAAGATGGCTTTGTTTCATTGCAATTTAGTTTTTTACCTTGGTTTAAATCAATTTTATGTGAGTTTAATCGACTGTTTTCTAGAAAATCAATGTTATTTTAGTAAACACTGTTTTAGGCCAAGTTAGTGTGATTGCAAATAAAAGGTATTTTCTGAAAAACTAGCTGTAATTCATTGGAAAGATGGCTTGGTTTCATTGCAATTTAGTGATTTACATTGGTTTAAAGCATTTTTATGTGAGTTTAATCGACTGTTTTTGATAAAATCAATGTTTTTTTAGTAAACACTGTTTTAGGCCAAGTTAGGTTGATTGCAAATAAAAGGTATTTTCTGAAAAACTAGCAGTAATTCATTGGAAAAATGGCTTGGTTTCATTGCAATTTAGTGATTTACATTGGTTTAAAGCATTTTTATGTGAGTTTAATCGACTGTTTTTGATAAAATCAATGTTTTTTTAGTAAACACTGTTTTAGGCCAAGTTAGGTTGATTGCAAATAATATGTATTTTCTTAAAAACTAGCAGTAATTAATTGGAAAAATTGCTTGTTTTCATTGCAATTTAGGGTTTTACATTGGTTTAAAGCATTTTTATGTCAGTTTAATGGACTGTTTTTGAGAGAATCAATGTTTTCTTAGCAAACACTGTTTTAGGCCAAGTTAGGATGATTGCAAATAATATGTATTTTCTTAAAAACTAGCAGTAATTCATTGGAAAAATTGCTTGTTTTCATTGCAATTTAGGGTTTTACATTGGTTGAAAGCATTTTTGTGTCAGTTTAATCGACTGTTTTTGAGAAAATCAATGTTTTTTTAGCAAACACTGTTTTAGGCCAAGTTAGTGTGATTGCAAATAATATGTATTTTCTTAAAAACTAGCAGTAATTCATTGGAAAAATTGCTTGTTTTCATTGCAATTTAGGGTTTTACATTGGTTGAAAGCATTTTTGTGTCAGTTTAATCGACTGTTTTTGAGAAAATCAATGTTTTTTTAGCAAACACTGTTTTAGGCCAAGTTTGTGTGATTGCAAATAATATGCTTTTTCTGAAAAACTAGGAGTAATTCATTGGAAAAATGGCTTGGTTTCATTGCAACTTAGTGATTTACATTGGTTTAAAGCAGTTTTATGTGAGTTTAATCGACTAATTTTGATAAAATCAATGTTTTTCTAGTAAACACTTTATTAGGCCAAGTTAGTGTGTTTGCAAATGATATGTTTTTTCTGAAAAACTAGCAGTAATTCATTGGAAAAATGGCTTGGTTTCATTGCAATTCAGTGTTTTTCATTGGTCTAAAGTATTTTGATGTGAGTTTAAGCGACTGTTTTTGAGAAAATCAATGTTTTTTTAGTAAGCACTGTTTTAGGCCAAGTTAGTATGATTGCAAATGATATTTTTTTCTGAAAAACTAGCAGTAATTCATTGGAAAAATGGCTTTGTTTCATTGCACTTTAGTCTTTTTCATTGGTTTAAAGCATTTTTATGTGAGTTTAATCCACTTTTTTTGAGAAAATCAATGTTTTTTTAGTAAACACTGTTTTAGGCCAAGTTAGTGTGATTGCAAATGATGTGTTTTTTCTGAAAAACTAGCAGTAATTCATTGGAAAAATTGCTTAGTTTCATTGCAATTCAGTAATTTTCATTGGTTTAAAGCATTTTTATGTGAGTTTAATCGACTGTTTTTGAGAAAATCAATCGTTTTTTAATAAACACTTTTTTAGGCCAAGTTAGTGTGATTGGAATTGATATGTTTTTTCTGAACAATTAGCAGTAATTCATTGGAAAAATGGCTTGGTTTCACTGCAATTCAGTGTTTTTCATTGGTCTAAAGTATTTTAATGTGAGTTTAAGCGACTGTTTTTGAGAAAATCAATGTTTTGTTAGTAAACACTGTTTCAGGTCAAGTTAGTATGATTGCAAATGATATCTTTTTTCTGAAAAACTAGCAGTAATTCATTGGAAAAATGGCTTTGTATCATTGCAATTTAGTGTTTTACATTGGTTTAAAGCATTTTTATGTGAGTTTAATCGACTGTTTTTGAGAAAATCAATGTTTTTTTAGCAAACACTGTTTTAGGCCAAGTTAGGGTGATTGCAATTGATATGTTTTTTCTGAAAAACTAGCAGTAATTCATTGGAAAAATTGCTTGATTTCATTGCAATTCAGTGTTTTACATTGGTTTAAAGCATTTTTATGTGAGTTTAAGCGACTGTTGTTGAGAAAATCAATGTTTTTTTAGTAAACACTGTTTTAGGCCAAGTTAGTGTGATTGCAAATAATCTGCCTTTTCTGAAAAACCAGCAGTGATTCATTGGAAAAATGGTTTGGTTTCGTTGCAATTTAGTGTTTTACATTGGTTTAATGCATTTTTATGTGAGTTTAATAGACTGTTTTTGATAAAATCATTGTTTTTTTATTAAAAACTGTTTTAGGCCCAGTTAGTATGATTGCAAATGATATGTTTTTTCTGAAAAACTAGAAGTAGTTCATTGGAAAAATGGCTTGGTTTCATTGCAATTCAGTGTGTTTCATTGGTCTAAAGCATTTTTTTGTGAGTTTAAGCGACTTTTGTTGAGAAAATCAATGTTTTTTTAGTAAACACTGTTTTAGGCCAAGTTAGTGTGATTGCAAATAATCTGCCTTTTCTGAAAAACTAGCAGTAATTCATTGGAAAAATGGTTTGGTTTCATTTCAATTTAGTGTTTTACATTGGTTTAAAGCATTTTCATGTGAGTCTCATCGACTGTTTTTGAGAAAATCAATGTTTTTTTAGTAAACACTGTTTTAGGCCAAGTTAGTGTGATTGCAAATAGCATGTCTTTTCCGAGAAACTAGGAGTAATTCATTGAAAAAAAGGCTTGGTTTCATTGCAATTCAGTGTGTTTCATTGGTCTAAAGCATTTTTTTGTGAGTTTAAGCGACTTTTGTTGAGAAAATCAATGTTTTTTTAGTAAACACTGTTTTAGGCCAAGTTAGTGTGATTGCAAATGATATGTTTTTTCTGAAAAACTAGCAGTAATTCATTGGAAAAATGGCCTATTTTTCATTGAAATTCAGTGTTTTACATTGGTTTAAAGCATTTTTATGTAAAGTTAATCGACTGTTTTTGAGAAAATCAATGTTTCTTTAGCAAACACTGTTTTAGGCCAAGTTAGGGTGATTGCAAATAATATGTTTTTTCTTAAAAAATAGCAGTAATTCATTAGAAAAATGGTTTGGTTTCATTTCAATTTAGTGTTTTACATTGGTTTAAAGCATTTTCATGTGAGTTTCATCGACTGTTTTTGAGAAAATCAATGTTTTATTAGTAAACACTGTTTTAGGCCAAGTTAGTGTGATTGCAAATAACATGTTTTTTCCGAGAAACTAGGAGTAATTAACTAAAAAAATGGCTTGGTTTCATTGCAATTCAGTGTGTTTCATTGGTCTAAAGCATTTTTTTGTGTGTTTAAGCGACTTTTGTTGAGAAAATCAATGTTTTTCTGGTAAACACTGCTTTAGGCCAAGTTAGTGTGATTGCAAATGATATGTTTTTTCTGAAAAACTAGCAGTAATTCATTGGAAAAATGGCTTGTTTTCATTGCAATTCAGTGTTTTACATTGGTTTAAAGCATTTTTATGTGAGGTTAATCGACTGTTTTTGAGAAAATCAATGTTTCTTTAGCAAACACTGTTTTAGGCCAAGTTAGGGTGATTGCAAATAATATGTTTTTTCTTAAAAACTAGCAGTAATTCATTGGAAAAATGGCTTTGTATCATTGCAATTTAGTGTTTTACATTGGTTTAAAGCATTTTTATGTGAGTTTAATCGACTGTTTTTGAGAAAATCAATGTTTTTTTAGCAAACACTGTTTTAGGCCAAGTTAGGGTGATTGCAATTGATATGTTTTTTCTGAAAAACTAGCAGTAATTCATTGGAAAAATTGCTTGATTTCATTGCAAATCAGTGTTTTACATTGGTTTAAAGCATTTTTATGTGAGTTTAAGCGACTGTTGTTGAGAAAATCAATGTTTTTTTAGTAAACACTGTTTTAGGCCAAGTTAGTGTGATTGCAAATAATCTGCCTTTTCTGAAAAACCAGCAGTGATTCATTAGAAAAATGGTTTGGTTTCATTGCAATTTAGTGTTTTACATTGGTTTAATGCATTTTTATGTGAGTTTAATAGACTGTTTTTGATAAAATCATTGTCTTTTTATTAAAAACTGTTTTAGGCCCAGTTAGTATGATTGCAAATGATATGTTTTTTCTGAAAAACTAGAAGTAGTTCATTGGAAAAATGGCTTGGTTTCATTGCAATTTAGTGTTTTACATTGGTGCAAAGCATTTTTATGTGAGTTTAATCGACTGTTTTTGAGAAAATCAATGTTTCTTTAGCAAACACTGTTTTAGGCCAAGTTAGGGTGATTGCAAATAATATGTTTTTTCTTAAAAAATAGCAGTAATTCATTAGAAAAATGGTTTGGTTTCATTTCAATTTAGTGTTTTACATTGGTTTAAAGCATTTTCATGTGAGTTTCATCGACTGTTTTTGAGAAAATCAATGTTTTATTAGTAAACACTGTTTTAGGCCAAGTTAGTGTGATTGCAAATAACATGTTTTTTCCGAGAAACTAGGAGTAATTAACTAAAAAAATGGCTTGGTTTCATTGCAATTCAGTGTGTTTCATTGGTCTAAAGCATTTTTTTGTGTGTTTAAGCGACTTTTGTTGAGAAAATCAATGTTTTTCTGGTAAACACTGCTTTAGGCCAAGTTAGTGTGATTGCAAATGATATGTTTTTTCTGAAAAACTAGCAGTAATTCATTGGAAAAATGGCTTGTTTTCATTGCAATTCAGTGTTTTACATTGGTTTAAAGCATTTTTATGTGAGGTTAATCGACTGTTTTTGAGAAAATCAATGTTTCTTTAGCAAACACTGTTTTAGGCCAAGTTAGGGTGATTGCAAATAATATGTTTTTTCTTAAAAACTAGCAGTAATTCATTGGAAAAATGGCTTTATTTCATTGCAATTTAGTCTTTTACATTGGTTTAAAGCATTTTTATGTGAGTTTAATCCACTTTTTTTGAGAAAATCAATGTTTTTTTAGTAAACACTGTTTTAGGCCAAGTTAGTGTGATTGCAAATGATGTGTTTTTTCTGAAAAACTAGCAGTAATTCATTGGAAATATTGCTTAGTTTCATTGCAATTCAGTAATTTTCATTGGTTTAAAGCATTTTTATGTGAGTTTAATCGACTGTTTTTGAGAAAATCAATCGTTTTTTAATAAACACTTTTTTAGGCCAAGTTAGTGTGATTGGAATTGATATGTTTTTTCTGAACAACTAGCAGTAATTCATTGGAAAAATGGCTTGGTTTCACTGCAATTCAGTGTTTTTCATTGGTCTAAAGTATTTTAATGTGAGTTTAAGCGACTGTTTTTGAGAAAATCATTGTTTTTTTATTAAAAACTGTTTAAGGCCCAGTTTTTATGATTGCAAATGATATGTTTTTTCTGAAAAACTAGAAGTAGTTCATTGGAAAAATGGCTTGGTTTCATTGCAATTTAGTGTTTTACATTGGTGCAAAGCATTTTTATGTGAGTTTAATCGACGGTTTTTGAGAAAATCAATGTTTTTTTAGTAAAAACTGTTTTAGGCCCAGTTTTTATGATTGCAAATGATATGTTTTTTCTGAAAAACTAGAAGTAGTTCATTGGAAAAATGGCTTGGTTTCATTGCAATTTAGTGTTTTACATTGGTGCAAAGCATTTTTATGTGAGTTTAATCAACTGTTTTTGAGAAAATCAATGTTTTTTTAGTAAACAATGTTTTAGGCAAAGTTAGTGTGATTGCAAATAATCTGCCTTTTCTGAAAAACTAGCAGTAATTCATTGGAAAAATGGTTTGGTTTCATTTCAATTTAGTGTTTTACATTGGTGCAAAGCATTTTTATGTGAGTTTAATCAACTGTTTTTGAGAAAATCAATGTTTTTTTAGTAAACAATGTTTTAGGCAAAGTTAGTGTGATTGCAATTGATATGTTTTTTCTGAAAAACTAGCAGTAATTCATTGGAAAAATTGCTTGATTTCATTGCAATTCAGTGTTTTACATTGGTTTAAAGCATTTTTATGTGAGTTTAAGCGACTGTTGTTGAGAAAATCAATGTTTTTTTAGTAAACACAGTTTTAGGCCAAGTTAGTGTGATTGCAAATAATCTGCCTTTTCTGAAAAACTAGCAGTAATTCATTGGAAAAATGGTTTGGTTTCATTTCAATTTAGTGTTTTACATTGGTTTAATGCATTTTTATGTGAGTTTAATAGACTGTTTTTGATAAGATGATTGTTTTTTTATTAAAAACTGTTTTAGGCCCAGTTAGTGTGATTGCAAATGATATGTTTTTTCTGAAAAACTAGAAGTAGTTCATTGGAAAGATGGCTTGGTTTCATTGGAATTCAGTGTGTTTCATTGGTCTAAAGCATTTTTTTGTGAGTTTAAGCGACTTTTGTTGAGAAAATCAATGTTTTTTTAGTAAACACTGTTTTAGGCCAAGTTAGTGTGATTGCAAATGATATGTTTTTTCTGAAAAACTAGCAGTAATTCATTGGAAAAATGGCCTATTTTTCATTGCAATTCAGTGTTTTACATTGGTTTAAAGCATTTTTATGTAAGGTTAATCGACTGTTTTTGAGAAAATCAATGTTTCTTTAGCAAACACTGTTTTAGGCCAAGTTAGGGTGATTGCAAATAATATGTTTTTTCTTAAAAAATAGCAGTAATTCATTGGAAAAATGGTTTGGATTCATTTCAATTTAGTGTTTTACATTGGTTTAAAGCATTTTCATGTGAGTTTCATCGACTGTTTTTGAGAAAATCAATGTTTTATTAGTAAACACTGTTTTAGGCCAAGTTAGTGTGATTGCAAATAACATGTTTTTTCCGAGAAACTAGGAGTAATTAACTGAAAAAATGGCTTGGTTTCATTGAAATTCAGTGTTTTACATTGGTTTAAAGCATTTTTATGTGAGGTTAATCGACTGTTTTTGAGAAAATCAATGTTTTATTAGTAAACACTGTTTTAGGCCAAGTTAGTGTGATTGCAAATGATATGTTTTTTCTGAAAAACTAGCAGTAATTCATTGGAAAAATGGCTTGTTTCCATTGCAATTCAGTGTTTTACATTGGTTTAAAGCATTTTTATGTGAGGTTAATCGACTGTTTTTGAGAAAATCAATGTTTCTTTAGCAAACACTGTTTTAGGCCAAGTTAGGGTGATTGCAAATAATATGTTTTTTCTTAAAAACTAGCAGTAATTCATTGGAAAAATGGCTTGGTTTCATTGCAATTCAGTGTTTTTCATTGGTCTAAAGTATTTTAATGTGAGTTTAAGCGACTGTTTTTGAGAAAATCAATGTTTTTTTAGTAAACACTGTTTTAGGCCAAGTTAGTATGATTGCAAATGATATCTTTTTTCTGAAAAACTAGCAGTAATTCATTGGAAAAATGGCTTTGTTTCATTGCAATTTAGTGTTTTACATTGGTTTAAAGCATTTTTATGTGAGTTTAATCGACTGTTTTTGAGAAAATCAATGTTTTTTTAGCAAACACAATTTTAGGCCAAGTTAGGGTGATTGCAATTGATATGTTTTTTCTGAAAAACAAGCAGTAATTCATTGGAAAAATTGCTTGATTTCATTGCAATTCAGTGTTTTACATTGGTTTAAAGCATTTTTATGTGAGTTTAATAGACTGTTGTTGAGAAAATGATTGTTTTTTTATTAAAAACTGTTTTAGGCCCAGTTAGTGTGATTGCAAATGATAAGTTTTTTCTGAGAAACTAGAAGTAGTTCATTGGAAAAATGGCTTGGTTTCATTGCAATTTAGTGTTTTACATTGGTGCAAAGCATTTTTATGTGAGTTTAATCGACTGTTTTTGAGAAAATCAATGTTTCTTTAGCAAACACTGTTTTAGGCCAAGTTAGGGTGATTGCAAATAGTATGTTTTTTCTTACATACTAGCTGTAATTCATTGGAAAAATTTCTTGTTTCCATTGCAATTTAGTGTTTTACATTGGTGTAGAGCATTTTTTTGTGAGTTGAAGCCACTGTTGTTGAGAAAATCAATGTTTTTTTAGCAAACACTCTTTTAGGCCAAGTTAGTGTGATTGCAAAAAATCTGCCTTTTCTGAAAAACTAGCAGTAATTCATTGGAAAAATGGTTTGGTTTCATTTCAATTTAGTGTTTTACATTGGTTTAATGCATTTTTATGTGAGTTTAATAGACTTTTTTTGATAAAATGATTGTTTTTTTATTAAAAACTGTTTTAGGCCCAGTTAGTGTGATTGCAAATGATATGTTTTTTCTGAAAAACTAGAAGTAGTTCATTGGAAAAATGGCTTGGTTTCATTGCAATTTAGTGTTTTACATTGGTGCAAAGCATTTTTATGTGAGTTTAATCGACTGTTTTTGAGAAAATCAATGTTTCTTTAGAAAACACTGTTTTAGGCCAAGTTAGGGTGATTGCAAATAGTATGTTTTTTCTTACATACTAGCTGTAATTCATTGGAAAAATTTCTTGTTTCCATTGCAATTTAGTGTTTTACATTGGTGTAGAGCATTTTTTTGTGAGTTGAAGCCACTGTTGTTGAGAAAATCAATGTTTTTTTAGCAAACACTCTTTTAGGCCAAGTTAGTGTGATTGCAAAAAATCTGCTTCTTCTGAAGAACTAGCAGTAATTCATTGGAAATATGGCTTGGTTTCATTGCAATTTAGTAATTTACATTGGTGTAAAGCATTCTTTTGTGAGTTTAGGCGACTTTTGTTGAGAAAATAAATGTCTTTTTAGTAAACACTCTTTTAGGCCAAGTTAGTGTGATTGCAAATAATATGCTTCTTCTGAAGAACTAGCAGTAATTCATTAGAAATATGGCTTGGTTTCATTGCAATTTAGTAATTTACATTGGTTTAAAGCATTTTTATGTGAGTTTAATCGACCGTTTTTGATAAAATCAAAGTTTTTTTAGTAAACACTGTTTTAGGCCAAGTTAGTGTGTTCGCAAATGATATGTTTTTTCTGAAAAACTAGCAGTAATTCATTGCAAAAATAGCTTTGTATCATTGCAAGTTAATGTTTTACATTGGTTTAAAGCATTTTTATTTGAGTTTAATCGACTGTTTTTGAGAAAATCAATGTTTTTTAAGTAAACACTGTTTTAGGCCAAGTTAGGGTGATTGCAATTGGTATGTTTTTTCTGAAAAACTAGCAGTAATTCATTGGAAAAATTGCTTGGTTTCATTGCAATTCAGTAATTTTAATTGGTTTAAAGCATTTTTATGTGAGTTTAATCGACTGTTTTTGAGAAAATCAATGTTTTTTTAGCAAACACAATTTTAGGCCAAGTTAGGGTGATTGCAATTGATATGTTTTTTCTGAAAAACTAGCAGTAATTCATTGGAAAAATTGCTTGATTTCATTGCAATTCAGTGTTTTACATTGGTTTAAAGCATTTTTATGTGAGTTTAATCGACTGTTTTTGAGAAAATCAATGTTTCTTTAGCAAACACAATTTTAGGCCAAGTTAGGGTGATTGCAATTGATATGTCTTTTCTGAAAAACTAGCAGTAATTCATTGGAAAAATTGCTTGATTTCATTGCAACTCAGTGTTTTACATTGGTTTAAAGCATTTTTTTGTGAGTTTAATAGATTGTTGTTGATAAAATGATTGTTTTTTTATTAAAAACTGTTTTAGGCCCAGTTAGTGTGATTGCAAATTATATGTTTTTTCTGAAAAACTAGAAGTAGTTCATTTGAAAAATGGCTTGGTTTCATTGCAATTTAGTGTTTTACATTGGTGCAAAGCATTTTTATATAAGTTTAATCGACTGTTTTTGAGAAAATCAATGTTTCTTTAGCAAACACTGTTTTAGGCCAAGTTAGGGTGATTGCAAATAGTATGTTTTTTCTTACATACTAGCTGTAATTCATTGGAAAAATTTCTTGTTTCCATTGCAATTTAGTGTTTTACATTGGTGTAGAGCATTTTTTTGTGAGTTGAAGCCACTGTTGTTGAGAAAATCAATGTTTTTTTAGCAAACACTCTTTTAGGCCAAGTTAGTGTGATTGCAAAAAATCTGCCTTTTCTGAAAAACTAGCAGTAATTCATTGGAAAAATGGTTTGGTTTCATTTCAATTTAGTGTTTTACATTGGTTTAATGCATTTTTATGTGAGTTTAATAGACTTTTTTTGATAAAATGATTGTTTTTTTATTAAAAACTGTTTTAGGCCCAGTTAGTGTGATTGCAAATGATATGTTTTTTCTGAAAAACTAGAAGTAGTTCATTGGAAAAATGGCTTGGTTTCATTGCAATTTAGTGTTTTACATTGGTGCAAAGCATTTTTATGTGAGTTTAATCGACTGTTTTTGAGAAAATCAATGTTTCTTTAGAAAACACTGTTTTAGGCCAAGTTAGGGTGATTGCAAATAGTATGTTTTTTCTTACATACTAGCTGTAATTCATTGGAAAAATTTCTTGTTTCCATTGCAATTTAGTGTTTTACATTGGTGTAGAGCATTTTTTTGTGAGTTGAAGCCACTGTTGTTGAGAAAATCAATGTTTTTTTAGCAAACACTCTTTTAGGCCAAGTTAGTGTGATTGCAAAAAATCTGCTTCTTCTGAAGAACTAGCAGTAATTCATTGGAAATATGGCTTGGTTTCATTGCAATTTAGTAATTTACATTGGTGTAAAGCATTCTTTTGTGAGTTTAGGCGACTTTTGTTGAGAAAATAAATGTCTTTTTAGTAAACACTCTTTTAGGCCAAGTTAGTGTGATTGCAAATAATATGCTTCTTCTGAAGAACTAGCAGTAATTCATTAGAAATATGGCTTGGTTTCATTGCAATTTAGTAATTTACATTGGTTTAAAGCATTTTTATGTGAGTTTAATCGACCGTTTTTGATAAAATCAAAGTTTTTTTAGTAAACACTGTTTTAGGCCAAGTTAGTGTGTTCGCAAATGATATGTTTTTTCTGAAAAACTAGCAGTAATTCATTGCAAAAATAGCTTTGTATCATTGCAAGTTAATGTTTTACATTGGTTTAAAGCATTTTTATTTGAGTTTAATCGACTGTTTTTGAGAAAATCAATGTTTTTTAAGTAAACACTGTTTTAGGCCAAGTTAGGGTGATTGCAATTGGTATGTTTTTTCTGAAAAACTAGCAGTAATTCATTGGAAAAATTGCTTGGTTTCATTGCAATTCAGTAATTTTAATTGGTTTAAAGCATTTTTATGTGAGTTTAATCGACTGTTTTTGAGAAAATCAATGTTTTTTTAGCAAACACAATTTTAGGCCAAGTTAGGGTGATTGCAATTGATATGTTTTTTCTGAAAAACTAGCAGTAATTCATTGGAAAAATTGCTTGATTTCATTGCAATTCAGTGTTTTACATTGGTTTAAAGCATTTTTATGTGAGTTTAATCGACTGTTTTTGAGAAAATCAATGTTTCTTTAGCAAACACAATTTTAGGCCAAGTTAGGGTGATTGCAATTGATATGTCTTTTCTGAAAAACTAGCAGTAATTCATTGGAAAAATTGCTTGATTTCATTGCAACTCAGTGTTTTACATTGGTTTAAAGCATTTTTTTGTGAGTTTAATAGATTGTTGTTGATAAAATGATTGTTTTTTTATTAAAAACTGTTTTAGGCCCAGTTAGTGTGATTGCAAATTATATGTTTTTTCTGAAAAACTAGAAGTAGTTCATTTGAAAAATGGCTTGGTTTCATTGCAATTTAGTGTTTTACATTGGTGCAAAGCATTTTTATATAAGTTTAATCGACTGTTTTTGAGAAAATCAATGTTTCTTTAGCAAAAACACTGTTTTAGGCCAAGTTAGGGTGATTGCAAATAGTATGTTTTTTCTTACAGACTAGCTGTAATTCATTGGAAAAATTTCTTGTTTCCATTGCAATTTAGTGTTTTACATTGGTGTAAAGCATTTTTTTGTGAGTTGAAGCCACTGTTGTTGAGAAAGTCAATGTTTTTTTAGCAAACACTCATTTAGGCCAAGTTAGTGTGATTGCAAATAATATGCTTCTTCTGAAGAACTAGCAGTAATTCATTGGAAATATGGCTTGGTTTCATTGCAATTTAGTAATTTACATTGGTGTAAAGCATTCTTTTGTGAGTTTAAGCGACTGTTGTTGAGAAAATCAATGTCTTTTTAGTAAACACTCTTTTAGGCCAAGTTAGTGTGATTGCAAATAATATGCTTCTTCTGAAGAACTAGCAGTAATTCATTGGAAATATGGCTTGTTTTCATTGCAATTTAGTAATTTACATTGGATTAAAGCATTTTTATGTGAGTTTAATCGACCGTTTTTGATAAAATCAAAGTTTTTTTAGTAAACACTGTTTTAGGCCAAGTTAGTGTGTTCGCAAATGATATGTTTTTCTGAAAAAGTAGCAGAATTCATTGCAAAAATAGCTTTGTATCATTGCAAGTTAGTGTTTTACATTGGTTTAAAGCATTTTTATGTGAATTTAATCGACTGTTTTTGAGAAAATCAATGTTTCTTTAGCAAACACTGTTTTAGGCCAAGTTAGGGTGATTGGAATTGATATGTTTTTTCTGAACAACTAGCAGTAATTCATTGGAAAAATGGCTTGGTTTCATTGCAATTCAGTGTTTTTCATTGGTCTAAAGTATTTTAATGTGAGTTTAAGCGACTGTTTTTGAGAAAATCAATGTTTTTTTAGTAAACACTGTTTTAGGCCAAGTTAGTATGATTGCAAATGATATGTTTTTTCTGAAAAACTAGCAGTAATTCATTGGAAAAATGGCTTGTTTTCATTGCAATTCAGTGTTTTACATTGGTTTAAAGCATTTTTATGTGAGTTTAATCGACTGTTTTTGAGAAAATCAATGTTTTTTTAGCAAACACAATTTTAGGCCAAGTTAGGGTGATTGCAATTGATATGTTTTTTCTGAAAAACTAGCAGTAATTCATTGGAAAAATTGCTTGATTTCATTGCAATTCAGTGTTTTACATTGGTTTAAAGCATTTTTATGTGAGTTTAATAGACTGTTGTTGAGAAAATCAATGTTTTTTTAGTAAACACTGTTTTAGGCCAAGTTAGGGTGATTGCAATTGATATGTTTTTTCTGAAAAACTAGCAGTAATTCATTGGAAAAATGGTTTGGTTTCATTTCAATTTAGTGTTTTACATTGGTTTAATGCATTTTTATGTGAGTTTAATAGACTTTTTTTGATAAAATGATTGTTTTTTTATTAAAAACTGTTTTGGGCCCAGTTAGTGTGATTGCAAATGATATGTTTTTTCTGAAGAACTAGAAGTAGTTCATTGGAAAAATGGCTTGGTTTCATTGCAATTTAGTGTTTTACATTGGTGCAAAGCATTTTTATGTGAGTTTAATCGACTGTTTTTGAGAAAATCAATGTTTCTTTAGCAAACACTGTTTTAGGCCAAGTTAGGGTGATTGCAAATAGTATGTTTTTTCTTACATACTAGCTGTAATTCATTGGAAAAATTTCTTGATTCCATTGCAATTTAGTGTTTTACATTGGTGTAAAGCATTTTTTTGTGAGTTGAAGCCACTGTTGTTGAGAAAATCAATGTTTTTTTAGCAAACACTCTTTTAGGCCAAGTTAGTGTGATTGCAAATAATCTGCTTCTTCTGAAGAACTAGCAGTAATTAATTGGAAATATGGCTTGGTTTCATTGCAATTTAGTAATTTACATTGGTGTAAAGCATTCTTTTGTGAGTTTAAGCGACTGTTGTTGAGAAAATAAATGTCTTTTTAGTAAACACTGTTTTAGGCCAAGTTAGTATGATTGCAAAGGATATCTTTTTTCTGAAAAACTAGCAGTAATTCATTGGAAAAATGGCTTTGTTTCATTGCAATTTAGTGTTTTACATTGGTTTAAAGCATTTTTATGTGAGTTTAATCGACTGTTTTTGAGAAAATCAATGTTTTTTTAGCAAACACAATTTTAGGCCAAGTTAGGGTGATTGCAATTGATATGTTTTTTCTGAAAAACTAGCAGTAATTCATTGGAAAAATTGCTTGATTTCATTGCAATTCTGTGTTTTACATTGGTTTAAAGCATTTTTATGTGAGTTTAATAGACTGTTGTTGAGAAAATCAATGTTTTTTTAGTAAACACTGTTTTAGGCCAAGTTAGTGTGATTGCAAATAATCTGCCTTTTCTGAAAAACTAGCAGTAATTCATTGGAAAAATGGTTTGGTTTCATTTCAATTTAGTGTTTTACATTGGTTTAATGCATTTTTATGTGAGTTTAATAGACTGTTTTTGATAAAATGATTGTTTTTTATTAAAAACTGTTTTAGGCCCAGTTAGTGTCATTGCAAATGATATGTTTTTTCTGAAAAACTAGAAGTAGTTCATTGGAAAAATGGCTTGGTTTCATTGCAATTTAGTGTTTTACATTGCTGCAAAGCATTTTTATGTGAGTTTAATCGACTGTTTTTGAGAAAATCAATGTTTCTTTAGCAAACACTGTTTTAGGCCAAGTTAGGGTGATTGCAAATAGTATGCTTTTTCTTACATACTAGCTGTAATTCATTGGAAAAATTTCTTGTTTCCATTGCAATTTAGTGTTTTACATTGGTGTGAAGCATTTTTTTGTGAGTTGATGCCACTGTTGTTGAGAAAATCAATGTTTTTTTAGCAAACACTCTTTTAGGCCAAGTTAGTGTGATTGCAAATAATATGCTTCTTCTGAAGAACTAGCAGTAATTCATTGGAAATATGGCTTGGTTTCATTGCAATTTAGTAATTTACATTGGTGTAAAGCATTTTTTTGTGAGTTTAAGCGACTGTTGTTGAGAAAATCAATGTCTTTTTAGTAAACACTCTTTTAGGCCAAGTTAGTGTGATTGCAAATGATATGCTTCTTCTGAAGAACTAGCAGTAATTCATTGGAAATATGGCTTGGTTTCATTGCAATTTAGTAATTTACATTGGTTTAATGCATTTTTATGTGAGTTTAATAGACTGTTTTTGATAAAATGATTGTTTTTTATTAAAAACTGTTTTAGGCCCAGTTAGTGTGATTGCAAATGATATGTTTTTTCTGAAAAACTAGAAGTAGTTCATTGGAAAAATGGCTTGGTTTCATTGCAATTTAGTGTTTTACATTGCTGCAAAGCATTTTTATGTGAGTTTAATCGACTGTTTTCGAGAAAATCAATGTTTCTTTAGCAAACACTGTTTTAGGCCAAGTTAGGGTGATTGCAAATAGTATGTTTTTTCTTACATACTAGCTGTAATTCATTGGAAAAATTTCTTGTTTCCATTGCAATTTAGTGTTTTACATTGGTGTAAAGCATTTTTTTGTGAGTTGAAGCCACTGTTGTTGAGAAAATCAATGTTTTTTTAGCAAACACTCTTTTAGGCCAAGTTAGTGTGATTGCAAATAATCTGCTTCTTCTGAAGAACTAGCAGTAATTCATTGGAAATATGGCTTGGTTTCATTGCAATTTAGTAATTTAAATTGGTGTAAAGCATTCTTTTGTGAGTTTAAGCGACTGTTGTTGAGAAAATCAATGTCTTTTTAGTAAACACTCTTTTAGGCCAAGTTAGTGTGATTGCAAATAATCTGCTTCTTCTGAAGAGCTAGCAGTAATTCATAGGAAATATGGCTTGGTTTCATTGCAATTCAGTGTTTTTCATTGGTCTAAAGTATTTTAATGTGAGTTTAAGCGACTGTTTTTAAGAAAATCAATGTTTTTTTAGTAAACACCGTTTTAGGCCAAGTTAGTATGATTGCAAATGATATCTTTTTTCTGAAAAACTAGCAGTAATTCATTGAAAAAATTGCTTGATTTCATTGCAATTCAGTGTTTTACATTGTTTTAAAGCATTTTTATGTGAGTTTAATCGACTGTTTTTGAGAAATTCAATGTTTTTTTAGCAAACACAATTTTAGGCCAAGTTAGGGTGATTGCAATTGATATGTTTTTTCTGAAAAACTAGCATTAATTCATTAGAAAAATTGCTTGATTTCATTGCAATTCAGTGTTTTACATTGGTTTAAAGCATTTTTATGTGAGTTTATGTGACTGTTGTTGAGAAAATCAATGTTTTTTTAGTAAACACTGTTTTAGGCCAAGTTTGTGTGATTGCAAATAATCTGCCTTTTCTGAAAAACTAGCAGTAATTCATTGGAAAAATGGTTTGGTTTCATTTCAATTTAGTGTTTTACATTGGTTTAATGCATTTTTATGTGAGTTTAATAGACTGTTTTTGATAAAATGATTGTTTTTTTATTAAAAACTGTTTTAGGCCCAGTTAGTTTGATTGCAAATGATATGTTTTTTCTGAAAAACTAGAAGTAGTTCATTGGAAAAATGGCTTGGTTTTATTGCAATTTAGTGTTTTACATTGGTGCAAAGCATTTTTATGTGAGTTTAATCGACTGTTTTTGAGAAAATCAATGTTTTTTTATTAAAAACTCTTTTAGGCCAAGTTAGTGTGATTGCAAATAATATGCTTCTTCTGAAGAACTAGCAGTAATTCATTGGAAAAATGGCTTGGTTTCATTGCAATTTAGTAATTTACATTGGTTTAAGGCATTTTTATGTGAGTTTACTCGACTGTTTTTGATAAAATCAAAGTTTTTTTAGTAAACACTGTTTAAGGCCAAGTTAGTGTGTTCGTAAATGATATGTTTTTTCTGAACAACTAGAAGTAATTCATTGGAAAAATGGCTTGCTTTCATTGCAATTTAGTGTTTTAGATTGGTTTAAAGAATTTTTTGTCAGTTTAATCGACTGTTTTTGATAAAATCAATGTTTTTTTAGCAAAGACTGTTTTAGGCCAAGTTAGGGTGATTGGAAATAATTTGTTTTCTTTTACAAACTAGCTGTAAATCAATGGAAAAATTGCTTGTTTTCATTACAATTTAGTGGTTTACATTGGTGTAAAGCATTTTTTTGTGAGTTTAAGCAACTATTGTTGAGAAAATCAATGTTTTTTTAGTAAACACTGTTTTAGGCCAAGTTAGTGTGATTGCAAATAATATGTTTTTTTCTGAGAAACTAGCAGTAATTCATTGCAACAATGGCTTGGTTTCATTGCAATTCAGTGTTTTACATTGGTTTAAAGCATTTTTATGTGAGGTTAATCGACTGTTTTTGAGAAAATGATTGTTTTTTATTAAAAACTGTTTTAGGCCCAGTTAGTGTGATTGCAAATGATATGTTTTTTCTGAAAAACTAGAAGTAGTTCATTGGAAAAATGGCTTGGTTTCATTGCAATTTAGTGTTTTACATTGCTGCAAAGCATTTTTATGTGAGTTTAATCGACTGTTTTTGAGAAAATCAATGTTTCTTTAGCAAACACTGTTTTAGGCCAAGTTAGGGTGATTGCAAATAGTATGCTTTTTCTTACATACTAGCTGTAATTCATTGGAAAAATTTCTTGTTTCCATTGCAATTTAGTGTTTTACATTGGTGTGAAGCACTTTTTTGTGAGTTGATGCCACTGTTGTTGAGAAAATCAATGTTTTTTTAGCAAACACTCTTTTAGGCCAAGTTAGTGTGATTGCAAATAATATGCTTCTTCTGAAGAACTAGCAGTAATTCATTGGAAATATGGCTTGGTTTCATTGCAATTTAGTAATTTACATTGGTGTAAAGCATTTTTTTGTGAGTTTAAGCGACTGTTGTTGAGAAAATCAATGTCTTTTTAGTAAACACTCTTTTAGGCCAAGTTAGTGTGATTGCAAATGATATGCTTCTTCTGAAGAACTAGCAGTAATTCATTGGAAATATGGCTTGGTTTCATTGCAATTTAGTAATTTACATTGGTTTAATGCATTTTTATGTGAGTTTAATAGACTGTTTTTGATAAAATGATTGTTTTTTATTAAAAACTGTTTTAGGCCCAGTTAGTGTGATTGCAAATGATATGTTTTTTCTGAAAAACTAGAAGTAGTTCATTGGAAAAATGGCTTGGTTTCATTGCAATTTAGTGTTTTACATTGCTGCAAAGCATTTTTATGTGAGTTTAATCGACTGTTTTTGAGAAAATCAATGTTTCTTTAGCAAACACTGTTTTAGGCCAAGTTAGGGTGATTGCAAATAGTATGTTTTTTCTTACATACTAGCTGTAATTCATTGGAAAAATTTCTTGTTTCCATTGCAATTTAGTGTTTTACATTGGTGTAAAGCATTTTTTTGTGAGTTGAAGCCACTGTTGTTGAGAAAATCAATGTTTTTTTAGCAAACACTCTTTTAGGCCAAGTTAGTGTGATTGCAAATAATCTGCTTCTTCTGAAGAACTAGCAGTAATTCATTGGAAATATGGCTTGGTTTCATTGCAATTTAGTAATTTACATTGGTGTAAAGCATTCTTTTGTGAGTTTAAGCGACTGTTGTTGAGAAAATCAATGTCTTTTTAGTAAACACTCTTTTAGGCCAAGTTAGTGTGATTGCAAATAATCTGCTTCTTCTGAAGAGCTAGCAGTAATTCATAGGAAATATGGCTTGGTTTCATTGCAATTCAGTGTTTTTCATTGGTCTAAAGTATTTTAATGTGAGTTTAAGCGACTGTTTTTAAGAAAATCAATGTTTTTTTAGTAAACACTGTTTTAGGCCAAGTTAGTATGATTGCAAATGATATCTTTTTTCTGAAAAACTAGCAGTAATTCATTGGAAAAATGGCTTTGTTTCATTGCAATTTAGTGTTTTACATTGTTTTAAAGCATTTTTATGTGAGTTTAATCGACTGTTTTTGAGAAATTCAATCTTTTTTTAGCAAACACAATTTTAGGCCAAGTTAGGGTGATTGCAATTGATATGTTTTTTCTGAAAGACTAGCAGTAATTCATTGGAAAAATTGCTTGATTTCATTGCAATTCAGTGTTTTACATTGGTTTAAAGCATTTTTATGTGAGTTTAAGTGACTGTTGTTGAGAAAATCAATGTTTTTTTAGTAAACACTGTTTTAGGCCAAGTTTGTGTGATTGCAAATAATCTGCCTTTTCTTAAAAACTAGCAGTAATTCATTGGAAAAATGGTTTGGTTTCATTTCAATTTAGTGTTTTACATTGGTTTAATGCATTTTTATGTGAGTTTAATAGACTGTTTTTGATAAAATGATTGTTTTTTTCATTAAAAACTGTTTTAGACCCAGTTAGTGTGATTGCAAATAATATGTTTTTTCTGAAAAACTAGAAGTAGTTCATTGGAAAAATGGCTTGGTTTTATTGCAATTTAGTGTTTTACATTGGTGCAAAGCATTTTTATGTGAGTTTAATCGACTGTTTTTGAGAAAATCAATGTTTTTTTATTAAAAACTCTTTTAGGCCAAGTTAGTGTGATTGCAAATAATATGCTTCTTCTGAAGAACTAGCAGTAATTCATTGGAAAAATGGCTTGGTTTCATTGCAATTTAGTAATTTACATTGGTTTAAGGCATTTTTATATGAGTTTAATCGACTGTTTTTGAGAAAATCGATGTTTTTTTAGCAAACACAATTTTAGGCCAAGTTAGGGTGATTGCAATTGATATGTTTTTTCTGAGAAACTAGCAGTAATTCATTGGAAAAATTGCTTGATTTCATTGCAATTCAGTGTTTTACATTGGTTTAAAGCATTTTTATGTGAGTTTCATCGACTGTTTTTGAGAAAATCAATGTTTCTTTAGCAAACACTGTTTTAGGCCAAGTTAGGGTGATTGCAAATAGTATGTTTTTTCTTACATACTAGCTGTAATTCATTGGAAAAATTTATTGTTTCCATTGCAATTTAGTGTTTTACATTGGTGTAAAGCATTTTTTTGTGAGTTGAAGCCACTGTTGTTGAGAAAATCAATGTTTTTTTAGCAAACACTCATTTAGGCCAAGTTAGTGTGATTGCAAATAATATGCTTGTTCTGAAGAACTAGCAGTAATTCATTGGAAATATGGCTTGTTTTCATTGCAATTTAGTAATTTACATTGGTTTAAAGCATTTTTATGTGAGTTTAATCGACCGTTTTTGATAAAATCAAAGTTTTTTTAGTAAACACTGTTTTAGGCCAAGTTAGTGTGTTCGCAAATGATATGTTTTTTCTGAAAAACTAGCAGTAATTCATTGCAAAAATAGCTTTGTATCATTGCAAGTTAGTGTTTTACATTGGTTTAAAGCATTTTTATGTGAATTTAATCGACTGTTTTTGAGAAAATCAATGTTTTTTTAGCAAACACTGTTTTAGGCCAAGTTAGGGTGATTGGAATTGATATGCTTCTTCTGAACAACTAGCAGTAATTCATTGGAAAAATGGCTTGGTTTCATTGCAATTCAGTGTTTTTCATTGGTCTAAAGTATTTTAATGTGAGTTTAAGCGACTGTTTTTGAGAAAATCAATGTTTTTTTAGTAAACACTGTTTTAGGCCAAGTTAGTATGATTGCAAATGATATCTTTTTTCTGAAAAACTAGCAGTAATTCATTGGAAAAATGGCTTTGTTTCATTGCAATTTAGTGTTTTACATTGGTTTAATGCATTTTTATGTGAGTTTAATCGACTGTTTTTGAGAAAATCAATGTTTTTTTAGCAAACACAATTTTAGGCCAAGTTAGGGTGATTGCAATTGATATGTTTTTTCTGAAAAACTAGCAGTAATTCGTTGGAAAAATTGCTTGATTTCATTGCAATTCAGTGTTTTACATTGGTTTAAAGCATTTTTATGTGAGTTTAAGCGACTGTTGTTGAGAAAATCAATGTTTTTTTAGTAAACACTGTTTTAGGCCAAGTTAGTGTGATTGCAAATAATCTGCCTTTTCTGAAAAACTAGCAGTAATTCATTGGAAAAATTGTTTGGTTTCATTTCAATTTAGTGTTTTACATTGGTTTAAAGCATTTTCATGTGAGTTTCATCGACTGTTTTTGAGAAAATCAATGTTTTATTAGTAAACACTGTTTTAGGCCAAGTTAGTGTTATTGCAAATAACATGTTTTTTCCGAGAAACTAGGAGTAATTAACTGAAAAAATTGCTTGGTTTCATTGCAATTTAGTGTGTTTCATTGGTCTAAAGCATTTTTTTGTGAGTTTAAGCGACTTTTGTTGAGAAAATCAATGTTTTTTTAGTAAACACTGTTTTAGGCCAAGTTAGTGTGATTGCAAATGATATGTTTTTTCTGAAAAACTAGCAGTAACTCATTAGAAAAATGGCTTGTTTTCATTGCAATTCAGTGTTTTACATTGGTTTAAAGCATTTTTATGTGAGGTTAATCGACTGTTTTTGAGAAAATCAATGTTTCTTTAGCAAACACTGTTTTAGGCCAAGTTAGGGTGATTGCAAATAATATGTTTTTTCTTAAAAACTAGCAGTAATTCATTGGAAAAATGGCTTGGTTTCATTGCAATTCAGTGTTTTTCATTGGTGTAAAGTATTTTAATGTGAGTTTAAGCGACTGTTTTTGAGAAAATCAATGTTTTTTTAGTAAACACTGTTTTAGGCCAATTTAGGGTGATTGCAATTGATATGTTTTTTCTGAAAAACTAGCAGTAATTCATTGGAAAAATTGCTTGATTTCATTGCAATTCAGTGTTTTACATTGGTTTAAAGCATTTTTATGTGAGTTTAATAGACTGTTGTTGAGAAAATCAATGTTTTTTTAGTAAACACTGTTTTAGGCCAAGTTAGTGTGATTGCAAATAATCTGCCTTTTCTGAAAAACTAGCAGTAATTCATTGGAAAAATGGCTTTGTTTCATTGCAATTTAGTGTTTTACATTGGTTTAATGCATTTTTATGTGAGTTTAATCGACTGTTTTTGAGAAAATCAATGTTTCTTTAGCAAACACTGTTTTAGGCCAAGTTAGGGTGATTGCAAATAATATGTTTTTTCTTAAAAACTAGCAGTAATTCATTGGAAAAATGGCTTGGTTTCATTGCAATTCAGTGTTTTTCATTGGTCTAAAGTATTTTAATGTGAGTTTAAGCGACTGTTTTTGAGAAAATCAATGTTCTTTTAGTAAACACTGTTTTAGGCCAATTTAGTATGATTGCAAATGATATCTTTTTTCTGAAAAACTAGCAGTAATTCATTGGAAAAATGGCTTTGTTTCATTGCAATTTAGTGTTTTACATTGGTTTAAAGCATTTTTATGTGAGTTTAATCGACTGTTTTTGAGAAAATCAATGTTTTTTTAGCAAACACAATTTTAGGCCAAGTGAGGGTGATTGCAATTGATATGTTTTTTCTGAAAAACTAGCAGTAATTCATTGGAAAAATTGCTTGATTTCATTGCAATTCAGTGTTTTACATTGGTTTAAAGCATTTTTATGTGAGTTTAATAGACTGTTGTTGAGAAAATCAATGTTTTTTTAGTAAACACTGTTTTAGGCCAAGTTAGTGTGATTGCAAATAATCTGCCTTTTCTGAAAAACTAGCAGTAATTCATTGGAAAAATGGTTTGGTTTCATTTCAATTTAGTGTTTTACATTGGTTTAATGCATTTTTATGTGAGTTTAATAGACTTTTTTTGATAAAATGATTGTTTTTTTATTAAAAACTGATTTGGACCCAGTTAGTGTGATTGCAAATGATATGTTTTTTTCTGAAAAACTAGAAGTAGTTCATTGGAAAAATGGCTTGGTTTCATTGCAATTTAGTGTTTTACATTGGTGCGAAGCATTTTTATGTGAGTTTAATCGACTGTTTTTGAGAAAATCAATGTTTCTTTAGCAAACACTGTTTTAGACCAAGTTAGGGTGATTGCAAATAGTATGTTTTTTCTTACATACTAGCTGTAATTCATTGGAAAAATTTCTTGTTTCCATTGCAATTTAGTGTTTTACATTGGTGTAAAGCATTTTTTTGTGAGTTGAAGCCACTGTTGTTGAGAAAATCAATGTTTTTTTAGCAAACACTCTTTTAGGCCAAGTTAGTGTGATTGCAAATAATCTGCTTCTTCTGAAGAGCTAGCAGTAATTCATTGGAAATATGGCTTGGTTTCATTGCAATTTAGTAATTTACATTGGTGTAAAGCATTCTTTTGTGAGTTGAAGCGACTGTTGTTGAGAAAATAAATGTCTTTTTAGTAAACACTCTTTTAGGCCAAGTTAGTGTGATTGCAAATAATATGCTTCTTCTGAAGAACTAGCAGTAATTCATTGGAAATATGGCTTGGTTTCATTGCAATTTAGTGTTTTACATTGGTTTAAAGCGTTTTTATGTGAGTTTAATCGACTGTTTTTGAGAAAATCAATGTTTTTTTAGTAAACACTGTTTTAGGCCAAATTAGGGTGATTGCAATTGATATGTTTTTTCTGAAAAACTAGCAGTAATTCATTGGAAAAATGGTTTGGTTTCATTTCAATTTAGTGTTTTACATTGGTTTCAAGCATTTTCAGATGAGTTTCATCGACTGTTTTTGAGAAAATCAATGTTTTATTAGTAAACACTGTTTTAGGCCCAGTTAGTGTGATTGCAAATAACATGTTTTTTCCGAGAAACTAGGAGTAATTAACTGAAAAAATTGCTTGGTTTCATTGCAATTCAGTGTGTTTCATTGGTCTAAAGCATTTTTTTGTGAGTTTAAGCGACTTTTGTTGAGAAAATCAATGTTTTTTTAGTAAACACTGTTTTAGGCCAAGTTAGTGTGATTGCAAATGATATGTTTTTTCTGAAAAACTAGCAGTAATTCATTGGGAAAATGGCTTGTTTTCATTGCAATTCAGTGTTTTACATTGGTTGAAAGCATTTTTATGTGAGTTTAATCGACTGTTTTTGAGAACATCAATGTTTTTTTAGCAAACACAATTTTAGGCCTAGTTACGGTGATTGCAATTGATATGTTTTTTCTGAAAAACTAGCAGTAATTCATTGGAAAAATTGCTTGATTTCATTGCAATTCAGTGTTTTACATTGGTTTAAAGCATTTTTATGTGAGTTTAATAGACTGTTGTTGAGAAAATCAATGTTTTTTTAGTAAACACTGTTTTAGGCCAAGTTAGTGTGATTGCAAATAATCTGCCTTTTCTGAAAAACTAGCAGTAATTCATTGGAAAAATGGTTTGGTTTCATTTCAATTTAGTGTTTTACATTGGTTTAATGCATTTTTATGTGAGTTTAATAGACTGTTTTTGATAAAATGATTGTTTTTTATTAAAAACTGTTTTAGGCCCAGTTAGTGTGATTGCAAATGATATGTTTTTTCTGAAAAACTAGAAGTAGTTCATTGGAAAAATGGCTTGGTTTCATTGCAATTTAGTGTTTTACATTGCTGCAAAGCATTTTTATGTGAGTTTAATCGACTGTTTTTGAGAAAATCAATGTTTCTTTAGCAAACACTGTTTTAGGCCAAGTTAGGGTGATTGCAAATAGTATGCTTTTTCTTACATACTAGCTGTAATTCATTGGAAAAATTTCTTGTTTCCATTGCAATTTAGTGTTTTACATTGGTGTGAAGCATTTTTTTGTGAGTTGAAGCCAATGTTGTTGAGAAAATCAATGTTTTTTTAGCAAACACTCTTTTAGGCCAAGTTAGTGTGATTGCAAATAATATGCTTCTTCTCAAGAACTAGCAGTAATTCATTGGAAATATGGCTTGGTTTCATTGCAATTTAGTAATTTACATTGGTGTAAAGCATTTTTTTGTGAGTTTAAGCGACTGTTGTTGAGAAAATCAATGTCTTTTTAGTAAACACTCTTTTAGGCCAAGTTAGTGTGATTGCAAATAATCTGCTTCTTCTGAAGAACTAGCAGTAATTCATAGGAAATATGGCTTGGTTTCATTGCAATTCAGTGTTTTTCATTGGTCTAAAGTATTTTAATGTGAGTTTAAGCGACTGTTTTTAAGAAAATCAATGTTTTTTTAGTAAACACTGTTTTAGGCCAAGTTAGTATGATTGCAAATGATATCTTTTTTCTGAAAAACTAGCAGTAATTCATTGGAAAAATGGCTTTGTTTCATTGCAATTTAGTGTTTTACATTGTTTTAAAGCATTTTTATGTGAGTTTAATCGACTGTTTTTGAGAAATTCAATGTTTTTTTAGCAAACACAATTTTAGGCCAAGTTAGGGTGATTGCAATTGATATGTTTTTTCTGAAAAACTAGCATTAATTCATTAGAAAAATTGCTTGATTTCATTGCAATTCAGTGTTTTACATTGGTTTAAAGCATTTTTATATGAGTTTAAGTGACTGTTGTTGAGAAAATCAATGTTTTTTTAGTAAACACTGTTTTAGGCCAAGTTTGTGTGATTGCAAATAATCTGCCTTTTCTGAAAAACTAGCAGTAATTCATTGGAAAAATGGTTTGGTTTCATTTCAATTTAGTGTTTTACATTGGTTTAATGCATTTTTATGTGAGTTTAATAGACTGTTTTTGATAAAATGATTGTTTTTTTATTAAAAACTGTTTTAGGCCCAGTTAGTTTGATTGCAAATGATATGTTTTTTCTGAAAAACTAGAAGTAGTTCATTGGAAAAATGGCTTGGTTTTATTGCAATTTAGTGTTTTACATTGGTGCAAAGCATTTTTATGTGAGTTTAATCGACTGTTTTTGAGAAAATCAATGTTTTTTTATTAAAAACTCTTTTAGGCCAAGTTAGTGTGATTGCAAATAATATGCTTCTTCTGAAGAACTAGCAGTAATTCATTGGAAAAATGGCTTGGTTTCATTGCAATTTAGTAATTTACATTGGTTTAAGGCATTTTTATGTGAGTTTACTCGACTGTTTTTGATAAAATCAAAGTTTTTTTAGTAAACACTGTTTAAGGCCAAGTTAGTGTGTTCGTAAATGATATGTTTTTTCTGAACAACTAGAAGTAATTCATTGGAAAAATGGCTTGCTTTCATTGCAATTTAGTGTTTTAGATTGGTTTAAAGCATTTTTTGTCAGTTTAATCGACTGTTTTTGATAAAATCAATGTTTTTTTAGCAAAGACTGTTTTAGGCCAAGTTAGGGTGATTGGAAATAATTTGTTTTCTCTTACAAACTAGCTGTAAATCAATGGAAAAATTGCTTGTTTTCATTACAATTTAGTGGTTTACATTGGTGTAAAGCATTTTTTTGTGAGTTTAAGCAACTGTTGTTGAGAAAATCAATGTTTTTTTAGTAAACACTGTTTTAGGCCAAGTTAGTGTGATTGCAAATAATATGTTTTTTTCTGAGAAACTAGCAGTAATTCATTGCAACAATGGCTTGGTTTCATTGCAATTCAGTGTTTTACATTGGTTTAAAGCATTTTTATGTGAGGTTAATCGACTGTTTTTGAGAAAATCAATGTTTCTTCAGCAAACACTGTTTTAGGCCAAGTTAGGGTGATTGCAAATAATATGCTTTTTCTTAAAAACTAGCAGTAATTCATTGGAAAAATTGCTTGTTTTCATTGCAATTTAGTGTTTTACATTGGTTTAAAGCATTTTTATGTGAGTTTAATCGACTGTTTTTGAGAAAATCAATGTTTCTTTAGCAAACACTTATTTTAGGCCAAGTTAGGGTGATTGGAAATAATATGTTTTTTCTTACAAACTAGCTGTAATTCATTGGAAAAATTGCTTGTTTCCATTGCAATTTAGTGTTTTACATTGGTTTAAAGCATTTTTTTGTGAGTTTAAGCAACTGTGGTTGACAAAATCAATGTTTTTTTAGTAAACACTGTTTTAGGCCAAGTTAGTGTGATTGCAAATGATATGTTTTTTCTGAAAAACTAGAAGTAATTAATTGGAAAAATGGCTTGGTTTCATTGCAATTTGTTGATTTATATTTGTTTAAAGCATTTTTATGTGAGTTTAATCGACTGTTTTTGATAAAATCAATGTATTTTTAGCAAACACTGTTTTAGGCTTAGTAAGTGTGATTGCAAATAATATGCTTTTTTCTGAAAAACTAGCAGTATTTCATTGGAAAAATGGCTTGGTTCCATTGCAATTTAGTGTTTTACATTGGTTTAAAGCATTTTTTTGTGACTTTAAGCAACTGTTGTTGAGAAAATCAATGTTTTTTTAGTTAACACTGTTTTAGGCCAAGTTAGTGTGATTGCAAATAACATGTTTTTTCTGAAAAACTAGCAGTAATTCTTTGGAAAAATTGCTTGGTTTCATTGCAACTCAGTGTTTTACATTGCTTTAAAGCATTTTTATGTGAGTTTAATCGACTGTTTTTGAGAAAATCAATGTTTTTTTAGTAAACACTGTTTTAGGCCAAGTTAGTGTGATTGCAAATAATCTGCCTTTTCTGAAAAACTAGCAGTAATTCATTGCAAAATGGTTTGGTTTCATTTCAATTTAGTGTTTTACATTGGTTTAATGCATTTTTATGTGAGTTTAATAGACTGTTTTTGATAAAATGATTGTTTTTTATTAAAAACTGTTTTAGGCCCAGTTAGTGTAATTGCAAATGATATGTTTTTTCTGAAAAACTAGAAGTAGTTCATTGGAAAAATGGCTTGGTTTCATTGCAATTTAGTGTTTTACATTGCTGCAAAGCATTTTTATGTGAGTTTAATCGACTGTTTTTGAGAAAATCAATGTTTCTTTAGCAAACACTGTTTTAGGCCAAGTTAGGGTGATTGCAAATAGTATGCTTTTTCTTACATACTAGCTGTAATTCATTGGAAAAATTTCTTGTTTCCATTGCAATTTAGTGTTTTACATTGGTGTGAAGCATTTTTTTGTGAGTTGAAGCCAATGTTGTTGAGAAAATCAATGTTTTTTTAGCAAACACTCTTTTAGGCCAAGTTAGTGTGATTGCAAATAATATGCTTCTTCTGAAGAACTAGCAGTAATTCATTGGAAATATGGCTTGGTTTCATTGCAATTTAGTAATTTACATTGGTGTAAAGCATTTTTTTGTGAGTTTAAGCGACTGTTGTTGAGAAAATGAATGTCTTTTTAGTAAACACTCTTTTAGGCCAAGTTAGTGTGATTGCAAATGATATGCTTCCTATGAAGAACTAGCAGTAATTCATTGGAAATATGGCTTGGTTTCATTGCAATTTAGTAATTTACATTGGTTTAATGCATTTTTATGTGAGTTTAATAGACTGTTTTTGATAAAATGATTGTTTTTTATTAAAAACTGTTTTAGGCCCAGTTAGTGTGATTGCAAATGATATGTTTTTTCTGAAAAACTAGAAGTAGTTCATTGGAAAAATTGCTTGGTTTCATTGCAATTTAGTGTTTTACATTGGTTTAAAGCATTTTTATGTGAGTTTAATCGACTGTTTTTGAGAAAATCAATGTTTCTTTAGCAAACACTGTTTTAGGCCAAGTTAGGGTGATTGCAAATAGTATGTTTTTTCTTACATACTAGCTGTAATTCATTGGAAAAATTTCTTGTTTCCATTGCAATTTAGTGTTTTACATTGGTGTGAAGAATTTTTTTGTGAGTTGAAGCCACTGTTGTTGAGAAAATCAATGTTTTTTTAGCAAACACTCTTTTAGGCCAAGTTAGTGTGATTGCAAATAATATGCTTCTTCTGAAGAACTAGCAGTAATTCATTGGAAATATGGCTTGGTTTCATTGCAATTTAGTAATTTACATTGGTTTAAAGCATTTTTATGTGAGTTTAATAGACTGTTTTTGATAAAATGATTGTTTTTTATTAAAAACTGTTTTAGGCCCAGTTAGTGTGATTGCAAATGATATGTTTTTTCTTACATACTAGCTGTAATTCATTGGAAAAATTTCTTGTTTCCATTGCAATTTAGTGTTTTACATTGGTGTAAAGCATTTTTTGTGAGTTGAAGCCACTGTTGTTGAGAAAATCAATGTTCTTTTAGCAAACACTCTTTTAGGCCAAGTTAGTGTCATTGCAAATAATCTGCTTCTTCTGAAGAACTAGCAGTAATTCATTGGAAATATGGCTTGGTTTCATTGCAATTTAGTAATTTACATTGGTGTAAAGCATTCTTTTGTGAGTTTAAGCGACTGTTGTTGAGAAAATCAATGCCTTTTTAGTAAACACTCTTTTAGGCCAAGTTAGTGTGATTGCAAATAATTTGCTTCTTCTGAAGAACTAGCAGTAATTCATAAGAAATATGGCTTGGTTTCATTGCAATTCAGTGTTTTTCATTGGTCTAAAGTATTTTAATGTGAGTTTAAGCGACTGTTTTTAAGAAAATCAATGTTTTTTTAGTAAACACTGTTTTAGGCCAAGTTAGTATGATTGCAAATGATATCTTTTTTCTGAAAAACTAGCAGTAATTCATTGGAAAAATGGCTTTGTTTCATTGCAATTTAGTGTTTTACATTGTTTTAAAGCATTTTTATGTGAGTTTAATCGACTGTTTTTGAGAAATTCAATGTTTTTTTAGCAAACACAATTTTAGGCCAAGTTAGGGTGATTGCAATTGATATGTTTTTTCTGAAAAACTAGCATTAATTCATTGGAAAAATTGCTTGATTTCATTGCAATTCAGTGTTTTACATTGGTTTAAAGCATTTTTATGTGAGTTTAAGTGACTGTTGTTGAGAAAATCAATGTTTTTTTAGTAAACACTGTTTTAGGCCAAGTTTGTGTGATTGCAAATAATCTGCCTTTTCTGAAAAACTAGCAGTAATTCATTGGAAAAATGGTTTGGTTTCATTTCAATTTAGTGTTTTACATTGGTTTAATGCATTTTTATGTGAGTTTAATAGACTGTTTTTGATAAAATGATTGTTTTTTTATTAAAAACTGTTTTAGGCCCAGTTAGTGTGATTGCAAATGATATGTTTTTTCTGAAAAACTAGAAGTAGTTCATTGGAAAAATGGCTTGGTTTTATTGCAATTTAGTGTTTTACATTGGTGCAAAGCATTTTTATGTGAGTTTAATCGACTGTTTTTGAGAAAATCAATGTTTTTTTATTAAAAACTTTTTTAGGCCAAGTTAGTGTGATTGCAAATAATATGCTTCTTCTGAAGAACTAGCAGTAATTCATTGGAAAAATGGCTTGGTTTCATTGCAATTTAGTAATTTACATTGGTTTAAGGCATTTTTATGTGAGTTTACTCGACTGTTTTTGATAAAATCAAAGTTTTTTTAGTAAACACTGTTTTAGGCCAAGTTAGTGTGTTCGTAAATGATATGTTTTTTCTGAACAACTAGAAGTAATTCATTGGAAAAATGGCTTGCTTTCATTGCAATTTAGTGTTTTAGATTGGTTTAAAGCATTTTTTGTCAGTTTAATCGACTGTTTTTGATAAAATCAATGTTTTTTTAGCAAAGACTGTTTTAGGCCAAGTTAGGGTGATTGGAAATAATTTGTTTTCTCTTACAAACTAGCTGTAAATCAATGGAAAAATTGCTTGTTTTCATTGCAATTTAGTGGTTTACATTGGTGTAAAGCATTTTTTTGTGAGTTTAAGCAACTGTTGTTGAGAAAATCAATGTTTTTATAGTAAACACTGTTTTAGGCCAAGTTAGTGTGATTGCAAATAATATGTTTTTTTCTGAGAAACTAGCAGTAATTCATTGCAACAATGGCTTGGTTTCATTGCAATTCAGTGTTTTACATTGGTTTAAAGCATTTTTATGTGAGGTTAATCGACTGTTTTTGAGAAAATCAATGTTTCTTCAGCAAACACTGTTTTAGGCCAAGTTAGGGTGATTGCAAATAATATGCTTTTTCTTAAAAACTAGCAGTAATTCATTGGAAAAATTGCTTGTTTTCATTGCAATTTAGTGTTTTACATTGGTTTAAAGCATTTTTATGTGAGTTTAATCGACTGTTTTTGAGAAAATCAATGTTTTTTTAGCAAACACTGTTTTAGGCCAAGTTAGGGTGATTGGAAATAATATGTTTTTTCTTACAAACTAGCTGTAATTCATTGGAAAAATTGCTTGTTTCCATTGCAATTTAGTGTTTTACATTGGTTTAAAGCATTTTTTTGTGAGTTTAAGCAACTGTGGTTGACAAAATCAATGTTTTTTTAGTAAACACTGTTTTAGGCCAAGTTAGTGTGATTGCAAATGATATGTTTTTTCTGAAAAACTAGAAGTAATTAATTGGAAAATTGGCTTGGTTTCATTGCAATTTGTTGATTTATATTTGTTTAAAGCATTTTTATGTGAGTTTAATCGACTGTTTTTGATAAAATCAATGTATTTTTAGCAAACACTGTTTTAGGCTAAGTAAGTGTGATTGCAAATAATATGCTTTTTTCTGAAAAACTAGCAGTATTTCATTGGAAAAATGGCTTGGTTCCATTGCAATTTAGTGTTTTACATTGGTTTAAAGCATTTTTTTGTGACTTTAAGCAACTGTTGTTGAGAAAATCAATGTTTTTTTAGTTAACACTGTTTTAGGCCAAGTTAGTGTGATTGCAAATGATATGTTTTTTCTGAAAAACTAGAAGTAATTAATTGGAAAAATGGCTTGGTTTCATTGCAATTTGTTGATTTATATTGGTTTAAAGCATTTTTATGTGAGTTTAATCGACTGTTTTTGATAAAATCAATGTATTTTTAGCAAACACTGTTTTTGGCTAAGTAGGTGTGATTGCAAATAATATGTTTTTTCTGAAAAACTAGCAGTAATTCATTGGAAAAATGGCTTGGTTCCATTGCAATTTAGTGTTTTACATTGGTTTAAAGCATTTTTTTGTGACTTTAAGCAACTGTTGTTGAGAAAATCAATGTTTTTTTAGTTAACACTGTTTTAGGCCAAGTTAGGGTGATTGCAAATAGTATGTTTTTTTTTACATACTAGCTGTAATTCATTGGAAAAATTTCTTGTTTCCATTGCAATTTAGTGTTTTACATTGGTGTAAAGCATTTTTTTGTGAGTTGAAGCCACTGTTGTTGAGAAAATCAATGTTTTTTTAGCAAACACTCTTTTAGGCCAAGTTAGGGTGATTGCAATTGATATGTTTTTTTCTGAAAAACTAGCAGTAATTCATTGGAAAAATTGCTTGATTTCATTGCAATTCAGTGTTCTACATTGGTTTAAAGCATTTTTATGTGAGTTTAAGCGACTGTTGTTGAGAAAATCAATGTTTTTTTAGTAAACACTGTTTTAGGCCAAGTTAGTGTGATTGCAAATAATCTGCCTTTTCTGAAAAACTAGCAGTAATTCATTGGAAAAATGGTTTGGTTTCATTTCAATTTAGTGTTTTACATTGGTTTAATGCATTTTTATGTGAGTTTAATAGACTGTTTTTGATAAAATGATTGTTTTTTATTAAAAACTGCTTTAGGCCCAGTTAGTGTGATTGCAAATGATATGTTTTTTCTGAAAAACTAGAAGTAGTTCATTGGAAAAATGGCTTGGTTTCATTGCAATTTAGTGTTTTACATTGGGGCAAAGCATTTTTATGTGAGTTTAATCGACTGTTTTTGAGAAAATCAATGTTTTTTTCTTAAAAACTCTTTTAGGCCAAGTTAGTGTGATTGCAAATAATATGCTTCTTCTGAAGAACTAGCAGTAATTCATTGGAAAAATGGCTTGGTTTCATTGCTATTTAGTAATTTACATTGGTTTAAGGCATTTTTATGTGAGTTTACTCGACTGTTTTTGATAAAATCAATGTTTTTTTAGCAAACACTGTTTTAGGCCAAGTTAGGGTGATTGCAAATAAGTTGTTTTCTCTTACAAACTAGCTGTAATTCAATGGAAAAATTGCTTGTTTTCATTGCAATTTAGTGGTTTACATTGGTTTAAAGCATTTTTATGTGAGTTTAAGCAACTGTTGTTGAGAAAATCAATGTTTTTTTAGTAAACACTGTTTTAGGCCAAGTTGGTGTGATTGCAAATGATATGTTTTTTTCTGAAAACTAGCAGTAATTCATTGCAACAATGGCTTGGTTTCATTGCAATTCAGTGTTTTACATTGGTTTAAAGCATTTTTATGTGAGGTTAATCGACTGTTTTTGAGAAAATCAATGTTTCTTCAGCAAACACTGTTTTAGGCCAAGTTAGGGTGATTGCAAATAATATGCTTTTTCTTAAAAACTAGCAGTAATTCATTGGAAAAATTGCTTCTTTTCATTCCAATTTAGTGTTTTACATTGGTTTAAAGCATTTTTATGTGAGTTTAATCGACTGTTTTTGAGAAAATCAATGTTTTTTTAGCAAACACTGTTTTAGGCCAAGTTAGGGTGATTGGAAATAATATGTTTTTTCTTACAAACTAGCTGTAATTCATTGGAAAAATTGCTTGTTTCCATTGCAATTTAGTGTTTTACATTGGTTTAAAGCATTTTTTTGTGAGTTTAAGCAACTGTTGTTGAGAAAATCAATGTTTTTTTAGTAAACACTGTTTTAGGCCAAGTTAGTGTGATTGCAATTGATATGTTTTTTCTGAAAAACTAGCAGTAATTCATTGGAAAAATTGCTTGATTTCATTGCAATTCAGTGTTTTACATTGGTTTAAAGCATTTTTATGTGAGTTTAATAGACTGTTGTTGAGAAAATCAATGTTTTTTTAGTAAACACTGTTTTAGGCCAAGTTAGTGTGATTGAAAATAATCTGCCTTTTCTGAAAAACTAGCAGTAGTTCATTGGAAAAATGGCTTGGTTTCATTGCAATTTAGTGTTTTACATTGCTGCAAAGCATTTTTATGTGAGTTTAATCGACTGTTTTTGAGAAAATCAATGTTTCTTTAGCAAACACTGTTTTAGGCCAAGTTAGGGTGATTGCAAATAGTATGTTTTTTCTTACATACTAGCTGTAATTCATTGGAAAAATTTCTTGTTTCCATTGCAATTTAGTGTTTTACATTGGTGTAAAGCATTTTTTCTGAATTGAAGCCACTGTTGTTGAGAAAATCAATGTTTTTTTAGCAAACACTCTTTTAGGCCAAGTTAGTGTGATTGCAAATAATATGCTTCTTCTGAAGAACTAGCAGTAATTCATTGGAAATATGGCTTGGTTTCATTGCAATTTAGTAATTTACATTGGTGTAAAGCATTTTTTTGTGAGTTTAAGCGACTGTTGTTTAGAAAATCAATGTCTTTTTAGTAAACACTCTTTTAGGCCAAGTTAGTGTGATTGCAAATAATATGCTTCTTCTGAAGAACTAGCAGTAATTCATTGGAAATATGGCTTGGTTTCATTGCAATTTAGTAATTTACATTGGTTTAGAGCATTTTTATGTGAGTTTAATCGACCGTTTTTGATAAAATCAAAGTATTTTTAGTAAACACTGTTTTAGGCTAAGTTAGTGTGTTCGCAAATGATATGTTTTTTCTGAAAAACTAGCAGTAATTCATTGCAAAAATAGCTTTGTATCATTGCAATTTAGTGTTTTACAATGGTTTAAAGCATTTTTATGTGAGTTTAATCGACTGTTTTTGAGAAAATCAATGTTTTTTTAGCAAACACTGTTTTAGGCCAAGTTAGGGTGATTGCAATTGGTATGTTTTTTCTGAAAAACTAGCAGTAATTCATTGGAAAAATTGCTTGGTTTCATTGCAATTCAGTAATCTTCATTGGTTTAAAGCATTTCTATGTGAGTTTAATCGACTGTTTTTGAGAAAATCAATCTTTTTTTAATAAACACTGTTTTAGGCCAAGTTAGTGTGATTGGAATTGATATGTTTTTTCTGAACAACTAGCAGTAATTCATTGGAAAAATGGCTTGGTTTCATTGCAATTCAGTGTTTCTCATTGGTCTAAAGTATTTTAATGTGAGTTTAAGCGACTGTTTTTAAGAAAATCAATGTTTTTTTAGTAAACACTGTTTTAGGCCAAGTTAGTATGATTGCAAATGATATCTTTTTTCTGAAAAACTAGCAGTAATTCATTGAAAAAATTGCTTGATTTCATTGCAATTCAGTGTTTTACATTGGTTTAAAGCATTTTTATGTGAGTTTAATCGACTGTTTTTGAGAAAATAAATGTTTTTTTAGCAAACACAATTTTAGGCCAAGTTAGGGTGATTGCAATTGATATGTTTTCTCTTAGAAACTAGCTGTAATTCAATGGAAAAATTGCTTGTTTTCATTGCAATTTAGTGGTTTACATTGGTTTAAAGCATTTTTTTGTGAGTTTAAGCAACTGTTGTTGAGAAAATCAATGTTTTTTTAGTAAACACTGTTTTAGGCCAAGTTAGTGTGATTGCAAATGATATGTTTTTTTCTGAAAAGCTAGCAGTAATTCATTGCAACAATGGCTTGGTTTCATTGCAATTCAGTGTTTTACATTGGTTTAAAGCATTTTTATGTGAGGATAATCGACTGTTTTTGAGAAAATCAATGTTTCTTCAGCAAACACTGTTTTAGGCCAAGCTAGGGTGATTGCAAATAATATGCTTTTTCTTAAAAACTAGCAGTAATTCATTGGAAAAATTGCTTGTTTTCATTGCAATTTAGTGTTTTACATTGGTTTAAAGCATTTTTATGTGAGTTTAATCGACTGTTTTTGAGAAAATCAATGTTTTTTTAGCAAACACTGTTTTAGGCCAAGTTAGGGTGATTGGAAATAATATGATTTTTCTTAAAAACTAGCTGTAATTCATTGGAAAAATTGCTTGTTTCCATTGCAATTTAGTGTTTTACATTGGTTTAAAGCATTTTTTTGTGAGTTTAAGCAACTGTGGTTGAGAAAATCAATGTTTTTTTAGTAAACACTGTTTTAGGCCAAGTTAGTGTGATTGCAAATGATATGTTTTTTCTGAAAAACTAGAAGTAATTAATTGGAAAAATGGCTTGGTTTCATTGCAATTTGTTGATTTATATTGGTTTAAAGCATTTTTATGTGAGTTTAATCGACTGTTTTTGATAAAATCAATGTATTTTTAGCAAACACTGTTTTAGGCTAAGTAAGTGTGATTGCAATTAATATGCTTTTTCTGAAAAACTAGCAGTAATTCATTGGAAAAATGGCTTGGTTCCATTGCAATTTAGTGTTTTACATTGGTTTAAAGCATTTTTTGTGACTTTAAGCAACTGTTGTTGAGAAAATCAATGTTTTTTTAGTTAACACTGTTTTAGGCCAAGTTAGTGTGATTGCAAATGATATGTTTTTTCTGAAAAACTAGCAGTAATTCATTGCAATAATGGCTTGCTTTCATTGCCATTTATTGTTTTAGATTGGTTTAAAGCATTTATATGTGAGTTTAATCGACTGTTTTTGATAAAATCAATGTTTTTTTAGCAAACACTGTTTTAGGCCAAGTTAGGGTGATTGCAAATAATTTGTTTTCTCTTACAAACTAGCTGTAATTCAATGGAAAAATTGCTTGTTTTCATTGCAATTTAGTGGTTTACATCGGTTTAAAGCATTTTTTTGTGAGATTAAGCAACTGTTGTTGAGAAAATCAATGTTTTTTTAGTAATCACTGTTTTAGGCCAAGTTAGTGTGATTGCAAATGATATGTTTTTTCTGAAAAACTAGCAGTAATTCATTGCAACAATGGCTTGGTTTCATTGCAATTCAGTGTTTTACATTGGTTTAAAGCATTTTTATGTGAGGTTAATTTACTGTTTTTGAGAAAATCAATGTTTCTTTAGCAAAAACTGTTTTAGGCCAAGTTAGGGTGATTGCAAATAATATGTTTTTTCTTAAAAACTAGCAGTAATTCATTGGAAAAATTGCTTGTTTTCATTGCAATTCAGTGTTTTACATTGGTTTAAAGCATTTTTATGTCGCTTTAATCGACTGTTTTTGAGAAAATCAATGTTTTTTTAGCAAACACTGTTTTAGGCCATGTATGGGTGATTGAAAATGATTCGTATTCTCTTAGAAACTAGCTGTAATTCATTGGAAAAATTGCTTGTTTTCATTGCAATTTAGTGGTTTAGATTGGTTTAAAGCATTTTTTTGTGAGTTTAAGCAACTGTGGTTGAGAAAATCAATGTTTTTTTAGTAAACACTGTTTTAGGCCAAGTTAGTGTGATTGCAAATGATATGTTTTTTCTGAAAAACTAGCAGTAATTCATTGCAACAATGGCTTGGTTTCATTGCAATTCAGTGTTTTACATTGGTTTAAAGCATTTTTATGTGAGGTTAATTTACTGTTTTTGAGAAAATCAATGTTTCTTTAGCAAAAACTGTTTTAGGCCAAGTTAGGGTGATTGCAAATAATATGTTTTTTCTTAAAAACTAGCAGTAATTCATTGGAAAAATGGCTTGGTTCCATTGCAATTTAGTGTTTTACATTGGTTTAAAGCATTTTTTGTGACTTTAAGCAACTGTTGTTGAGAAAATCAATGTTTTTTTAGTTAACACTGTTTTAGGCCAAGTTAGTGTGATTGCAAATGATATGTTTTTTCTGAAAAACTAGCAGTAATTCATTGCAATAATGGCTTGCTTTCATTGCCATTTATTGTTTTAGATTGGTTTAAAGCATTTATATGTGAGTTTAATCGACTGTTTTTGATAAAATCAATGTTTTTTTAGCAAACACTGTTTTAGGGCCAAGTTAGGGTGATTGCAAATAATTTGTTTTCTCTTACAAACTAGCTGTAATTCAATGGAAAAATTGCTTGTTTTCATTGCAATTTAGTGGTTTACATCGGTTTAAAGCATTTTTTTGTGAGATTAAGCAACTGTTGTTGAGAAAATCAATGTTTTTTTAGTAATCACTGTTTTAGGCCAAGTTAGTGTGATTGCAAATGATATGTTTTTTCTGAAAAACTAGCAGTAATTCATTGCAACAATGGCTTGGTTTCATTGCAATTCAGTGTTTTACATTGGTTTAAAGCATTTTTATGTGATGTTAATTTACTGTTTTTGAGAAAATCAATGTTTCTTTAGCAAAAACTGTTTTAGGCTTAGTTAGGGTGATTGCAAATAATATGTTTTTTCTTAAAAACTAGCAGTAATTCATTGGAAAAATTGCTTGTTTTCATTGCAATTCAGTGTTTTACATTGGTTTAAAGCATTTTTATGTCGCTTTAATCGACTGTTTTTGAGAAAATCAATGTTTTTTTAGCAAACACTGTTTTAGGCCATGTATGGGTGATTGAAAATGATATGTATTCTCTTAGAAACTAGCTGTAATTCATTTGAAAAATTGCTTGTTTTCATTGCAATTTAGTGGTTTAGATTGGTTTAAAGTATTTTTTTGTGAGTTTAAGCAACTGTGGTTGAGAAAATCAATGTTTTTTTAGTAATCACTGTTTTAGGCCAAGTTAGTGTGATTGCAAATGATATGTTTTTTCTGAAAAACTAGCAGTAATTCATTGCAACAATGGCTTGGTTTCATTGCAATTCAGTGTTTTACATTGGTTTAATGCATTTTTATGTGAGGTTAATTTACTGTTTTTGAGAAAATCAATGTTTCTTTAGCAAAAACTGTTTTAGGCCAAGTTAGGGTGATTGCAAATAATATGTTTTTTCTTAAAAACTAGCAGTAATTCATTGGAAAAATTGCTTGTTTTCATTGCAATTCAGTGTTTTACATTGGTTTAAAGCATTTTTATGTCGCTTTAATCGACTGTTTTTGAGAAAATCAATGTTTTTTTAGCAAACACTGTTTTAGGCCATGTATGGGTGATTGAAAATGATATGTATTCTCTTAGAAACTAGCTGTAATTCATTGGAAAAATTGCTTGTTTTCATTTCAATTTAGTGGTTTAGATTGGTTTAAAGCATTTTTTTGTGAGTTTAAGCAACTGTTGTTGAGAAAATCAATGTTTTTTTAGTAAACACTGTTTTAGGCCAAGTTAGTGTGATTGCAAATGATATGTTTTTTCTGAAAAACTAGAAGTAATTAATTGAAAAAATGGCTTGGTTCCATTGTAATTTAGTGTTTTACATTGGTTTAAAGCATTTTTTGTGACTTTAAGCAACTGTTGTTGAGAAAATCAATGTTTTTTTAGTTAACACTGTTTTAGGCCAAGTTAGTGTGATTGCAAATGATATGTTTTTTCTGAAAAACTAGCAGTAATTCATTGCAATAATGGCTTGCTTTCATTGCCATTTATTGTTTTAGATTGGTTTAAAGCATTTATATGTGAGTTTAATCGACTGTTTTTGATAAAATCAATGTTTTTTTAGCAAACACTGTTTTAGGCCAAGTTAGGGTGATTGCAAATAATTTGTTTTCTCTTACAAACTAGCTGTAATTCAATGGAAAAATTGCTTGTTTTCATTGCAATTTAGTGGTTTACATCGGTTTAAAGCATTTTTTTGTGAGATTAAGCAACTGTTGTTGAGAAAATCAATGTTTTTTTAGTAATCACTGTTTTAGGCCAAGTTAGTGTGATTGCAAATGATATGTTTTTTCTGAAAAACTAGTAGTAATTCATTGCAACAATGGCTTGGTTTCATTGCAATTCAGTGTTTTACATTGGTTTAAAGCATTTTTATGTGATGTTAATTTACTGTTTTTGAGAAAATCAATGTTTTTTTAGCAAACACTGTTTTAGGCCATGTATGGGTGATTGAAAATGATATGTATTCTCTTAGAAACTAGCTGTAATTCATTGGAAAAATTGCTTGTTTTCATTGCAATTTAGTGGTTTAGATTGGTTTAAAGTATTTTTTTGTGAGTTTAAGCAACTGTGGTTGAGAAAATCAATGTTTTTTTAGTAATCACTGTTTTAGGCCAAGTTAGTGTGATTGCAAATGATATGTTTTTTCTGAAAAACTAGCAGTAATTCATTGCAACAATGGCTTGGTTTCATTGCAATTCAGTGTTTTACATTGGTTTAAAGCATTTTTATGTGAGGTTAATTTACTGTTTTTGAGAAAATCAATGTTTCTTTAGCAAAAACTGTTTTAGGCCAAGTTAGGGTGATTGCAAATAATATGTTTTTTCTTAAAAACTAGCAGTAATTCATTGGAAAAATTGCTTGTTTTCATTGCAATTCAGTGTTTTACATTGGTTTAAAGCATTTTTATGTCGCTTTAATCGACTGTTTTTGAGAAAATCAATGTTTTTTTAGCAAACACTGTTTTAGGCCATGTATGGGTGATTGAAAATGATATGTATTCTCTTAGAAACTAGCTGTAATTCATTGGAAAAATTGCTTGTTTTCATTTCAATTTAGTGGTTTAGATTGGTTTAAAGCATTTTTTTGTGAGTTTAAGCAACTGTGGTTGAGAAAATCAATGTTTTTTTAGTAAACACTGTTTTAGGCCAAGTTAGTGTGATTGCAAATGATATGTTTTTTCTGAAAAACTAGAAGTAATTAATTGAAAAAATGGCTTGGTTTCATTGCAATTTGTTGATTTATATTGGTTTAAAGCATTTTTATGTGAGTTTAATCGACTGTTTTTGATAAAATCAATGTATTTTTAGCAAACACTGTTTTAGGCTAAGTTAGTGTGATTGCAAATAATATGCTTTTTCTGAAAAACTAGCAGTAATTCATTAGAAAAGTGGCTTGGTTTCATTGCAATTCAGAGTTTTACATTGGTTTAATGCATTTTTGTGTGAGTTTAATCGACTGTTTTTGATAAAATCAATATTTTTTTAGCAAACACTGTTTTAGGCCAAGTTAGGGTGATTGCAAATAATTTGTTTTCTCTTACAAACTAGCTGTAATTCAATGGAAAAATTGCTTGTTTTCATTGCAATTTAGTGGTTTACATTGGTTTAAAGCATTTTTTTGTGAGTTTAAGCAACTGTTGTTGAGAAAATCAATGTTTTTTTAGTAAACACTGTTTTAGGCCAAGTTAGTGTGATTGCAAATGATATGTTTTTTTCTGAAAAACTAGCAGTAATTCATTGCAACAATGGCTTGGTTTCATTGCAATTCAGTGTTTTACATTGGTTTAAAGCATTTTTATGTGAGGTTAATCGACTGTTTTTGAGAAAATCAATCTTTCTTCAGCAAACACTGTTTCAGGCCAAGTTAGGGTGATTGCAAATAATATGTTTTTTCTTAAAAACTAGCAGTAATTCATTGGAAAAATTGCTTGTTTTCATTGCAATTTAGTGTTTTACATTGGTTTAAAGCATTTTTATGTGATTATAATCGACTGTTTTGTAGAAAATCAATGTTTTTTTAGCAAACACTGTTTTAGGCCAAGTTAGTGTGATTGCAAATAATATGCGTCTTCTGAAGAACTAGCAGTAATTCATTGGAAAAATGGCTTGGTTTCATTGCAATTTAGTAATTTACATTGGTTTAAAGCATTTTTATGTGAGTTTACTCGACTGTTTTTGAAAAAATCAAAGTCTTTTTAGTAAACACTGTTTTAGGCCAAGTTAGTGTGATTGCAAATAAAAGGTATTTTCTGAACAACTAGAAGTAATTCATTGGAAAAATGGTTGCTTTCATTGCAATTTAGTGTTTTAGATTGGTTTAAAGCATTTTTTGTCAGTTTAATCGACTATTTTTGATAAAATCAATGTTTTTTTAGCAAACACTGTTTTAGGCCAAGTTAGGGTGATTGCAAATAATTTGTTTTCTCTTACAAACTAGCTGTAATTCAATGGAAAAATTGCTTGTTTTCATTGCAATTTAGTGGTTTAAATTGGTTTAAAGCATTTTTTTGTGAGTTTAAGCAACTGTTGTTGAGAAAATCAATGTTTTTTTAGTTAACACTGGTTTAGGCCAAGTTAGTGTGATTGCAAATGATATGTTTTTTCTGAAAAACTAGCAGTAATTCATTGTAAAAATGGCTTGGTTTCATTGCAATTCAGTGTTTTACATTGGTTTAAAGCATTTTTATGTGAGGTTAATCGACTGTATTTGAGAAAATCAATGTTTTTTTAGTAAATACTCTTTTAGGCCAAGTTAGTGTGATTGCAAATAATATGCGTCTTCTGAAGAACTAGCAGTAATTCATTGGAAAAATGGCTTGGTTTCATTGCAATTTAGTAATTTACATTGGTTTAAAGCATTTTTATGTGAGTTTACTCGACTGTTTTTGATAAAATCAAAGTTTTTTTAGTAAACACTGTTTTAGGCCAAGTTAGTGTGTTCGCAAATGATATGTTTTTTCTGAACAACTAGAAGTAATTCATTGGAAAAATGGTTGCTTTCATTGCAATTTAGTGTTTTAGATTCGTTTAAAGCATTTTTTGTCAGTTTAATCGACTATTTTTGATAAAATCAATGTTTTTTTAGCAAACACTGTTTTAGGACAAGTTAGTGTAATTGCAAATAATATGCTTTTTCTTAAAAACTAGCAGTAATTCATTGGAAAAATGGCTTGGTTTCATTGCAATACAGTGTGTTTCATTGGTCTAAAGCCTTTTTTTGTGAGTTTAAGCGACTTTTCTTGAGAAAATCAATGTTTTTGTAGTAAACACTGTTTTAGGCCAAGTTAGTGTGATTGCAAATGATATGTTTTTTCTGAAAAACTAGCAGTAATTCATTGGGAAAATGGCTTGTTTTCATTGCAATTCAGTGTTTTACATTGGTTTAAAGCATTTTTATGTGAGTTTAATCGACTGTTTTTGAGAAAATCAATGTTTTTTTCGCAAACACTGTTTTAGGCCAAGTTAGGGTGATTGCAAATAATATGTTTTTTCTTACATACTAGCTGTAATTCATTGGAAAAATTTCCTGTTTCCATTGCAATTTAGTGTTTTACATTGGTGTAAAGCATTTTTTTGTGAGTTTAAGCGACTGTTGTTGAGAAAATCAATGTTTTTTTAGTAAATACTCTTTTAGGCCAAGTTAGTGTGATTGCAAATAATATGCGTCTTCTGAAGAACTAGCAGTAATTCATTGGAAAAATGGCTTGGTTTCATTGCAATTTAGTAATTTACATTGGTTTAAAGCATTTTTATGTGAGTTTACTCGACTGTTTTTGATAAAATCAAAGTTTTTTTAGTAAACACTGTTTTAGGCCAAGTTAGTGTGTTCGCAAATGATATGTTTTTTCTGAACAACTAGAAGTAATTCATTGGAAAAATGGTTGCTTTCATTGCAATTTAGTGTTTTAGATTGGTTTAAAGCATTTTTTGTCAGTTTAATCGACTATTTTTGATAAAATCAATGTTTTTTTAGCAAACACTGTTTTAGGCCAAGTTAGGGTGATTGCAAATAATTTGTTTTCTCTTACAAACTAGCTGTAATTCAATGGAAAAATTGGCTTGGCTTCATTGCAATTTAGTGTTTTACATTAGTTTAAAGCATTTTTTTGTGAGTTTAATCCACTGTTATTGAGAAAATCAATGTTTTTTTAGTAAACATTGTTTTAGGCCAAGTTAGTGTGTTTCCAAATGATATGTTTTTTCTGAAAAACTAGCAGTAATTAATTGCAAAAATGGCTTGGTTTCATTGCAATTCAGTGTTTTACATTGGTTTAAAGCATTTTTATGTGAGGTTAATCGACTGTTTTTGAGAAAATCAATGTTTCTGTAGCATACACTGTGTTAGGCCAAGTTAGGGTGATTGCAAATAATATGTTTTTTCTTAAAAACTAGCAAGAATTCATTGGAAAAATTGCTTGTTTTCATTGCAATTTAGTGTTTTACATTGTTTTAAAGCATTTTTATGTGAGTTTAATCGACTGTTTTTGAGAAAATCAATGTTTTTTTAGCAAACAATCTTTTAGGCCAAGTTAGTGTGTTTGCAAATGATATGTTTTCTCTGAACAACTAGAAGTAATTCATTGGAAAAATGGCATGGTTTTATTGCAATTTAGTGTTTTACATTGGTTTAAAGCATTTTTTGTGAGTTTAATCGACTTTTTTTGATAAAATCAATGTTTTTTTTAGCAAACACTGTTTTAGGCCAAGTTAGTGTGATTGTAAATAATATGCTTTTTCTGAAAAACTAGCAGTAATTCATTGGAAAAATGTCTTGGTTTCATTGCATTTCAGAGTTTTACATTGGTTTAATGCATTTTTGTGTGAGTTTAATCGACTGTTTTTGATAAAATCAATTTTTTTTTAGCAAACACTGTTTTAGGCCAAGTTAGGGTGATTGCAAATGATATGTTTTTTCTGAACAACTAGAAGTAGTTCATTGGAAAAATTGGCTTGGTTTCATTGCAATTTAGTGTTTTACATTGGTTTAAAGCATTTTTTGTGAGTTTAATCGACTGGTTTTGATAAAATCAATGTTTTTTTAGTAAACACTGTTTTAGGCCAAGTTAGTGTGATTGCAAATAATATGCTTTTTCTGAAAAACTAGCAGTGATTCATTGGAAAAATGGCATGGTTTTATTGCAATTTAGTGTTTTACATTGGTTTAAAGCATTTTTTGTGAGTTTAATCGACTATTTTTGATAAAATCAATGTTTTTTTAGCAAACACTGTTTTAGGCCAAGTTAGTGTGATTGCAAATAAAATGCTTTTTCTGAAAAACTAGCAGTAATTCATTGGAAAAATGTCTTGGTTTCATTGCATTTTAGAGTTTTACATTGGTTTAATGCATTTTTGTGTGAGTTTAATCGACTGTTTTTGATAAAATCAATGTTTTTTTAGCAAACACTGTTTTAGGCCGAGTTAGGGTGATTGCAAATGATATGTTTTTTCTGAAAAACTAGAAGTAGTTCATTGGAAAAATTGGCTTGGTTTCATTGCAATTTAGTGTTTTACATTGGTTTAAAGCATTTTTTGTGAGTTTGATCGACTGGCTTTGATAAAATCAATGTTTTTTTAGTAAACACTGTTTTAGGCCAAGTTAGTGTGATTGCAAATAATATGCTTTTTCTAAAAAACTAGCAGTAATTCATTGGAAAAATGGCTTGGTTTCATTGCAATTCAGAGTTTTACATTAGTTTAATGCATTTTTGTGTGAGTTTAATCAACTGTTTTTGATAAAATCAATGTTTTTTTAGCAAACAGTGTTTTAGGCCAAGTTAGGGTGATTGCAAATGATATGTTATTTCTGAAAAACTAGCAAGAATTCATTGGAAAAATTGCTTGTTTTCATTGCAATTTAGTGTTTTACATTGTTTTAAAGCATTTTTATGTGAGTTTAATCGACTGTTTTTGAGAAAATCAATGTTTTTTTAGCAAACAATGTTTTAGGCCAAGTTAGTGTGTTTGCAAATGATATGTTTTCTCTGAACAACTAGAAGTAATTCATTGGAAAAATGGCATGGTTTTATTGCACTTTAGTGTTTTACATTGGTTTAAAGCATTTTTTGTGAGTTTAATCGACTATTTTTGATAAAATCAATGTTTTTTTAGCAAACACTGTTTTAGGACAAGTTAGTGTAATTGCAAATAATATGCTTTTTCTTAAAAACTAGCAGTAATTCATTGGAAAAATGGCTTGGTTTCATTGCAATACAGTGTGTTTCATTGGTCTAAAGCCTTTTTTTGTGAGTTTAAGCGACTTTTCTTGAGAAAATCAATGTTTTTGTAGTAAACACTGTTTTAGGCCAAGTTAGTGTGATTGCAAATGATATGTTTTTTCTGAAAAACTAGCAGTAATTCATTGGGAAAATGGCTTGTTTTCATTGCAATTCAGTGTTTTACATTGGTTTAAAGCATTTTTATGTGAGTTTAATCGACTGTTTTTGAGAAAATCAATGTTTTTTTAGCAAACACTGTTTTAGGCCAAGTTAGGGTGATTGCAAATAATATGTTTTTTCTTACATACTAGCTGTAATTCATTGGAAAAATTTCCTGTTTCCATTGCAATTTAGTGTTTTACATTGGTGTAAAGCATTTTTTTGTGAGTTTAAGCGACTGTTGTTGAGAAAATCAATGTTTTTTTAGTAAATACTCTTTTAGGCCAAGTTAGTGTGATTGCAAATAATATGCGTCTTCTGAAGAACTAGCAGTAATTCATTGGAAAAATGGCTTGGTTTCATTGCAATTTAGTAATTTACATTGGTTTAAAGCATTTTTATGTGAGTTTACTCGACTGTTTTTGATAAAATCAAAGTTTTTTTAGTAAACACTGTTTTAGGCCAAGTTAGTGTGTTCGCAAATGATATGTTTTTTCTGAACAACTAGAAGTAATTCATTGGAAAAATGGTTGCTTTCATTGCAATTTAGTGTTTTAGATTGGTTTAAAGCATTTTTTGTCAGTTTAATCGACTATTTTTGATAAAATCAATGTTTTTTTAGCAAACACTGTTTTAGGCCAAGTTAGGGTGATTGCAAATAATTTGTTTTCTCTTACAAACTAGCTGTAATTCAATGGAAAAATTGCTTGTTTTCATTGCAATTTAGTGGTTTAAATTGGTTTAAAGCATTTTTTTGTGAGTTTAAGCAACTGTTGTTGAGAAAATCAATGTTTTTTTAGTTAACACTGGTTTAGGCCAAGTTAGTGTGATTGCAAATGATATGTTTTTTCTGAAAAACTAGCAGTAATTCATTGGGAAAATGGCTTGTTTTCATTGCAATTCAGTGTTTTACATTGGTTTAAAGCATTTTTATGTGAGTTTAATCGACTGTTTTTGAGAAAATCAATGTTTTTTTAGCAAACACTGTTTTAGGCCAAGTTAGGGTGATTGCAAATAATATGTTTTTTCTTACATACTAGCTGTAATTCATTGGAAAAATTTCCTGTTTCCATTGCAATTTAGTGTTTTACATTGGTGTAAAGCATTTTTTTGTGAGTTTAAGCGACTGTTGTTGAGAAAATCAATGTTTTTTTAGTAAATACTCTTTTAGGCCAAGTTAGTGTGATTGCAAATAATATGCGTCTTCTGAAGAACTAGCAGTAATTCATTGGAAAAATGGCTTGGTTTCATTGCAATTTAGTAATTTACATTGATTAAAAGCATTTTTATGTGAGTTTACTCGACTGTTTTTGATAAAATCAAAGTTTTTTTAGTAAACACTGTTTTAGGCCAAGTTAGTGTGTTCGCAAATGATATGTTTTTTCTGAACAACTAGAAGTAATTCATTGGAAAAATGGTTGCTTTCATTGCAATTTAGTGTTTTAGATTGGTTTAAAGCATTTTTTGTCAGTTTAATCGACTATTTTTGATAAAATCAATGTTTTTTTAGCAAACACTGTTTTAGGCCAAGTTAGGGTGATTGCAAATAATTTGTTTTCTCTTACAAACTAGCTGTAATTCAATGGAAAAATTGCTTGTTTTCATTGCAATTTAGTGGTTTAAATTGGTTTAAAGCATTTTTTTGTGAGTTTAAGCAATTGTTGTTGAGAAAATCAATGTTTTTTTAGTAAACACTGTTTTAGGCCAAGTTAGTGTGATTGCAAATAATATGTTTTTTCTTACAAACTAGCTGTAATTCATTGGAAAAATTGCTTGTTTCCATTGCAATTTAGTGTTTTACATTGGTTTAAAGCATTTTTTTGTGACTTTAAGCAACTGTTGTTGAGAAAATCAATGTTTTTTTAGTAAAAACTCTTTTAGGCCAAGTTAGTGTGCTTGCAAATAATATGCTTTTTCTGAAAAACTAGCAGTAATCCATTGGAAAAATTGCTTGTTTTCATTGAAATTTAGTGGTTTACATTGGTTTAAAGCATTTTTTTGTGAGTTTAAGCAACTGTTGTTGAGAAAATCAATGTTTTTTTAGTTAACACTGGTTTAGGCCAAGTTAGTGTGATTGCAAATGATATGTTTTTTCTGAAAAACTAGCAGTAATTCATTGGAAAAATGGCTTGGTTTCATTGCAATTCAGTGTTTTACATTGGTTTAATGCATTTTTGTGTGAGTTTAATCGACTGTTTCTGAGAAAATCAATGTTTTTTTAGCAAACACAATTTTAGGCCAAGTAAGGGTGATTGCAATTGATATGTTTTTTCTGAAAAACTAGAAGTAGTTCATTGGAAAAATTGGCTTGGCTTCATTGCAATTTAGTGTTTTACATTAGTTTAAAGCATTTTTATGTGAGGTTAATCGACTGTTTTTGAGAAAATCAATGTTTCTGTAGCAAACACTGTGTTAGGCCAAGTTAGGGTGATTGCAAATAATATGTTTTTTCTTAAAAACTAGCAAGAATTCATTGGAAAAATTGCTTGTTTTTATTGCAATTTAGTGTTTTACATTGTTTTAAAGCATTTTTATGTGAGTTTAATCGACTGTTTTTGAGAAAATCAATGTTTTTTTAGCAAACAATGTTTTAGGCCAAGTTAGTGTGTTTGCAAATGATATGTTTTCTCTGAACAACTAGAAGTAATTCATTGGAAAAATGGCATGGTTTTATTGCAATTTAGTGTTTTACATTGGTTTAAAGCATTTTTTGTGAGTTTAATCGACTTTTTTTGATAAAATCAATGTTTTTTTTAGCAAACACTGTTTTAGGCCAAGTTAGTGTGATTGTAAATAATATGCTTTTTCTGAAAAACTAGCAGTAATTCATTGGAAAAATGTCTTGGTTTCATTGCATTTCAGAGTTTTACATTGGTTTAATGCATTTTTGTGTGAGTTTAATCGACTGTTTTTGATAAAATCAATTTTTTTTTAGCAAACACTGTTTTAGGCCTAGTTAGGGTGATTGCAAATGATATGTTTTTTCTGAACAACTAGAAGTAGTTCATTGGAAAAATTGGCTTGGTTTCATTGCAATTTAGTGTTTTACATTGGTTTAAAGCATTTTTTGTGAGTTTAATCGACTGGTTTTGATAAAATCAATGTTTTTTTAGTAAACACTGTTTTAGGCCAAGTTAGTGTGATTGCAAATAATATGCTTTTTCTGAAAAACTAGCAGTGATTCATTGGAAAAATGGCTTGGTTTTATTGCAATTTAGTGTTTTACATTGGTTTAAAGCATTTTTTGTGAGTTTAATCGACTATTTTTGATAAAATCAATGTTTTTTTAGCAAACACTGTTTTAGGCCAAGTTAGTGTGATTGCAAATAAAATGCTTTTTCTGAAAAACTAGCAGTAATTCATTGGAAAAATGTCTTGGTTTCATTGCATTTTAGAGTTTTACATTGGTTTAATGCATTTTTTTGTGAGTTTAATCGACTGTTTTTGATAAAATCAATGTTTTTTTAGCAAACACTGTTTTAGGCCAAGTTAGGGTGATTGCAAATGATATGTTTTTTCTGAAAAACTAGAAGTAGTTCATTGGAAAAATTGGCTTGGTTTCATTGCAATTTAGTGTTTTACATTGGTTTAAAGCATTTTTTGTGAGTTTGATCGACTGGCTTTGATAAAATCAATGTTTTTTTAGTAAACACTGTTTTAGGCCAAGTTAGTGTGATTGCAAATAATATGCTTTTTCTAAAAAACTAGCAGTAATTCATTGGAAAAATGGCTTGGTTTCATTGCAATTCAGAGTTTTACATTAGTTTAATGCATTTTTGTGTGAGTTTAATCAACTGTTTTTGATAAAATCAATGTTTTTTTAGCAAACACTGTTTTAGGCCAAGTTAGGGTGATTGCAAATGATATGTTATTTCTGAAAAACTAGCAAGAATTCATTGGAAAAATTGCTTGTTTTCATTGCAATTTAGTGTTTTACATTGTTTTAAAGCATTTTTATGTGAGTTTAATCGACTGTTTTTGAGAAAATCAATGTTTTTTTAGCAAACAATGTTTTAGGCCAAGTTAGTGTGTTTGCAAATGATATGTTTTCTCTGAACAACTAGAAGTAATTCATTGGAAAAATGGCATGGTTTTATTGCACTTTAGTGTTTTACATTGGTTTAAAGCATTTTTTGTGAGTTAAATCGACTGTTTTTGATAAAATCAATGTTTTTTTAGTAAACACTGTTTTAGGACAAGTTAGTGTAATTGCAAATAATATGCTTTTTCTTAAAAACTAGCAGTAATTCATTGGAAAAATGGCTTGGTTTCATTGCAATACAGAGTTTTACATTGGTTTAATGCATTTTTATGTCAGTTAAATCGACTGTTTTTGATAAAATCAATGTTTTTTTAGCAAACACTGTTTTAGGCCAAGTTAGGGTGATTGCAAATGATATGTTTTTTCTGAAAAATTAGAAGTAGTTCATTGGAAAAATTGGCTTGGTTTCATTGCAATTTAGTGTTTTACATTGGTTTAAAGCATTTTTTTGTGAGTTTAATCCACTGTTGTTGAGAAAATCAATGTTTTTTTAGTAAACACTGTTTTAGGCCAAGTTAGTGTGATTGCAAATAATATGTTTTTTCTGAATAACTAGCAGTAATTCATTGGAAAAATGGCTTGGTTTCATTGCAATTTAGTGATTTACATTGGTTTAAAGCATTTTTATGTGAGTTTAATCGACTGTTTTTGATAAAATCAATGTTTTTTTAGTAAACACTGTTTTAGGCCAAGTTAGTGTGTTTGCAAATGATATGTTTTTTCTGAACAACTAGAAGTAATTCATTGGAAAAATGGCTTGGTTTCATTGCAATTTAGTGTTTTACATTGGTTTAAAGCATTTTCTTGTGAGTTTAATCCACTGTTGTTGAGAAAATCAATGTTTTTTTAGTAAACATTGTTTTAGGCCAAGTTAGGGTGATTGCAAATAATATGTTTTTTCTTAAAAACTAGCAAGAATTCATTGAAAAAATCGCTTGTTTTCATTGCAATTTAGTGTTTTACATTGTTTTAAAGCATTTTTATGTGAGTTTAATCGACTGTTTTTGAGAAAATCAATGTTTTTTTAGCAAACAATGTTTTAGGCCTAGTTATTTTGTTTGCAAATGATATGTTTTGTCTGAACAACTAGAAGTAATTCATTGGAAAAATGGCATGGTTTTATTGCACTTTAGTGTTTTACATTGGTTTAAAGCATTTTTTGTGAGTTTAATCGACTGTTGTTGATAAAATCAATGTTTTTTTAGTAAACAATGTTTTAGGCCAAGTTAGTGTGTTTGCAAATGATATGTTTTTTCTGAATAACTAGCAGTAATTCATTGGAAAAATGGCTTGGTTTCATTGCAATTTAGTGATTTACATTGGTTTAAAGCATTTTTATGTGAGTTTAATCGACTGTTTTTGTTAAAATCAATGTTTTTTTAGTAAACACTGTTTTAGGCCAAGTTAGTGTGTTTGCAACTGATATGTTTTTTCTGAACAACTAGAAGTAATTCATTGGAAAAATGGCTTGGTTTCATTGCAATTTAGTGTTTCACATTGGTTTAAAGCATTTTTGGAGAGTTTAAGCGACTGTTGTTGAGAAAATCAATGTTTTTTAGTAAACACTGTCTTAGGCCAAGTTAGTGTTTTTGCAAATAATATGTTTTTTCAGAATAACTAGCAGTAATTCATTGGAAAAATGGCTTGGTTTCATTGCAATTTAGTGATTTACATTGGTTTAAAGCATTTTTATGTGAGTTTAATCGACTGTTTTTGATAAAATCAATGTTTTTTAAGTAAACACTGTTTTAGGCCAAGTTAGTTTGTTTGCAACTGATATGTTTTTTCTGAACAACTAGAAGTAATTCATTGGAAAAATGGCTTGGTTTCATTGCAATTTAGTGTTTCACATTGGTTTAAAGCATTTTTGGAGAGTTTAATCGACTTTTTTTGAGAAAATCAATGTTTTTTTAGTAAACACTGTTTTAGGCCAAGTTAGTGTGATTCAAAATAATATGCTTTTTCTGAAAAACTAGCAGTAATTCATTGGAAAAATGGCTTGGTTTCATTGCAATTCAGTGTTTTACATTGGTTTAAAGCATTTTTATGTGAGTTTAATCGACTGTTTTTGATAAAATCAATGTTTTTTTAGCAAACACTGTTTTAGGCCAAGTTAGGGTGATTGCAAATGATATGTTTTTTCTGAAAAACTAGAAGTAATTCATTGGAAAAATGGCTTGGTTTCATTGCAATTTAGTGTTTTACATTGGTTTAAAGCATTTTTTTGTGAGTTTAATCCACTGTTTTTGAGAAAATCAATGTTTTTTTAGTAAACATTGTTTAAGGCCAAGTTAGTGTGTTTCCAAATGATATGTTTTTTCTGAGAAACTAGCAGTAATTCATTGCAAAAATGGCTTGGTTTCATTGCAATTCAGTGTTTTACATTGGTTTAAAGCATTTTTATGTGAGGTTAATCGACTGTTTTTGAGAAAATCAATGTTTCTTTAGCAAACACTGTTTTAGGCCAAGTTAGGGTGATTGCAAATAATATGTGTTTTTATTAAAAACTAGCAAGAATTCATTGGAAAAATTGCTTGTTTTCATTGCAATTTAGTGTTTTACATTGGTTTAAAGCATTTCTATGTGAGTTTAATCGACTGTTTTTGAGAAAATCAATGTTTTTTTAGCAAACACTGTTTTAGGCCAAATTAGTATGATTGCAAATGATATGTTTTTTCTGCAAAACTAGCAGTAATTCATTGGAAAAATGGCTTTGTTTCATTGCAATTTAGTGTTTTACATTGGTTTAAAGCATTTTTATGTGATTTTAATCGACTGTTTTTGAGAAAATCAATGTTTTTTTAGCAAACACTGTTTTAGGCCAAGTTAGGGTGATTGCAAATGATATGTTTTTTCTGAAAAACTAGAAGTAGTTCATTGGAAAAATTGGCTTGGTTTCATTGCAATTTAGTGTTTTACATTGGTTTAAAGCATTTTTTTGTGAGTTTAATCCACTGTTGTTGAGAAAATCAATGTTTTTTTAGTAAACACTGTTTTAGGCCAAGTTAGTGTGATTGCAAATAATATGTTTTTTCTGAATAACTAGCAGTAATTCATTGGAAAAATGGCTTGGTTTCATTGCAATTTAGTGATTTACATTGGTTTAAAGCATTTTTATGTGAGTTTAATCGACTGTTTTTGATAAAATCAATGTTTTTTTAGTAAACACTGTTTTAGGCCAAGTTAGTGTGTTTGCAAATGATATGTTTTTTCTGAACAACTAGAAGTAATTCATTGGAAAAATGGCTTGGTTTCATTGCAATTTAGTGTTTTACATTGGTTTAAAGCATTTTTTTGTGAGTTTAATCCACTGTTGTTGAGAAAATCAATGTTTTTTTAGTAAACATTGTTTTAGGCCAAGTTAGGGTGATTGCAAATAATATGTTTTTTCTTAAAAACTAGCAAGAATTCATTGAAAAAATCGCTTGTTTTCATTGCAATTTAGTGTTTTACATTGTTTTAAAGCATTTTTATGTGAGTTTAATCGACTGTTTTTGAGAAAATCAATGTTTTTTTAGCAAACAATGTTTTAGGCCTAGTTATTGTGTTTGCAAATGATATGTTTTGTCTGAACAACTAGAAGTAATTCATTGGAAAAATGGCATGGTTTTATTGCACTTTAGTGTTTTACATTGGTTTAAAGCATTTTTTGTGAGTTTAATCGACTGTTGTTGATAAAATCAATGTTTTTTTAGTAAACAATGTTTTAGGCCAAGTTAGTGTGTTTGCAAATGATATGTTTTTTCTGAATAACTAGCAGTAATTCATTGGAAAAATGGCTTGGTTTCATTGCAATTTAGTGATTTACATTGGTTTAAAGCATTTTTATGTGAGCTTAATCGACTGTTTTTGATAAAATCAATGTTTTTTTAGTAAACACTGTTTTAGGCCAAGTTAGTGTGTTTGCAAATGATATGTTTTTTCTGAACAACTAGAAGTAATTCATTGGAAAAATGGCTTGGTTTCATTGCAATTTAGTGTTTTACATTGGTTTAAAGTATTTTTTTGTGAGTTTAATCCACTGTTTTTGATAAAATCAATGTTTTTTTAGTAAACATTGTTTTAGGCCAAGTTAGTGTGTTTCCAAATTATATGTTTTTTCTGAAAAACTAGCAGTAATTCATTGCAAAGATGGCTTGGTTTCATTGCAATTCAGTGTTTTACATTGGTTTAAAGCATTTTTATGTGAGGTTAATCGACTGTTTTTGAGAAAATCAATGTTTCTTTAGCAAACACTGTTTTAGGCCTAGTTAGGGTGATTGCAAATAATATGTTTTTTCTTACAAACTAGCAGTAATTCATTGGAAAAATTGCTTGTTTTCATTGCAATTTAGTGTTTTACATTGGTTTAAAGCATTTTTTGTGAGTTTAATCGACTGTTGTTGAGAAAATCAATGTTTTTTAGTAAACACTGTTTTAGGCCTAGTTAGTGTGATTGCAAATAATATGTTTTTTCAGAATAACTAGCAGTAATTCATTGGAAAAATGGCTTGGTTTCATTGCAATTTAGTGATTTACATTGGTTTAAAGCATTTTTATGTGAGTTTAATCGACTGTTTTTGTTAAAATCAATGTTTTTTTAGTAAACACTGTTTTAGGCCAAGTTAGTGTGTTTGCAACTGATATGTTTTTTCTGAACAACTAGAAGTAATTCATTGGAAAAATGGCTTGGTTTCATTGCAATTTAGTGTTTCACATTGGTTTAAAGCATTTTTGGAGAGTTTAAGCGACTGTTGTTGAGAAAATCAATGTTTTCTAGTAAACACTGTCTTAGGCCAAGTTAGTGTTTTTGCAAATAATATGTTTTTTCAGAATAACTAGCAGTAATTCATTGGAAAAATGGCTTGGTTTCATTGCAATTTAGTGATTTACATTGGTTTAAAGCATTTTTATGTGAGTTTAATCGACTGTTTTTGATAAAATCAATGTTTTTTTAGTAAACACTGTTTTAGGCCAAGTTAGTTTGTTTGCAACTGATATGTTTTTTCTGAACAACTAGAAGTAATTCATTGGAAAAATTGCTTGGTTTCATTGCAATTTAGTGTTTCACATTGGTTTAAAGCATTTTGGGAGAGTTTAATCGACTTTTTTTGAGAAAATCAATGTTTTTTTAGTAAACACTGTTTTAGGCCAAGTTAGTGTGATTCCAAATAATATGCTTTTTCTGAAAAACTAGCAGTAATTCATTAGAAAAATGGCTTGGTTTCATTGCAATTCAGTGTTTTACATTGGTTTAAAGCATTTTTATGTGAGTTTAATCGACTGTTTTTGATAAAATCAATGTTTTTTTAGCAAACACTGTTTTAGGCCAAGTTAGGGTGATTGCAAATGATATGTTTTTTCTGAAAAACTAGAAGTAATTCATTGGAAAAATGGCTTGGTTTCATTGCAATTTAGTGTTTTACATTGGTTTAAAGCATTTTTTTGTGAGTTTAATCCACTGTTTTTGAGAAAATCAATGTTTTTTTAGTAAACATTGTTTTAGGCCAAGTTAGTTTGTTTCCAAATGATATGTTTTTTCTGAAAAACTAGCAGTAATTCATTGCAAAAATGGCTTGGTTTCATTGCAATTCAGTGTTTTACATTGGTTTAAAGCATTTTTATGTGAGGTTAATCGACTGTTTTTGAGAAAATCAATGTTTTTTTAGCAAACACTGTTTTAGGCCAAATTAGTATGATTGCAAATGATATGTTTTTTCTGAAAAACTAGCAGTAATTCATTGGAAAAATGGCTTTGTTTCATTGCAATTTAGTGTTTTACATTGGTTTAAAGCATTTTTATGTGATTTTAATCGACTGTTTTTGAGAAAATCAATGTTTGTTTAGTAAACACTGTTTTAGGCCAAGTTATATTGATTGAAATGATATGTTTTTTTCTGAAAAACTAGCAGTAATTTATTGCAAAAATGGCGTGGTTTCATTGCAATTCAGTGTTTTACATTGGTTTAAAGCATTTTTATGTGAGTTTAATCGACTGTTTTTGATAAAATCAATTTTTTTTTAGTAAACACTGTTTTAGGCCCAGTTAGTGTGTTTGCAAATGATATGTTTTTTCTGAACAACTAGAAGTAATTCATTGGAAAAATGGCTTTGTTTCATTGCAATTTAGTGTTTCACATTGGTTTGAAGCATTTTTGGTGAGTTTAATCGACTTTTTTTGAGAAAATCAATGTATTTTTAGTAAACACTGTTTTAGGCCAAGTTAGTGTGATTCCAAATAATATGCTTTTTCTGAAAAACTAGCAGTAATATATTGGAAAAATGGCTTGGTTTCATTGCAATTCAGTGTTTTACATTGGTTTAAAGCATTTTTATGTGAGTTTAATCGACTGTTTTTGATAAAATCAATGTTTTTTTAGCAATCACTGTTTTAGGCCAAGTTAGGGTGATTGCAAATGATATGTTTTTTCTGAAAAACTAGCAGTAATTCATTGGAAAAATGGCTTTGTTTCATTGCAATTTAGTGTTTCACATTGGTTTAAAGCATTTTTGGTGAGTTTAATCGACTTTTTTTGAGAAAATCAATGTATTTTTAGTAAAAACTGTTTTAGGCCAAGTTAGTGTGATTCCAAATAATATGCTTTTTCTGAAAAACTAGCAGTAATATATTGGAAAAATGGCTTGGTTTCATTGCAATTCAGTGTTTTACATTGGTTTAAAGCATTTTTATGTGAGTTTAATCGACTGTTTTTGATAAAATCAATGTTTTTTTAGCAATCACTGTTTTAGGCCAAGTTAGGGTGATTGCAAATGATATGTTTTTTCTGAAAAACTAGCAGTAATTCATTGCAAAAATGGCGTGGTGTCATTGCAATTCAGTGTTTTACATTGGTTTAAAGCACTTTTATGTGGGGTTAATCGACTGTTTTTGACAAAATCAATGTTTCTTTAGCAAACACTGTTTTAGGCCAAGCTAGGGTGATTGCAAATAATATGTTTTTTCTTAAAAACTAGCTGTAATTCATTGGAAAAATTGCTTGTTTCCATTGCAATTTAGTGTTTTATATTGGTTTAAAGCATTTTTTTCTGAGTTTAAGCGACTGTTGTTGAGAAAGTCAATGTTTTTTTAGCAAACACTGTTTTAGGCCAAGTTAGGGTGATTGCAAATAATATGTTTTTTTCTTAAAAACAAGCAGTAATTCATTGGAAAAATTGCTTGTTTTCAATGCAACTTAGTGTTTCACATTGGTTTAAAGCATTTTTATGCCACTTTAATCGACTGTTTTTGAGAAAATCAATGTTTTTTTAGTAAACATTGTTTTAGGCCAAGTTAGTGTGTTTCCAAATGATATGTTTTTTCTGAAAAACTAGCAGTAATTCATTGCAAAAATGGCCTGGTTTCATTGCAATTCAGTGTTTTACATTGGTTTAAAGCATTTTTATGTGAGGTTAATCGACTGTTTTTGAGAAAATCAATGTTTCTTTAGCAAACACTGTGTTAGGCCAAGTTAGGGTGATTGCAAATAATATGTGTTTTCTTAAAAACTAGCAAGAATTCATTGGAAAAATGGCTTTGTTTCATTGCAATTTAGTGTTTTACATTGGTTTAAAGCATTTTTATGTGAGGTTAATCGACTGTTTTTGAGAAAATCAATGTTTTTTTAGCAAACACTGTTTTAGGCCAAATTAGTATGATTGCAAATGATATGTTTTTTCTGAAAAACTAGCAGTAATTCACTGGAAAAATGGCTTTGTTTCATTGCAATTTAGTGTTTTACATTGGTTTAAAGCATTTTTATGTGATTTTAATCGACTGTTTTTGAGAAAATCAATGTTTGTTTAGTAAACACTGTTTTAGGCCAAGTTATATTGATTGAAATGATATGTTTTTTTCTGAAAAACTAGCAGTAATTTATTGCAAAAATGGCGTGGTTTCATTGCAATTCAGTGTTTTACATTGGTTTAAAGCATTTTTATGTGAGTTTAATCGACTGTTTTTGATAAAATCAATGTTTTTTTAGTAAACACTGTTTTAGGCCAAGTTAGTGTGTTTGCAAATGATATGTTTTTTCTGAACAACTAGAAATAATTCATTGGAAAAATGGCTTTGTTTCATTGCAATTTAGTGTTTCACATTGGTTTAAAGCATTTTTGGTGAGTTTAATCGACTTTTTTTGAGAAAATCAATGTATTTTTAGTAAACACTGTTTTAGGCCAAGTTAGTGTGATTCCAAATAATATGCTTTTTCTGAAAAACTAGCAGTAATATATTGGAAAAATGGCTTGGTTTCATTGCAATTCAGTGTTTTACATTGGTTTAAAGCATTTTTATGTGAGTTTAATCGACTGTTTTTGATAAAATCAATGTTTTTTTAGCAATCACTGTTTTAGGCCAAGTTAGGGTGATTGCAAATGATATGTTTTTTCTGAAAAACTAGCAGTAATTCATTGCAAAAATGGCGTGGTGTCATTGCAATTCAGTGTTTTACATTGGTTTAAAGCACTTTTATGTGGGGTTAATCGACTGTTTTTGAGAAAATCAATGTTTCTTTAGCAAACACTGTTTTAGGCCAAGCTAGGGTGATTGCAAATAATATGTTTTTTCTTAAAAACTAGCTGTAATTCATTGGAAAAATTGCTTGTTTCCATTGCAATTTAGTGTTTTATATTGGTTTAAAGCATTTTTTTGTGAGTTTAAGCGACTGTTGTTGAGAAAGTCAATGTTTTTTTAGCAAACACTGTTTTAGGCCAAGTTAGGGTGATTGCAAATAATATGTTTTTTTCTTAAAAACAAGCAGTAATTCATTGGAAAAATTGCTTGTTTTCAATGCAACTTAGTGTTTTACATTGGTTTAAAGCATTTTTATGCCACTTTAATCGACTGTTTTTGAGAAAATCAATGTTTTTTTAGTAAACATTGTTTTAGGCCAAGTTAGTGTGTTTCCAAATGATATGTTTTTTCTGAAAAACTAGCATTAATTCATTGCAAAAATGGCCTGGTTTCATTGCAATTCAGTGTTTTACATTGGTTTAAAGCATTTTTATGTGAGGTTAATCGACTGTTTTTGAGAAAATCAATGTTTCTTTAGCAAACACTGTGTTAGGCCAAGTTAGGGTGATTGCAAATAATATGTGTTTTCTTAAAAACTAGCAAGAATTCATTGGAAAAATTGCTTGTTTTCATTGCAATTTAGTGTTTTACATTGGTTTAAAGCATTTCTATGTGAGTTTAATCGACTGTTTTTGAGAAAATCAATGTTTTTTTAGCAAACACTGTTTTAGGCCAAGTTAGTATGATTGCAAATGATATGTTTTTTCTGAAAAACTAGCAGTAATTCATTGGAAAAATGGCTTGGTTTCATTGCAATTTAGTGTTTTATCTTGGTTTAAAGCATTTTTATGTGATTTTAATCGACTGTTTTTGAGAAAATCAATGTTTGTTTAGTAAACACTGTTTTAGGCCAAGTTATATTGATTGAAATGATATGTTTTTTTCTGAAAAACTAGCAGTAATTCATTGCAAAAATGGCGTGGTGTCATTGCAATTCAGTGTTTTACATTGGTTTAAAGCACTTTTATGTGGGGTTAATCGACTGTTTTTGAGAAAATCAATGTTTCTTTAGCAAACACTGTTTTAGGCCAAGCTAGGGTGATTGCATATAATGTTTTTTCTTAAAAACTAGCTGTAATTCATTGGAAAAATTGCTTGTTTCCATTGCAATTTAGTGTTTTACATTGGTTTAAAGCATTTTTTTGTGAGTTTAAGCGACTGTTGTTGAGAAAGTCAATGTTTTTTTAGCAAACACTGTTTTAGGCCAAGTTAGGGTGATTGCAAATAATATGTTTTTTTCTTAAAAACAAGCAGTAATTCATTGGAAAAATTGCTTGTTTTCAATGCAACTTAGTGTTTTACATTGGTTTAAAGCATTTTTATGCCACTTTAATCGACTGTTTTTGAGAAAATCAATGTTTTTTTAGTAAACATTGTTTTAGGCCAAGTTAGTGTGTTTCCAAATGATATGTTTTTTCTGAAAAACTAGCATTAATTCATTGCAAAAATGGCCTGGTTTCATTGCAATTCAGTGTTTTACATTGGTTTAAAGCATTTTTATGTGAGGTTAATCGACTGTTTTTGAGAAAATCAATGTTTCTTTAGCAAACACTGTGTTAGGCCAAGTTAGGGTGATTGCAAATAATATGTGTTTTCTTAAAAACTAGCAAGAATTCATTGGAAAAATTGCTTGTTTTCATTGCAATTTAGTGTTTTACATTGGTTTAAAGCATTTCTATGTGAGTTTAATCGACTGTTTTTGAGAAAATCAATGTTTTTTTAGCAAACACTGTTTTAGGCCAAGTTAGTTTGATTGCAAATGATATGTTTTTTCTGAAAAACTAGCAGTAATTCATTGGAAAAATGGCTTGGTTTCATTGCAATTTAGTGTTTTATCTTGGTTTAAAGCATTTTTATGTGATTTTAATCGACTGTTTTTGAGAAAATCAATGTTTGTTTAGTAAACACTGTTTTAGGCCAAGTTATATTGATTGAAATGATATGTTTTTTTCTGAAAAACTAGCAGTAATTCATTGCAAAAATGGCGTGGTGTCATTGCAATTCAGTGTTTTACATTGGTTTAAAGCACTTTTATGTGGGGTTAATCGACTGTTTTTGAGAAAATCAATGTTTCTTTAGCAAACACTGTTTTAGGCCAAGCTAGGGTGATTGCATATAATGTTTTTTCTTAAAAACTAGCTGTAATTCATTGGAAAAATTGCTTGTTTCCATTGCAATTTAGTGTTTTACATTGGTTTAAAGCATTTTTTTGTGAGTTTAAGCGACTGTTGTTGAGAAAGTCAATGTTTTTTTAGCAAACACTGTTTTAGGCCAAGTTAGGGTGATTGCAAATAATATGTTTTTTTCTTAAAAACAAGCAGTAATTCATTGGAAAAATTGCTTGTTTTCAATGCAACTTAGTGTTTTACATTGGTTTAAAGCATTTTTATGCCACTTTAATCGACTGTTTTTGAGAAAATCAATGTTTTTTTAGTAAACATTGTTTTAGGCCAAGTTAGTGTGTTTCCAAATGATATGTTTTTTCTGAAAAACTAGCAGTAATTCATTGCAAAAATGGCTTGGTTTCATTGCAATTCAGTGTTTTACATTGGTTTAAAGCATTTTTATGTGAGGTTAATCGACTGTTTTTGAGAAAATCAATGTTTCTTTAGCAAACACTGTGTTAGGCCAAGTTAGGGTGATTGCAAATAATATGTTTTTTCTTAAAAACTAGCAAGAATTCATTGGAAAAATTGCTTGTTTTCATTGCAATTTAGTGTTTTACATTGGTTTAAAGCATTTCTATGTGAGTTTAATCGACTGTTTTTGAGAAAATCAATGTTTTTTTAGCAAACACTGTTTTAGGCCCAGTTAGTATGATTGCAAATAATATGCTTTTTCTGAAAAACTAGCAGTAATTCATTAGAAAAATGGCTTGGTTTCATTGCAATTTAGTGATTTACATTGGTTTAAAGGTTTTTTTTTTGTGAGTTTAATCGACTGATTTTGATAAAATCAAAGTTTTTTTAGTAAACACTGTTTTAGGCCTAGTTAGTGTGTTTGCAAATGATATGTTTTCTCTGAACAACTAGAAATAATTCATTGGAAAAATGGCTTTGTTTCATTGCAATTTAGTGTTTTACATTGGTTTAAAGCATTTTTTGTGAGTTTAATCGACTGTTTTTGATAAAATCAATGTTTTTTTAGTAAACACTGTTTTAGGCCAAGTTAGGGTGATTCCAAATGATATGTTTTTTCTGAAAAACTAGAAGTAGTTCATTGGAAAAATGGCTTGGTTTCATTGCAATTTAGTGTTTTACATTGGTTTAAAGCATTTTTTTGTGAGTTTAATCCACTGTTTTTGAGAAAATCAATGTTTTTTTAGCAAACAATGTTTTAGGCCAAGTTAGGGTGATTGCAAATAATATGTTTTTTTCTTAAAAACAAGCAGTAATTCATTGGAAAAATTGCTTGTTTTCAATGCAACTTAGTGTTTTACATTGGTTTAAAGCATTTTTATGCCACTTTAATCGCCTGTTTTTGAGAAAATCAATGTTTTTTTAGTAAACATTGTTTTAGGCCAAGTTAGTGTGTTTCCAAATGATATGTTTTTTCTGAAAAACTAGCAGTAATTCATTGCAAAAATGGCCTGGTTTCATTGCAATTCAGTGTTTTACATTGGTTTAAAGCATTTTTATGTGAGGTTAATCGACTGTTTTTGAGAAAATCAATGTTTCTTTAGCAAACATTGTGTTAGGCCAAGTTAGGGTGATTGCAAATAATATGTTTTTTCTTAAAAACTAGCAAGAATTCATTGGAAAAATTGCTTGTTTTCATTGCAATTTAGTGTTTTACATTGGTTTAAAGCATTTCTATGTGAGTTTAATCGACTGTTTTTGAGAAAATCAATGTTTTTTTAGCAAACACTGTTTTAGGCCCAGTTAGTATGATTGCAAATAATATGCTTTTTCTGAAAAACTAGCAGTAATTCATTAGAAAAATGGCTTGGTTTCATTGCAATTTAGTGATTTACATTGGTTTAAAGGTTTTTTTTTTGTGAGTTTGATCGACTGATTTTGATAAAATCAAAGTTTTTTTAGTAAACACTGTTTTAGGCCTAGTTAGTGTGTTTGCAAATGATATGTTTTCTCTGAACAACTAGAAATAATTCATTGGAAAAATGGCTTTGTTTCATTGCAATTTAGTGTTTTACATTGGTTTAAAGCATTTTTTGTGAGTTTAATCGACTGTTTTTGATAAAATCAATGTTTTTTTATTAAACACTGTTTTAGGCCAAGTTAGGGTGATTCCAAATGATATGTTTTTTCTGAAAAACTAGAAGTAGTTCATTGGAAAAATGGCTTGGTTTCATTGCAATTTAGTGTTTTACATTGGTTTAAAGCATTTTTTTGTGAGTTTAATCCACTGTTTTTGAGAAAATCAATGTTTTTTTAGCAAACAATGTTTTAGGCCAAGTTAGGGTGATTGCAAATAATATGTTTTTTCTTAAAAACTAGCAGTAATTCATTGGAAAACTTGCTTGTTTTCATTGCAATTTAGTGTTTGACATTGGTTTAAACCATTTTTTTGCGAGTTTAAGCGACTGTTGTTGAGAAAATCAATGCTTTTTTAGTAAACACTGTTTTAGGCCAAGTTAGTGTGATTGCAAATAATATGCTTTTTCTGAATAACAAGCAGTAATTCATTGGAAAAATGGCTTGGTTTCACTGCAATTTAGTGTTTTACATTGCTTTAAAGCATTTTTAAGTGAGTTTAAGCGACTGTTGTTGAGAAAGTCAATGTTTTTTTAGCAAACACTGTTTTAGGCCAAGTTAGGGTGATTGCAAATAATATGTTTTTTTCTTAAAAACAAGCAGTAATTCATTGGAAAAATTGCTTGTTTTCAATGCAACTTAGTGTTTTACATTGGTTTGAAGCATTTTTATTTGAGTTTAATCGACTGTTTTTGAGAAAACCAATGTTTTTTTAGTAAAAATTGTTTTAGGCCAAGTTAGTGTGTTTCCAAATGATATGTTTTTTCTGAAAAACTAGCAGTAATTCATTGGAAAACTTGCTTGTTTTCATTGCAATTTAGTGTTTGACATTGGTTTAAACCATTTTTTTGCGAGTTTAAGCGACTGTTGTTGAGAAAATCAATGCTTTTTTAGTAAACACTGTTTTAGGCCAAGTTAGTGTGATTGCAAATAATATGCTTTTTCTGAATAACAAGCAGTAATTCATTGGAAAAATGGCTTGGTTTCACTGCAATTTAGTGTTTTACATTGCTTTAAAGCATTTTTATGTGAGTTTAAGCGACTGTTGTTGAGAAAGTCAATGTTTTTTTAGCAAACACTGTTTTAGGCCAAGTTAGGGTGATTGCAAATAATATGTTTTTTTCTTAAAAACAAGCAGTAATTCATTGGAAAAATTGCTTGTTTTCAATGCAACTTAGTGTTTTACATTGGTTTGAAGCATTTTTATTTGAGTTTAATCGACTGTTTTTGAGAAAACCAATGTTTTTTTAGTAAAAATTGTTTTAGGCCAAGTTAGTGTGTTTCCAAATGATATGTTTTTTCTGAAAAACTAGCAGTAATTCATTGCAAAAATGGCTTGGTTTCATTGCAATTCAGTGTTTTACATTGGTTTAAAGCATTTTTATGTGAGGTTAATCGACTGTTTTTGAGAAAATCAATGTTCCTTTAGCAAACACTGTTTTAGGCCAAGTTAGGGTGATTGCAAATAATATGTTTTTTTCTTAAAAACTAGCAAGAATTCATTGGAAAAATTGCTTGTTTTCATTGCAATTTACTGTTTTACATTGGTTTGAAGCATTTTTATTTGAGTTTAATCGACTGTTTTTGAGAAAATCAATGTTTTTTTAGCAAACACTGTTTTAGGCCAAGTTAGGGTGATTGCAAATAATATGTTTTTTCTTAAAAACTAGCAGTAATTCATTGCAAAAATGGCTTGGTGTCATTGCAATTCAGTGTTTTACATTGGTTTAAAGCATTTTTATGTGAGTTTAATCGACTGTTTTTGAGAAAATCAATGTTTTTTTAGCAAACACTGTTTTAGGCCCAGTTAGTGTGATTGCAAATGTTATGTTTTTCCTGAAAAACTAGAAGTAGTTCATTGGAAAAATGGCTTGGTTTCATTGCAATTCAGTGTTTTACATTGGTTTAAAGCATTTTTAAGTGAGTTTAATCGATTGTTTTTGAGAAAATTAGTGTTTGTTTAGCAAACACTGTTTTAGGCCAAGTTAGGGTGATTGCCAATAATGTTTTTTCTTAAAAACCAGCTGTAATTCATTAGAAAAATTGCTTGTTTTCATTGCAAGTTAGCGTTTTACATTGGTTTAAAGCATTTTTTATGTGAGTTTAATCGACTGTTGTTGAGAAATTCAATGTTTTTTTAGTAAACACTGTTTTAGGCCAAGTTAGTGTGATTGCAAAAAATATGCCTTTTCTGAAAAACTAGAAGTAGTTCATTGCAAAAATGGCTTGGTTTCATTGCAATTCAGTGTTTTACATTGGTTTAAAGCATTTTTAAGTGAGTTTAATCGATTGTTTTTGAGAAAATTAGTGTTTGTTTAGCAAACACTGTTTTAGGCCAAGTTAGGGTGATTGCCAATAATGTTTTTTCTTAAAAACCAGCTGTAATTCATTAGAAAAATTGCTTGTTTTCATTGCAAGTTAGCGTTTTACATTGGTTTAAAGCATTTTTTATGTGAGTTTAATCGACTGTTGTTGAGAAATTCAATGTTTTTTTAGTAAACACTGTTTTAGGCCAAGTTAGTGTGATTGCAAAAAATATGCCTTTTCTGAAAAACTAGCAGTAATTCATTGCAAAAATGGCTTGGTGTCATTGCAATTCAGTGTTTTACATTGGTTTAAAGCATTTTTATTTGAGTTTAATCGACTGTTTTTGAGAAAATTAATGTTTTTTTAGCAAACACTGTTTTAGGCCAAGTTAGTGTGATTGCAAATGTTATGTTTTTCCTGAAAAACTAGAAGTAGTTCATTGGAAAAATGGCTTGGTTTCATTGCAATTCAGTGTTTTACATTGGTCTAAAGCATTTTTAAGTGAGTTTAATCGATTGTTTTTGAGAAAATTAGTGTTTGTTTAGCAAACACTGTTTTAGGCCAAGTTAGGGTGATTGCAAATAATGTTTTTTCTTAAAAACCAGCTGTAATTCATTAGAAAAATTGCTTGTTTTCATTGCAAGTTAGCGTTTTACATTGGTTTAAAGCATTTTTATGTGAGTTTAATCGACTGTTGTTGAGAAATTCAATGTTTTTTTAGTAAACACTGTTTTAGGCCAAGTTAGTGTGATTGCAAATAATATGCCTTTTCTGAAAAACTAGCAGTAATTCATTGGGAAAAATGGTTTGGTTTTTATTGCAATTTAGTGTTTTACATTGGTTTAATGCAATTTTATGTGAGTTTAGTCGACTGTTTTTGATAAAATCAATGTTTTTTTAGTAAACACTGTTTTAGGCCAAGTTAGTGTGATTGCTAATGTTATGTTTTTTATGAAAAACTAGAGGTAGTTCATTGGAAAATGGCTTTGTTTTATTGCAATTTAGTGTTTTACATTGGTTTAAAGCATTTTTAAGTGAGTTTAATCGATTGTTTTTGAGAAAATTAGTGTTTGTTTAGCAAACACTGTTTTAGGCCAAGTTAGGGTGATTGCAAATAATATGTTTTTTCTTACAAACTAGCTGTAATTCATTAGAAAAATTGCTTGTTTTCATTGCAATTTAGTGTTTTACATTGGTTTAAAGCATTTTTAAGGGAGTTTAATCGACTGTTGTTGAGAAAATTAGTATTTTTTTAGCAAACACTGTTTTAGGCCAAGTTAGGGTGATTGCAAATAATATGTTTTTTCTTAAAAACTAGCAGTAATTCATTGCAAAAATGGCTTGGTGTCATTGCAATTCAGTGTTTTACATTGGTTTAAAGCATTTTTATGTGAGTTTAATCGACTGTTTTTGAGAAAATCAATGTTTTTTTAGCAAACACTGTTTTAGGCCCAGTTAGTGTGATTGCAAATGTTATGTTTTTCCTGAAAAACTAGAAGTAGTTCATTGGAAAAATGGCTTGGTTTCATTGCAATTCAGTGTTTTACATTGGTTTAAAGCATTTTTAAGTGAGTTTAATCGATTGTTTTTGAGAAAATTAGTGTTTGTTTAGCAAACACTGTTTTAGGCCAAGTTAGGGTGATTGCCAATAATGTTTTTTCTTAAAAACCAGCTGTAATTCATTAGAAAAATTGCTTGTTTTCATTGCAAGTTAGCGTTTTACATTGGTTTAAAGCATTTTTTATGTGAGTTTAATCGACTGTTGTTGAGAAATTCAATGTTTTTTTAGTAAACACTGTTTTAGGCCAAGTTAGTGTGATTGCAAAAAATATGCCTTTTCTGAAAAACTAGAAGTAGTTCATTGCAAAAATGGCTTGGTTTCATTGCAATTCAGTGTTTTACATTGGTTTAAAGCATTTTTAAGTGAGTTTAATCGATTGTTTTTGAGAAAATTAGTGTTTGTTTAGCAAACACTGTTTTAGGCCAAGTTAGGGTGATTGCCAATAATGTTTTTTCTTAAAAACCAGCTGTAATTCATTAGAAAAATTGCTTGTTTTCATTGCAAGTTAGCGTTTTACATTGGTTTAAAGCATTTTTTATGTGAGTTTAATCGACTGTTGTTGAGAAATTCAATGTTTTTTTAGTAAACACTGTTTTAGGCCAAGTTAGTGTGATTGCAAAAAATATGCCTTTTCTGAAAAACTAGCAGTAATTCATTGCAAAAATGGCTTGGTGTCATTGCAATTCAGTGTTTTACATTGGTTTAAAGCATTTTTATTTGAGTTTAATCGACTGTTTTTGAGAAAATTAATGTTTTTTTAGCAAACACTGTTTTAGGCCAAGTTAGTGTGATTGCAAATGTTATGTTTTTCCTGAAAAACTAGAAGTAGTTCATTGGAAAAATGGCTTGGTTTCATTGCAATTCAGTGTTTTACATTGGTCTAAAGCATTTTTAAGTGAGTTTAATCGATTGTTTTTGAGAAAATTAGTGTTTGTTTAGCAAACACTGTTTTAGGCCAAGTTAGGGTGATTGCAAATAATGTTTTTTCTTAAAAACCAGCTGTAATTCATTAGAAAAATTGCTTGTTTTCATTGCAAGTTAGCGTTTTACATTGGTTTAAAGCATTTTTATGTGAGTTTAATCGACTGTTGTTGAGAAATTCAATGTTTTTTTAGTAAACACTGTTTTAGGCCAAGTTAGTGTGATTGCAAATAATATGCCTTTTCTGAAAAACTAGCAGTAATTCATTGGGAAAAATGGTTTGGTTTTTATTGCAATTTAGTGTTTTACATTGGTTTAATGCAATTTTATGTGAGTTTAGTCGACTGTTTTTGATAAAATCAATGTTTTTTTAGTAAACACTGTTTTAGGCCAAGTTAGTGTGATTGCTAATGTTATGTTTTTTATGAAAAACTAGAGGTAGTTCATTGGAAAATGGCTTTGTTTTATTGCAATTTAGTGTTTTACATTGGTTTAAAGCATTTTTAAGTGAGTTTAATCGATTGTTTTTGAGAAAATTAGTGTTTGTTTAGCAAACACTGTTTTAGGCCAAGTTAGGGTGATTGCAAATAATATGTTTTTTCTTACAAACTAGCTGTAATTCATTAGAAAAATTGCTTGTTTTCATTGCAATTTAGTGTTTTACATTGGTTTAAAGCATTTTTAAGGGAGTTTAATCGACTGTTGTTGAGAAAATTAGTATTTTTTTAGCAAACACTGTTTTAGGCCAAGTTAGGGTGATTGCAAATGATATGTTTTTTCTGAAAAACCAGCAGTAATTCATTGGAAAAATGGCTTTGTTTCATTGCAATTTAGGGTTTTACATTGGTTTAAAGCATTTTTTGTGAGTTTAATCGACTGTTTTTGATAAAATCAATGTTTTTTTAGTAAACACTGTTTTAGGCCAAGTTAGGGTGATTGCAAATGATATGTTTTTTCTGAAAAACTAGAAGTAGTTCATTGGAAAAATGGCTTGGTTTCATTGCAATTTAGTGTTTTACATTGGTTTAAAGCATTTTATTGTGAGTTTAATCCACTGTTTTTGAGAAAATCAATGTTTTTTTAGCAAACAATGTTTTAGGCCAAGTTAGGGTGATTGCAAATAATATGTTTTTTCTTAAAAACTAGCAGTAATTCATTGGAAAAATTGCTTGTTTTCATTGCAATTTAGTGTTTGACATTGGTTTAAAGCATTTTTTTGTGAGTTTAAGAGACTGTTGTTGAGAAAATCAATGCTTTTTTAGTAAACACTGTTTTAGGCCAAGTTAGTGTGATTGCAAATAATATGCTTTTTCTGAATAACAAGCAGTAATTCATTGGAAAAATGGCTTGGTTTCACTGCAATTTAGTGTTTTACATTGCTTTAAGGCATTTTTATGTGAGGTTAATTGACCGTTTTTGATAAAATCAATGTTTTTTTAGCAAACACTGTTTTAGGCCAAATTAGGGTGATTGCAAATAATATGTTTTTTCTTAAAAACTAGCAAGAATTCATTGGAAAAATTGCTTGTTTTCATTGCAATTTAGTGTTTTACATTGGTTTAAAGCATTTTTATTTGAGTTTAATCGACTGTTTTTGAGAAAATCAATGTTTTTTTAGCAAACACTGTTTTAGGCCAAGTTAGGGTGATTGCAAATGATATGTTTTTTCTAAAAAACTAGAAGTAATTCATTGGAAAAATGGCTTGGTTTCATTGCAATTTAGTGTTTTACATTGATTTAAAGTATTTTTTTGTGAGTTTAATCGACTGTTTTTGAGAAAATCATTGTTCCTTTAGCAAACACTGTTTTAGGCCAAGTTAGGGTGATTGCAAATAATATGTTTTTTCTTAAAAACTAGCAAGAATTCATTGGAAAAATTGCTTGTTTTCATTGCAATTTACTGTTTTAAATTGGTTTGAAGCATTTTTATTTGAGTTTAATCGACTGTTTTTGAGAAAATCAATGTTTTTTTAGCAAACACTGTTTTAGCCCAAGTTAGTATGATGGCAAATGATATGTTTTTTCTGAAAAACCAGCAGTAATTCATTGGAAAAATGGCTTTGTTTCATTGCAATTTAGTGTTTTACATTGGTTTAAAGCATTTTTATGTGATTTTAATCGACTGATTTTGAGAAAATCAATGTTTGTTTAGTGAACACTGTTTTAGGCCAAGTTATTGTGATTGCAAATGATATGTTTTTCTGAAAAACTAGCAGTAATTCATTGCAAAAATGGCTTGGTGTCATTGCAATTCAGTGTTTTACATTGGTTTAAAGCATTTTTATGTGAGTTTAATCGACTGTTTTTGAGAAAATCAATGTTTTTTTAGCAAACACTGTTTTAGGCCAAGTTAGTGTGATTGCAAATGTTATGTTTTTCCTGAAAAACTAGAAGTAGTTCATTGGAAAAATGGCTTGGTTTCATTGCAATTCAGTGTTTTACATTGGTTTAAAGCATTTTTAAGTGAGTTTAATCGATTGTTTTTGAGAAAATTAGTGTTTGTTTAGCAAACACTCTTTTAGGCCAAGTTAGGGTGATTGCAAATAATGTTTTTTCTGAAAAACTAGCAGTAATTCATTGGAAAAAATACTTGTTTTCATTGCAATTTAGTGTTTTACATTGGTTTAAAGCATTTTTAAGTGCGTTTAATGGACTGTTTTTGAGAAAATCAATGTTTTTTTAGTAAACACTGTTTTAGGCCAAGTTAGTGTGATTGCAAATAACATGTTTTTTCTGAAAAACTAGCAGTAATTCATTTATGAAAAATGGCTTTGTTTCATTGCAATTTAGTGTTTTACCTTGGTTTAAAGCATTTTGATGTGAGTTTAATCTACTGTTTTTGAGAAAATCAATGTTTTTTTAGTAAACACTGTTTTAGGCCAAGTTTGTGTGATTGCAAATAATATGTTTTTTCTGAAAAACTAGCAGTAATTCATTTATGAAAAATGGCTTTGTTTCATTGCAATTTAGTGTTTTACATTGGTTTAAGGCACTTTTTTGTGAGTTTAATCGACTGTTTTTGAGAACATCAATGTTTTTTAAGCAAACACTGTTTAAGGCCAAGTTAGTGTGATTGCAAAATATGTTTTTTCTGAAAAACTAGCAGTAATTCATTTATGAAAAATGGCTTTGTTTCATTACAATTTAGTGTTTTACATTGGTTTAAGGCACTTTTTTGTGAGTTTAATCGACTGTTTTTGAGAAAAACAATGTGTTTTAAGCAAACACTGTTTTAGGCCAAGTTAGTGTGATTGCAAATAATATGTTTTTTCTGAAAAACTAGCAGTAATTCATTTATGAAAAATGGCTTTGTTTCATTGCAATTTAGTGTTTTACATTGGTTTAAGGCACTTTTTTGTGAGTTTAATCGACTGTTTTTGAGAACATCAATGTTTTTTAAGCAAACACTGTTTTAGGCCAAGTTAGTGTGATTGCAAAATATGTTTTTTCTGAAAAACTAGCAGTAATTCATTTATGAAAAATGGCTTTGTTTCATTACAATTTAGTGTTTTACATTGGTTTAAAGCATTTTTATGTGAGTTTAATCGACTGTTTTTGAGAAAATCAATGGTTTTTTAGTAAACACTGTTTTAGGCCAAGTTAGTGTGATTGCAAATAATATGTTTTTTCTGAGAAACTAGCAGTAATTCATTGGAAAAATGGCTTTGTTTCATCGCAATTTAGTGTTTTACATTGGTTTAAGGCACTTTTATGTGAGTTTAATCGACTGTTTTTGAGAAAATCAATGTTTTTTTATTAAATACTGATTTAGGCCAAGTTACTGTGATTGCAAATAATATATTTTTTTTTCAGAAAAACTAGCAGCAATTCATTAAAAGAATGGCTTGGTTTCATTGCAATTCAGTGTTTTACATTTGTTTAAAGCATTTTGATGTGAGTTTAATCTACTGTTTTTGAGAAAATCAATGTTTTTTTAGTAAACACTGTTTTAGGCCAAGTTAGTGTGATTGCAAATAACATGTTTTTTCTGAAAAACTAGCAGTAATTCATTGGAAAAATGGCTTGCTTTCATTGCAATTTAGTGTTTTACCTTGGTTTAAAGCATTTTTATGTGAGTTTAATCGACTGTTTTTGAGAAAATCAATGTTTTTTTAGTAAACACTGTTTTAGGCCAAGTTAGTGTGATTGCAAATAATATGTTTTTTCTGAAAAACTAGCAGTAATTCATTGGAAAAATGGCTTTGTTTCATTGCAATTTAGTGTTTTACATTGGTTTAAGGCACTTTTTTGTGAGTTTAATCGACTGTTTTTGAGAACATCAATGTTTTTTAAGCAAACACTGTTTTAGGCCAAGTTAGTGTGATTGCAAAATATGTTTTTTCTGAAAAACTAGCAGTAATTCATTTATGAAAAATGGCTTTGTTTCATTACAATTTAGTGTTTTACATTGGTTTAAAGCATTTTTATGTGAGTTTAATCGACTGTTTTTGAGAAAATCAATGGTTTTTTAGTAAACACTGTTTTAGACCAAGTTAGTGTGATTGCAAATAATATGTTTTTTCTGAGAAACTAGCAGTAATTCATTGGAAAAATGGCTTTGTTTCATCGCAATTTAGTGTTTTACATTGGTTTAAGGCACTTTAATGTGAGTTTATTCTTCTGTTTTTGAGAAAATCAATGTTTTTTTAGTAAACACTGTTTCAGGCCAAGTTAGTGTGTTTGCAAATAATATGTTTTTTTTTGAAAAACTGGTAGTAATTCATTGGAAAAATTACTTGGTTTCATTGCAATTCAGTGTTTTACATTTGTTTAAAGCATTTTGATGTGAGTTTAATCTACTGTTTTTGAGAAAATCAATGTTTTTTTAGGAAACACTGTTTTAGGCCAAGTTAGTGTGATTGCAAATAACTTGTTTTTTCTGAAAAACTAGCAGTAATTCATTGGAAAAATGGCTTGGTTTCATTGCAATTTAGTGTTTTACCTTGGTTTAAAGCATTTTTATGTGAGTTTAATCGACTGTTTTTGAGAAAATCAATGTTTTTTTAGTAAACACTGTTTTAGGCCAAGTTAGTGTGATTGCAAATAATATGTTTTTTCTGAAAAACTAGCAGTAATTCATTGGAAAAATGGCTTTGTTTCATTGCAATTTAGTGTTTTACATTGGTTTAAGGCACTTTTTTGTGAGTTTAATCGACTGTTTTTGAGAAAAACAATGTGTTTTAAGCAAACACTGTTTTAGGCCAAGTTAGTGTGATTGCAAATAATATGTTTTTTCTGAAAAACTAGCAGTAATTCATTTATGAAAAATGGCTTTGTTTCATTGCAATTTAGTGTTTTACATTGGTTTAAGGCACTTTTTTGTGAGTTTAATCGACTGTTTTTGAGAACATCAATGTTTTTTAAGCAAACACTGTTTTAGGCCAAGTTAGTGTGATTGCAAAATATGTTTTTTCTGAAAAACTAGCAGTAATTCATTTATGAAAAATGGCTTTGTTTCATTACAATTTAGTGTTTTACATTGGTTTAAAGCATTTTTATGTGAGTTTAATCGACTGTTTTTGAGAAAATCAATGGTTTTTTAGTAAACACTGTTTTAGGCCAAGTTAGTGTGATTGCAAATAATATGTTTTTTTTTGAAAAACTGGTAGTAATTCATTGGAAAAATTACTTGGTTTCATTGCAATTCAGTGTTTTACATTTGTTTAAAGCATTTTGATGTGAGTTTAATCTACTGTTTTTGAGAAAATCAATGTTTTTTTAGGAAACACTGTTTTAGGCCAAGTTAGTGTGATTGCAAATAACTTGTTTTTTCTGAAAAACTAGCAGTAATTCATTGGAAAAATGGCTTGGTTTCATTGCAATTTAGTGTTTTACCTTGGTTTAAAGCATTTTTATGTGAGTTTAATCGACTGTTTTTGAGAAAATCAATGTTTTTTTAGTAAACACTGTTTTAGGCCAAGTTAGTGTGATTGCAAATAATATGTTTTTTCTGAAAAACTAGCAGTAATTCATTGGAAAAATGGCTTTGTTTCATTGCAATTTAGTGTTTTACATTGGTTTAAGGCACTTTTTTGTGAGTTTAATCGACTGTTTTTGAGAAAAACAATGTGTTTTAAGCAAACACTGTTTTAGGCCAAGTTAGTGTGATTGCAAATAATATGTTTTTTCTGAAAAACTAGCAGTAATTCATTTATGAAAAATGGCTTTGTTTCATTGCAATTTAGTGTTTTACATTGGTTTAAGGCACTTTTTTGTGAGTTTAATCGACTGTTTTTGAGAACATCAATGTTTTTTAAGCAAACACTGTTTTAGGCCAAGTTAGTGTGATTGCAAAATATGTTTTTTCTGAAAAACTAGCAGTAATTCATTTATGAAAAATGGCTTTGTTTCATTACAATTTAGTGTTTTACATTGGTTTAAAGCATTTTTATGTGAGTTTAATCGACTGTTTTTGAGAAAATCAATGGTTTTTTAGTAAACACTGTTTTAGGCCAAGTTAGTGTGATTGCAAATAATATGTTTTTTCTGAGAAACTAGCAGTAATTCATTGGAAAAATGGCTTTGTTTCATTGCAATTTAGTGTTTTACCTTGGTTTAAAGCATTTTTATGTGAGTCTAATCGACTGTTTTTGAGAAAATCAATGTTTTATTAGTAAACACTGTTTTAGGCCAAGTTAGTGTGATTGCAAATAATATGTTTTTTCTGAAAAACTAGCAGTAATTCATTGGAAAAATGGCTTTGTTTCATTGCAATTTAGTGTTTTACATTGGTTTAAGGCACTTTTTTGTGAGTTTAATCGACTGTTTTTGAGAAAAACAATGTGTTTTAAGCAAACACTGTTTTAGGCCAAGTTAGTGTGATTGCAAATAATATGTTTTTTCTGAAAAACTAGTAGTAATTCATTGGAAAAATTACTTGGTTTCATTGCAATTCAGTGTTTTACATTTGTTTAAAGCATTTTGATGTGAGTTTAATCTACTGTTTTTGAGAAAATCAATGTTTTTTTAGTAAACACTGTTTAAGGCCAAGTTAGTGTGATTGCAAATAACATGTTTTTTCTGAAAAACTAGCAGTAATTCATTGGAAAAATGGCTTGCTTTCATTGCAATTTAGTGTTTTACCTTGGTTTCAAGCATTTTTATGTGAGTTTAATCGACTGTTTTTGAGAAAATCAATGTTTTTTTAGTAAACACTGTTTTAGGCCAAGTTAGTGTGATTGAGAATGATCAGTTTTTTCTGAAAAACTAGCAGTAATTCTTTGGAAAAATTGCTTGGTTTCATTACAATTTAGTGTTTTACATTGGTTTAAAGCATTTTTATGTGAGTTTAATCGACTGTTTTTGAGAAAATCAATGTTTTTTTAGTAAATACTGTTTTAGGCCAAGTTAGTGTGATTGCAAATAACATGTTTTTTCTGAAAAACTAGCAGTAATTCATTGGAAAAATGGCTTGCTTTCATTGCAATTTAGTGTTTTACATTGGTTTAAAGCATTTTTATGTGAGTTTAATCGACTGTTTTTGAGAAAATCAATGGTTTTTTAGTAAACACTGTTTTAGGCCAAGTTAGTGTGATTGCAAATAATATGTTTTTTCTGAAAAACTAGCAGAAATTCATTGGAAAAATGGCTTTGTTTCATTGCAATTTAGTGTTTTACATTGGTTTAAGGCACTTTTATGTGAGTTTAATCTACTGTTTTTGAGAAAATCAATGTTTTTTTAGTAAACACTGTTTTAGGCCAAGTTAGTCTGTTTGCAAATAATATGTTTTTTGTGAAAAACTAGTAGTAATTCATTGGAAAAATTACTTGGTTTCATTGCAATTCAGTGTTTTACATTTGTTTAAAGCATTTTGATGTGAGTTTAATCTACTGTTTTTGAGAAAATCAATGTTTTTTTAGTAAACACTGTTTTAGGCCAAGTTAGTCTGTTTGCAAATAATATGTTTTTTGTGAAAAACTAGTAGTAATTCATTGGAAAAATTACTTGGTTTCATTGCAATTCAGTGTTTTACATTTGTTTAAAGCATTTTGATGTGAGTTTAATCTACTGTTTTTGAGAAAATCAATGTTTTTTTAGTAGACACTGTTTTAGGCCAAGTTAGTGTGATTGCAAATAACATGTTTTTTCTGAAAAACTAGCAGTAATTCATTGGAAAAATGGCTTGCTTTCATTGCAATTTAGTGTTTTACATTGGTTTAAGGCACTTTTTTGTGAGTTTAATCGACTGTTTTTGAGAACATCAATGTTTTTTAAGCAAACACTGTTTTAGGCCAAGTTAGTGTGATTGCAAATGATATGTTTTTTCTGAAAAACTAGCAGTAATTCATTTATGAAAAATGGCTTTGTTTCATTACAATTTAGTGTTTTACATTGGTTTAAAGCATTTTTATGTGAGTTTAATCGACTGTTTTTGAGAAAATCAATGGTTTTTTAGTAAACACTGTTTTAGGCCAAGTTAGTGTGATTGCAAATAATATGTTTTTTCTGAGAAACTAGCAGTAATTCATTGGAAAAATGGCTTTGTTTCATTGCAATTTAGTGTTTTACCTTGGTTTAAAGCATTTTTATGTGAGTCTAATCGACTGTTTTTGAGAAAATCAATGTTTTATTAGTAAACACTGTTTTAGGCCAAGTTAGTGTGATTGCAAATAATATGTTTTTTCTGAAAAACTAGCAGTAATTCATTGGAAAAATGGCTTTGTTTCATTGCAATTTAGTGTTTTACATTGGTTTAAGGCACTTTTTTGTGAGTTTAATCGACTGTTTTTGAGAAAAACAATGTGTTTTAAGCAAACACTGTTTTAGGCCAAGTTAGTGTGATTGCAAATAATATGTTTTTTCTGAAAAACTAGTAGTAATTCATTGGAAAAATTACTTGGTTTCATTGCAATTCAGTGTTTTACATTTGTTTAAAGCATTTTGATGTGAGTTTAATCTACTGTTTTTGAGAAAATCAATGTTTTTTTAGTAAACACTGTTTAAGGCCAAGTTAGTGTGATTGCAAATAACATGTTTTTTCTGAAAAACTAGCAGTAATTCATTGGAAAAATGGCTTGCTTTCATTGCAATTTAGTGTTTTACCTTGGTTTCAAGCATTTTTATGTGAGTTTAATCGACTGTTTTTGAGAAAATCAATGTTTTTTTAGTAAACACTGTTTTAGGCCAAGTTAGTGTGATTGAGAATGATCAGTTTTTTCTGAAAAACTAGCAGTAATTCTTTGGAAAAATTGCTTGGTTTCATTACAATTTAGTGTTTTACATTGGTTTAAAGCATTTTTATGTGAGTTTAATCGACTGTTTTTGAGAAAATCAATGTTTTTTTAGTAAATACTGTTTTAGGCCAAGTTAGTGTGATTGCAAATAACATGTTTTTTCTGAAAAACTAGCAGTAATTCATTGGAAAAATGGCTTGCTTTCATTGCAATTTAGTGTTTTACATTGGTTTAAAGCATTTTTATGTGAGTTTAATCGACTGTTTTTGAGAAAATCAATGGTTTTTTAGTAAACACTGTTTTAGGCCAAGTTAGTGTGATTGCAAATAATATGTTTTTTCTGAAAAACTAGCAGAAATTCATTGGAAAAATGGCTTTGTTTCATTGCAATTTAGTGTTTTACATTGGTTTAAGGCACTTTTATGTGAGTTTAATCTACTGTTTTTGAGAAAATCAATGTTTTTTTAGTAAACACTGTTTTAGGCCAAGTTAGTCTGTTTGCAAATAATATGTTTTTTGTGAAAAACTAGTAGTAATTCATTGGAAAAATTACTTGGTTTCATTGCAATTCAGTGTTTTACATTTGTTTAAAGCATTTTGATGTGAGTTTAATCTACTGTTTTTGAGAAAATCAATGTTTTTTTAGTAAACACTGTTTTAGGCCAAGTTAGTCTGTTTGCAAATAATATGTTTTTTGTGAAAAACTAGTAGTAATTCATTGGAAAAATTACTTGGTTTCATTGCAATTCAGTGTTTTACATTTGTTTAAAGCATTTTGATGTGAGTTTAATCTACTGTTTTTGAGAAAATCAATGTTTTTTTAGTAGACACTGTTTTAGGCCAAGTTAGTGTGATTGCAAATAACATGTTTTTTCTGAAAAACTAGCAGTAATTCATTGGAAAAATGGCTTGCTTTCATTGCAATTTAGTGTTTTACATTGGTTTAAGGCACTTTTTTGTGAGTTTAATCGACTGTTTTTGAGAACATCAATGTTTTTTAAGCAAACACTGTTTTAGGCCAAGTTAGTGTGATTGCAAATGATATGTTTTTTCTGAAAAACTAGCAGTAATTCATTTATGAAAAATGGCTTTGTTTCATTACAATTTAGTGTTTTACATTGGTTTAAAGCATTTTTATGTGAGTTTAATCGACTGTTTTTGAGAAAATCAATGGTTTTTTAGTAAACACTGTTTTAGGCCAAGTTAGTGTGATTGCAAATAATATGTTTTTTCTGAGAAACTAGCAGTAATTCATTGGAAAAATGGCTTTGTTTCATCGCAATTTAGTGTTTTACATTGGTTTAAGGCACTTTAATGTGAGTTTATTCTTCTGTTTTTGAGAAAATCAATGTTTTTTTAGTAAACACTGTTTCAGGCCAAGTTAGTGTGTTTGCAAATAATATGTTTTTTTTTGAAAAACTGGTAGTAATTCATTGGAAAAATTACTTGGTTTCATTGCAATTCAGTGTTTTACATTTGTTTAAAGCATTTTGATGTGAGTTTAATCTACTGTTTTTGAGAAAATCAATGTTTTTTTAGTAAACACTGTTTTAGGCCAAGTTAGTGTGATTGCAAATAACTTGTTTTTTCTGAAAAACTAGCAGTAATTCATTGGAAAAATGGCTTGGTTTCATTGCAATTTAGTGTTTTACCTTGGTTTAAAGCATTTTTATGTGAGTTTAATCGACTGTTTTTGAGAAAATCAATGTTTTTTTAGTAAACACTGTTTTAGGCCAAGTTAGTGTGATTGCAAATAATATGTTTTTTCTGAAAAACTAGCAGTAATTCATTGGAAAAATGGCTTTGTTTCATTGCAATTTAGTGTTTTACATTGGTTTAAGGCACTTTTTTGTGAGTTTAATCGACTGTTTTTGAGAAAAACAATGTGTTTTAAGCAAACACTGTTTTAGGCCAAGTTAGTGTGATTGCAAATATAATGTTTTTTCTGAAAAACTAGCAGTAATTCATTTATGAAAAATGGCTTTGTTTCATTGCAATTTAGTGTTTTACATTGGTTTAAGGCACTTTTTTGTGAGTTTAATCGACTGTTTTTGAGAACATCAATGTTTTTTAAGCAAACACTGTTTTAGGCCAAGTTAGTGTGATTGCAAAATATGTTTTTTCTGAAAAACTAGCAGTAATTCATTTATGAAAAATGGCTTTGTTTCATTACAATTTAGTGTTTTACATTGGTTTAAAGCATTTTTATGTGAGTTTAATCGACTGTTTTTGAGAAAATCAATGGTTTTTTAGTAAACACTGTTTTAGGCCAAGTTAGTGTGATTGCAAATAATATGTTTTTTCTGAGAAACTAGCAGTAATTCATTGGAAAAATGGCTTTGTTTCATTGCAATTTAGTGTTTTACCTTGGTTTAAAGCATTTTTATGTGAGTCTAATCGACTGTTTTTGAGAAAATCAATGTTTTATTAGTAAACACTGTTTTAGGCCAAGTTAGTGTGATTGCAAATAATATGTTTTTTCTGAAAAACTAGCAGTAATTCATTGGAAAAATGGCTTTGTTTCATTGCAATTTAGTGTTTTACATTGGTTTAAGGCACTTTTTTGTGAGTTTAATCGACTGTTTTTGAGAAAAACAATGTGTTTTAAGCAAACACTGTTTTAGGCCTAGTTAGTGTGATTGCAAATAATATGTTTTTTCTGAAAAACTAGTAGTAATTCATTGGAAAAATTACTTGGTTTCATTGCAATTCAGTGTTTTACATTTGTTTAAAGCATTTTGATGTGAGTTTAATCTACTGTTTTTGAGAAAATCAATGTTTTTTTAGTAAACACTGTTTAAGGCCAAGTTAGTGTGATTGCAAATAACATGTTTTTTCTGAAAAACTAGCAGTAATTCATTGGAAAAATGGCTTGCTTTCATTGCAATTTAGTGTTTTACCTTGGTTTCAAGCATTTTTATGTGAGTTTAATCGACTGTTTTTGAGAAAATCAATGTTTTTTTAGTAAACACTGTTTTAGGCCAAGTTAGTGTGATTGAGAATGATCAGTTTTTTCTGAAAAACTAGCAGTAATTCTTTGGAAAAATTGCTTGGTTTCATTACAATTTAGTGTTTTACATTGGTTTAAAGCATTTTTATGTGAGTTTAATCGACTGTTTTTGAGAAAATCAATGTTTTTTTAGTAAATACTGTTTTAGGCCAAGTTAGTGTGATTGCAAATAACATGTTTTTTCTGAAAAACTAGCAGTAATTCATTGGAAAAATGGCTTGCTTTCATTGCAATTTAGTGTTTTACATTGGTTTAAAGCATTTTTATGTGAGTTTAATCGACTGTTTTTGAGAAAATCAATGGTTTTTTAGTAAACACTGTTTTAGGCCAAGTTAGTGTGATTGCAAATAATATGTTTTTTCTGAAAAACTAGCAGAAATTCATTGGAAAAATGGCTTTGTTTCATTGCAATTTAGTGTTTTACATTGGTTTAAGGCACTTTTATGTGAGTTTAATCTACTGTTTTTGAGAAAATCAATGTTTTTTTAGTAAACACTGTTTTAGGCCAAGTTAGTCTGTTTGCAAATAATATGTTTTTTGTGAAAAACTAGTAGTAATTCATTGGAAAAATTACTTGGTTTCATTGCAATTCAGTGTTTTACATTTGTTTAAAGCATTTTGATGTGAGTTTAATCTACTGTTTTTGAGAAAATCAATGTTTTTTTAGTAAACACTGTTTTAGGCCAAGTTAGTGTGATTGCAAATAACATGTTTTTTCTGAAAAACTAGCAGTAATTCATTGGAAAAATGGCTTGCTTTCATTGCAATTTAGTGTTTTACATTGGTTTAAGGCACTTTTTTGTGAGTTTAATCGACTGTTTTTGAGAAAATCAATGTTTTTAAGCAAACACTGTTTTAGGCCAAGTTAGTGTGATTGCAAATAATATGTTTTTTCTGAAAATCTAGCAGTAATTCATTTATGAAAAATGGCTTTGTTTCATTGCAATTTAGTGTTTTACATTGGTTTAAAGCATTTTTATGTGAGTTTAATCGACTGTTTTTGAGAAAATCAATGTTTTTTTATTAAACACTGATTTAGGCCAAGTTACTGTGATTGCAAATAATATATTTTTTTTTCAGAAAAACTAGCAGCAATTCATTAAAAGAATGGCTTGGTTTCATTGCAATTCAGTGTTTTACATTGGTTTGAGGCACTTTTATGTGAGTTTAATCGACTGTTTTTGAGAACATCAATGTTTTTTAAGCAAACACTGTTTTAGGCCAAGTTAGTGTGATTGCAAAATATGTTTTTTCTGAAAAACTAGCAGTAATTCATTTATGAAAAATGGCTTTGTTTCATTACAATTTAGTGTTTTACATTGGTTTAAAGCATTTTTATGTGAGTTTAATCGACTGTTTTTGAGAAAATCAATGGTTTTTTAGTAAACACTGTTTTAGGCCAAGTTAGTGTGATTGCAAATAATATGTTTTTTCTGAGAAACTAGCAGTAATTCATTGGAAAAATGGCTTTGTTTCATTGCAATTTAGTGTTTTACCTTGGTTTAAAGCATTTTTATGTGAGTCTAATCGACTGTTTTTGAGAAAATCAATGTTTTATTAGTAAACACTGTTTTAGGCCAAGTTAGTGTGATTGCAAATAATATGTTTTTTCTGAAAAACTAGCAGTAATTCATTGGAAAAATGGCTTTGTTTCATTGCAATTTAGTGTTTTACATTGGTTTATGGCACTTTTTTGTGAGTTTAATCGACTGTTTTTGAGAAAAACAATGTGTTTTAAGCAAACACTGTTTTAGGCCAAGTTAGTGTGATTGCAAATAATATGTTTTTTCTGAAAAACTAGTAGTAATTCATTGGAAAAATTACTTGGTTTCATTGCAATTCAGTGTTTTACATTTGTTTAAAGCATTTTGATGTGAGTTTAATCTACTGTTTTTGAGAAAATCAATGTTTTTTTAGTAAACACTGTTTAAGGCCAAGTTAGTGTGATTGCAAATAACATGTTTTTTCTGAAAAACTAGCAGTAATTCATTGGAAAAATGGCTTGCTTTCATTGCAATTTAGTGTTTTACCTTGGTTTCAAGCATTTTTATGTGAGTTTAATCGACTGTTTTTGAGAAAATCAATGTTTTTTTAGTAAACACTGTTTTAGGCCAAGTTAGTGTGATTGAGAATGATCAGTTTTTTCTGAAAAACTAGCCGTAATTCTTTGGAAAAATTGCTTGGTTTCATTACAATTTAGTGTTTTACATTGGTTTAAAGCATTTTTATGTGAGTTTAATCGACTGTTTTTGAGAAAATCAATGTTTTTTTAGTAAATACTGTTTTAGGCCAAGTTAGTGTGATTGCAAATAACATGTTTTTTCTGAAAAACTAGCAGTAATTCATTGGAAAAATGGCTTGCTTTCATTGCAATTTAGTGTTTTACATTGGTTTAAAGCATTTTTATGTGAGTTTAATCGACTGTTTTTGAGAAAATCAATGGTTTTTTAGTAAACACTGTTTTAGGCCAAGTTAGTGTGATTGCAAATAATATGTTTTTTCTGAAAAACTAGCAGAAATTCATTGGAAAAATGGCTTTGTTTCATTGCAATTTAGTGTTTTACATTGGTTTAAGGCACTTTTATGTGAGTTTAATCTACTGTTTTTGAGAAAATCAATGTTTTTTTAGTAAACACTGTTTTAGGCCAAGTTAGTCTGTTTGCAAATAATATGTTTTTTGTGAAAAACTAGTAGTAATTCATTGGAAAAATTACTTGGTTTCATTGCAATTCAGTGTTTTACATTTGTTTAAAGCATTTTGATGTGAGTTTAATCTACTGTTTTTGAGAAAATCAATGTTTTTTTAGTAAACACTGTTTTAGGCCAAGTTAGTGTGATTGCAAATAACATGTTTTTTCTGAAAAACTAGCAGTAATTCATTGGAAAAATGGCTTGCTTTCATTGCAATTTAGTGTTTTACATTGGTTTAAGGCACTTTTTTGTGAGTTTAATCGACTGTTTTTGAGAAAATCAATGTTTTTAAGCAAACACTGTTTTAGGCCAAGTTAGTGTGATTGCAAATAATATGTTTTTTCTGAAAATCTAGCAGTAATTCATTTATGAAAAATGGCTTTGTTTCATTGCAATTTAGTGTTTTACATTGGTTTAAAGCATTTTTATGTGAGTTTAATCGACTGTTTTTGAGAAAATCAATGGTTTTTTAGTAAACACTGTTTTAGGCCTAGTTAGTGTGATTGCAAATAATATGTTTTTTCTGAAAAACTAGCAGAAATTCATTGGAAAAATGGCTTTGTTTCATTGCAATTTAGTGTTTTACATTGGTTTAAGGCACTTTTAAGTGAGTTTAATCTACTGTTTTTGAGAAAATCAATGTTTTTTTAGTAAACACTGTTTTAGGCCAAGTTAGTCTGTTTGCAAATAATATGTTTTTTGTGAAAAACTAGTAGTAATTCATTGGAAAAATTACTTGGTTTCATTGCAATTCAGTGTTTTACATTTGTTTAAAGCATTTTGATGTGAGTTTAATCTACTGTTTTTGAGAAAATCAATGTTTTTTTAGTAAACACTGTTTTAGGCCAAGTTAGTGTGATTGCAAATAACATGTTTTTTCTGAAAAACTAGCAGTAATTCATTGGAAAAATGGCTTGCTTTCATTGCAATTTAGTGTTTTACCTTGGTTTCAAGCATTTTTATGTGAGTTTAATCGACTGTTTTTGAGAAAATCAATGTTTTTTTAGTAAACACTGTTTTAGGCCAAGTTAGTGTGATTGAGAATGATAAGTTTTTTCTGAAAAACTAGCAGTAATTCATTGGAAAAATTGCTTGGTTTCATTACAATTTAGTGTTTCACATTGGTTTCAAGCATTTTTATGTGAGTTTAATCGACTGTTTTTGAGAAAATCAATGTTTTTTTATTAAACACTGATTTAGGCCAAGTTACTCTGATTGCAAATAATATATTTTTTTTTCAGAAAAACTAGCAGCAATTCATTAAAAGAATGGCTTGGTTTCATTGCAATTCAGTGTTTTACATTGGTTTGAGGCACTTTTATGTGAGTTTAATCGACTGTTTTTGAGAAAAGCAATGTTTTTTTAGTAAACACTGTTTTAGGCCAAGTTAGTGCGATTGCAAATAATATGTTTTTTCTGAAAAACTAGTAGTAATTCATTGGAAAAATTGCTTGGTTTCATTGCCATTCAGTGTTTTACATTTGTTTACAGCATTTTGATGTGAGTTTAATGGACTGTTTTTGAGAAAATCAATGTCTTTTTAGTAAATACTGTTTTAGGCCAAGTTAGTGTGATTGCAAATAACATGTTTTTTCTGAAAAACTAGCAGTAATTCATTGGAAAAATGGCTTGCTTTCATTGCAATTTAGTGTTTTACCTTGGTTTAAAGCATTTTTATGTGAGTTTAATCGACTGTTTTTGAGAAAATCAATGTTTTTTTAGTAAACACTATTTTAGGCCAAGTTAGTGTGACTGCAAATAATATGTTTTTTCTGAAAAACTAGCAGTAATTCATTGGAAAAATGGCTTTGTTTCATTGCAATTTAGTGTTTTACATTGGTTTAAGGCACTTTTATGTGAGTTTAATCGACTGTTTTTGAGAAAATCAATGTTTTTTTATTAAATACTGATTTAGGCCAAGTTACTGTGATTGCAAATAATATATTTTTTTTTCAGAAAAACTAGCAGCAATTCATTAAAAGAATGGCTTGGTTTCATTGCAATTCAGTGTTTTACATTGGTTTACAGCATTTTGATGTGAGTTTAATGGACTGTTTTTGAGAAAATCAATGTCTTTTTAGTAAATACTGTTTTAGGCCAAGTTAGTGTGATTGCAAATAACATGTTTTTTCTGAAAAACTAGCAGTAATTCATTGGAAAAATGGCTTGCTTTCATTGCAATTTAGTGTTTTACCTTGGTTTAAAGCATTTTTATGTGAGTTTAATCGACTGTTTTTGAGAAAATCAATGTTTTCTTGGTAAACACTATTTTAGGCCAAGTTAGTGTGACTGCAAATAATATGTTTTTTCTGAAAAACTAGCAGTAATTCATTGGAAAAATGGCTTTGTTTCATTGCAATTTAGTGTTTTACATTGGTTTAAGGCACTTTTTTGTGAGTTTAATCGACTGTTTTTGAGAAAATCAATGTTTTTAAGCAAACACTGTTTTAGGCCAAGTTAGTGTGATTGCAAATAATATGTTTTTTCTGAAAATCTAGCAGTAATTCATTTATGAAAAATGGCTTTGTTTCATTGCAATTTAGTGTTTTACATTGGTTTAAAGCATTTTTATGTGAGTTTAATCGACTGTTTTTGAGAAAATCAATGGTTTTTTAGTAAACACTGTTTTAGGCCAAGTAAGTGTGATTGCAAATAATATGTTTTTTCTGAAAAACTAGCAGAAATTCATTGGAAAAATGGCTTTGTTTCATTGCAATTTAGTGTTTTACATTGGTTTAAGGCACTTTTATGTGAGTTTAATCGACTGTTTTTGAGAAAATCAATGTTTTTTTATTAAATACTGATTTAGGCCAAGTTACTGTGATTGCAAATAATATATTTTTTTTTCAGAAAAACTAGCAGCAATTCATTAAAAGAATGGCTTGGTTTCATTGCAATTCAGTGTTTTACATTGGTTTGAGGCACTTTTATGTGAGTTTAATCGACTGTTTTTGAGAAAAGCAATGTTTTTTTAGTAAACACTGTTTTAGGCCAAGTTAGTGCGATTGCAAATAATATGTTTTTTCTGAAAAACTAGTAGTAATTCATTGGAAAAATTGCTTGGTTTCATTGCCATTCAGTGTTTTACATTTGTTTACAGCATTTTGATGTGAGTTTAATGGACTGTTTTTGAGAAAATCAATGTCTTTTTAGTAAATACTGTTTTAGGCCAAGTTAGTGTGATTGCAAATAACATGTTTTTTCTGAAAAACTAGCAGTAATTCATTGGAAAAATGGCTTGCTTTCATTGCAATTTAGTGTTTTACCTTGGTTTAAAGCATTTTTATGTGAGTTTAATCGACTGTTTTTGAGAAAATCAATGTTTTTTTAGTAAACACTATTTTAGGCCAAGTTAGTGTGACTGCAAATAATATGTTTTTTCTGAAAAACTAGCAGTAATTCATTGGAAAAATGGCTTTGTTTCATTGCAATTTAGTGTTTTACATTGGTTTAAGGCACTTTTTTGTGAGTTTAATCGACTGTTTTTGAGAAAATCAATGTTTTTAAGCAAACACTGTTTTAGGCCAAGTTAGTGTGATTGCAAATAATATGTTTTTTCTGAAAATCTAGCAGTAATTCATTTATGAAAAATGGCTTTGTTTCATTGCAATTTAGTGTTTTACATTGGTTTAAAGCATTTTTATGTGAGTTTAATCGACTGTTTTTGAGAAAATCAATGGTTTTTTAGTAAACACTGTTTTAGGCCAAGTAAGTGTGATTGCAAATAATATGTTTTTTCTGAAAAACTAGCAGAAATTCATTGGAAAAATGGCTTTGTTTCATTGCAATTTAGTGTTTTACATTGGTTTAAGGCACTTTTATGTGAGTTTAATCGACTGTTTTTGAGAAAATCAATGTTTTTTTATTAAATACTGATTTAGGCCAAGTTACTGTGATTGCAAATAATATATTTTTTTTTCAGAAAAACTAGCAGCAATTCATTAAAAGAATGGCTTGGTTTCATTGCAATTCAGTGTTTTACATTGGTTTACAGCATTTTGATGTGAGTTTAATGGACTGTTTTTGAGAAAATCAATGTCTTTTTAGTAAATACTGTTTTAGGCCAAGTTAGTGTGATTGCAAATAACATGTTTTTTCTGAAAAACTAGCAGTAATTCATTGGAAAAATGGCTTGCTTTCATTACAATTTAGTGTTTTACCTTGGTTTAAGGCACTTTTTTGTGAGTTTAATCGACTGTTTTTGAGAAAATCAATGTTTTTTTAGTAAACACTGTTTTAAGCCAAGTTAGTGTGATTGAGAATGATAAGTTTTTTCTGAAAAACTAGCAGTAATTCATTGGAAAAATTGCTTGGTTTCATTACAATTTAGTGTTTTACATTGGTTTAAAGCATTTTTATGTGAGTTTAATCGACTGTTTTTGAGAAAATCAATGTTTTTTTATTAAACACTGATTTAGGCCAAGTTAGTGTGATTGCAAATGATATGTTTTTTCTGAAAAACTAGCAGTAATTCATTAAAAGAATGGCTTGGTTTCATTGCAATTTAGTGTTTTACATTGGTTTAAGGCACTTTTATGTGAGTTTAATCTACTGTTTTTGAGAAAATCAATGTTTTTTTAGTAAACACTGTTTTAGGCCAAGTTAGTGTGTTTGCAAATAAAATGTTTTTTCTGAAAAACTAGTAGTAATTCATTTGAAAAATTCATTGGTTTCATTGCAATTTAGTGTTTTACATTGGTTTAAAGCATTTTTATGTGAGTTTAATCGACTGTTTTTGAGAAAATCAATGGTTTTTTAGTAAACACTGTTTAAGGCCAAGTTAGTGTGATGGCAAATAATATGTTTTTTCTGAAAAACTAGCAGAAATTCATTGGAAAAATGGCTTTGTTTCATTGCAATTTAGTGTTTTACATTGGTTTAAGGCACTTTTATGTGAGTTTAATCTACTGTTTTTGAGAAAATCAATGTTTTTTTAGTAAACACTGTTTTAGGCCAAGTTAGTCTGTTTGCAAATAATATGTTTTTTGTGAAAAACTAGTAGTAATTCATTGGAAAAATTACTTGGTTTCATTGCAATTCAGTGTTTTACATTTGTTTGAAGCATTTTGATGTGAGTTTAATCGACTGTTTTTGAGAAAATCAATGTTTTCTTGGTAAACACTATTTTAGGCCAAGTTAGTGTGACTGCAAATAATATGTTTTTTCTGAAAAACTAGCAGTAATTCATTGGAAAAATGGCTTTGTTTCATTGCAATTTAGTGTTTTACATTGGTTTAAGGCACTTTTTTGTGAGTTTAATCGACTGTTTTTGAGAAAATCAATGTTTTTAAGCAAACACTGTTTTAGGCCAAGTTAGTGTGATTGCAAATAATATGTTTTTTCTGAAAATCTAGCAGTAATTCATTTATGAAAAATGGCTTTGTTTCATTGCAATTTAGTGTTTTACATTGGTTTAAAGCATTTTTATGTGAGTTTAATCGACTGTTTTTGAGAAAATCAATGGTTTTTTAGTAAACACTGTTTTAGGCCAAGTAAGTGTGATTGCAAATAATATGTTTTTTCTGAAAAACTAGCAGAAATTCATTGGAAAAATGGCTTTGTTTCATTGCAATTTAGTGTTTTACATTGGTTTAAGGCACTTTTATGTGAGTTTAATCGACTGTTTTTGAGAAAATCAATGTTTTTTTATTAAATACTGATTTAGGCCAAGTTACTGTGATTGCAAATAATATATTTTTTTTTCAGAAAAACTAGCAGCAATTCATTAAAAGAATGGCTTGGTTTCATTGCAATTCAGTGTTTTACATTGGTTTGAGGCACTTTTATGTGAGTTTAATCGACTGTTTTTGAGAAAAGCAATGTTTTTTTAGTAAACACTGTTTTAGGCCAAGTTAGTGCGATTGCAAATAATATGTTTTTTCTGAAAAACTAGTAGTAATTCATTGGAAAAATTGCTTGGTTTCATTGCCATTCAGTGTTTTACATTTGTTTACAGCATTTTGATGTGAGTTTAATGGACTGTTTTTGAGAAAATCAATGTCTTTTTAGTAAATACTGTTTTAGGCCAAGTTAGTGTGATTGCAAATAACATGTTTTTTCTGAAAAACTAGCAGTAATTCATTGGAAAAATGGCTTTGTTTCATTGCAATTTAGTGTTTTACATTGGTTTAAGGCACTTTTTTGTGAGTTTAATCGACTGTTTTTGAGAAAATCAATGTTTTTAAGCAAACACTGTTTTAGGCCAAGTTAGTGTGATTGCAAATAATATGTTTTTTCTGAAAATCTAGCAGTAATTCATTTATGAAAAATGGCTTTGTTTCATTGCAATTTAGTGTTTTACATTGGTTTAAAGCATTTTTATGTGAGTTTAATCGACTGTTTTTGAGAAAATCAATGGTTTTTTAGTAAACACTGTTTTAGGCCAAGTAAGTGTGATTGCAAATAATATGTTTTTTCTGAAAAACTAGCAGAAATTCATTGGAAAAATGGCTTTGTTTCATTGCAATTTAGTGTTTTACATTGGTTTAAGGCACTTTTATGTGAGTTTAATCGACTGTTTTTGAGAAAATCAATGTTTTTTTATTAAATACTGATTTAGGCCAAGTTACTGTGATTGCAAATAATATATTTTTTTTTCAGAAAAACTAGCAGCAATTCATTAAAAGAATGGCTTGGTTTCATTGCAATTCAGTGTTTTACATTGGTTTACAGCATTTTGATGTGAGTTTAATGGACTGTTTTTGAGAAAATCAATGTCTTTTTAGTAAATACTGTTTTAGGCCAAGTTAGTGTGATTGCAAATAACATGTTTTTTCTGAAAAACTAGCAGTAATTCATTGGAAAAATGGCTTGCTTTCATTACAATTTAGTGTTTTACCTTGGTTTAAGGCACTTTTTTGTGAGTTTAATCGACTGTTTTTGAGAAAATCAATGTTTTTTTAGTAAACACTGTTTTAAGCCAAGTTAGTGTGATTGAGAATGATAAGTTTTTTCTGAAAAACTAGCAGTAATTCATTGGAAAAATTGCTTGGTTTCATTACAATTTAGTGTTTTACATTGGTTTAAAGCATTTTTATGTGAGTTTAATCGACTGTTTTTGAGAAAATCAATGTTTTTTTATTAAACACTGATTTAGGCCAAGTTAGTGTGATTGCAAATGATATGTTTTTTCTGAAAAACTAGCAGTAATTCATTAAAAGAATGGCTTGGTTTCATTGCAATTTAGTGTTTTACATTGGTTTAAGGCACTTTTATGTGAGTTTAATCTACTGTTTTTGAGAAAATCAATGTTTTTTTAGTAAACACTGTTTTAGGCCAAGTTAGTGTGTTTGCAAATAAAATGTTTTTTCTGAAAAACTAGTAGTAATTCATTTGAAAAATTCATTGGTTTCATTGCAATTTAGTGTTTTACATTGGTTTAAAGCATTTTTATGTGAGTTTAATCGACTGTTTTTGAGAAAATCAATGGTTTTTTAGTAAACACTGTTTAAGGCCAAGTTAGTGTGATGGCAAATAATATGTTTTTTCTGAAAAACTAGCAGAAATTCATTGGAAAAATGGCTTTGTTTCATTGCAATTTAGTGTTTTACATTGGTTTAAGGCACTTTTATGTGAGTTTAATCTACTGTTTTTGAGAAAATCAATGTTTTTTTAGTAAACACTGTTTTAGGCCAAGTTAGTCTGTTTGCAAATAATATGTTTTTTGTGAAAAACTAGTAGTAATTCATTGGAAAAATTACTTGGTTTCATTGCAATTCAGTGTTTTACATTTGTTTGAAGCATTTTGATGTGAGTTTAATCTACTGTTTTTGAGAAAATCAATGTTTTTTTAGTAAACACTGTTTTAGGCCAAGTTAGTGTGATTGCAAATAACATGTTTTTTCTGAAAAACTAGCAGTAATTCATTGGAAAAATGGCTTGCTTTCATTACAATTTAGTGTTTTACCTTGGTTTCAAGCATTTTTATGTGAGTTTAATCGACTGTTTTTGAGAAAATCAATGTTTTTTTAGTAAACACTGTTTTAAGCCAAGTTAGTGTGATTGAGAATGATAAGTTTTTTCTGAAAAACTAGCAGTAATTCATTGGAAAAATTGCTTGGTTTCATTACAATTTAGTGTTTTACATTGGTTTAAAGCATTTTTATGTGAGTTTAATCGACTGTTTTTGAGAAAATCAATGTCTTTTTATTAAACACTGATTTAGGCCAAGTTAGTGTGATTGCAAATGATATGTTTTTTCTGAAAAACTAGCAGTAATTCATTAAAAGAATGGCTTGGTTTCATTGCAATTTAGTGTTTTACATTGGTTTAAGGCACTTTTATGTGAGTTTAATCTACTGTTTTTGAGAAAATCAATGTTTTTTTAGTAAACACTGTTTTAGGCCAAGTTAGTGTGTTTGCAAATAAAATGTTTTTTCTGAAAAACTAGTAGTAATTCATTGGAAAAATTCTTTGGTTTCATTGCAATTCAGTGTTTTACATTTGTTTAAAGCATTTTGATGTGAGTTTAATCTACTGTTTTTGAGAAAATCAATGTTTTTTTAGTAAACACTGTTTTAGGCCAAGTTAGTGTGATTGCAAATAACATGTTTTTTCTGAAAAACTAGCAGTAATTCATTGGAAAAATGGCTTGCTTTCATTGCAATTTAGTGGTTTACCTTGGTTTCAAGCATTTTTGTGTGAGTTTAATCGACTGTTTTTGAGAAAATCAATGTTTTTTTAGTAAACACTGTTTTAGGCCAAGTTAGTGTGATTGAGAATGATAAGTTTTTTCTGAAAAACTAGCAGTAATTCATTGGAAAAATTGCTTGGTTTCATTACAATTTAGTGTTTGATATTGGTTTAAAGCATTTTTATGTGAGTTTAATCGACTGTTTTTGAGAAAATCAATGTTTTTTTATTAAACACTGATTTAGGCCAAGTTAGTGTGATTGCAAATGATATGTTTTTTCTGAAAAACCAGCAGTAATTCATTAAAAGAATGGCTTGGTTTCATTGCAATTCAGTGTTTTACTTTGGTTTAAAGTTTTTTTATGTGAGTTTAATTGACTGTTTTTGAGAAAATCAATGTTTTTTAAGCAAACACTGTTTTAGGCCAAGTTAGTGTGATTGCAAATAATATGTTTTTTCTGAAAAACTAGCAGTAATTCATTGGAAAAATGGCTTTGTTTCATTGCAATTTATTGTTTTCCATTGGTTTAAGGCACTTTTATGTGAGTTTAATCGACTGTTTTTGAGAAAATCAATGTTTTTTTAGTAAACACTGTTTTAGGCCAAGTTAGTGTGATTGTAAATAATATGTTTTTTGTGAAAAACTAGTAGTAATTCATTGGAAAAATTGCTTGGTTTCATTACAATTTAGTGTTTTACATTGGTTTAAAGCATTTTTATGTGAGTTTAATCGACTGTTTTTGAGAAAATCAATGGTTTTTTAGTAAACACTGTTTTAGGCCAAGTTAGTGTGATTGCAAATAATATGTTTTTTCTGAGAAACTAGCAGTAATTCATTGGAAAAATGGCTTTGTTTCATCGCAATTTAGTGTTTTACATTGGTTTAAGGCACTTTAATGTGAGTTTATTCTTCTGTTTTTGAGAAAATCAATGTTTTTTTAGTAAACACTGTTTCAGGCCAAGTTAGTGTGTTTGCAAATAATATGTTTTTTTTTGAAAAACTGGTAGTAATTCATTGGAAAAATTACTTGGTTTCATTGCAATTCAGTGTTTTACATTTGTTTAAAGCATTTTGATGTGAGTTTAATCTACTGTTTTTGAGAAAATCAATGTTTTTTTAGTAAACACTGTTTTAGGCCAAGTTAGTGTGATTGCAAATAACTTGTTTTTTCTGAAAAACTAGCAGTAATTCATTGGAAAAATGGCTTGCTTTCATTGCAATTTAGTGTTTTACCTTGGTTTAAAGCATTTTTATGTGAGTTTAATCGACTGTTTTTGAGAAAATCAATGTTTTTTTAGTAAACACTTTTTTAGGCCAAGTTAGTGTGATTGCAAATAATATGTTTTTTCTGAAAAACTAGCAGTAATTCATTGGAAAAATGGCTTTGTTTCATTGCAATTTAGTGTTTTACATTGGTTTAAGGCACTTTTTTGTGAGTTTAATCGACTGTTTTTGAGAAAAACAATGTGTTTTAAGCAAACACTGTTTTAGGCCAAGTTAGTGTGATTGCAAATAATATGTTTTTTCTGAAAAACTAGCAGTAATTCATTTATGAAAAATGGCTTTGTTTCATTGCAATTTAGTGTTTTACATTGGTTTAAGGCACTTTTTTGTGAGTTTAATCGACTGTTTTTGAGAACATCAATGTTTTTTAAGCAAACACTGTTTTAGGCCAAGTTAGTGTGATTGCAAAATATGTTTTTTCTGAAAAACTAGCAGTAATTCATTTATGAAAAATGGCTTTGTTTCATTACAATTTAGTGTTTTACATTGGTTTAAAGCATTTTTATGTGAGTTTAATCGACTGTTTTTGAGAAAATCAATGGTTTTTTAGTAAACACTGTTTTAGGCCAAGTTAGTGTGATTGCAAATAATATGTTTTTTCTGAGAAACTAGCAGTAATTCATTGGAAAAATGGCTTTGTTTCATTGCAATTTAGTGTTTTACCTTGGTTTAAAGCATTTTTATGTGAGTCTAATCGACTGTTTTTGAGAAAATCAATGTTTTATTAGTAAACACTGTTTTAGGCCAAGTTAGTGTGATTGCAAATAATATGTTTTTTCTGAAAAACTAGCAGTAATTCATTGGAAAAATGGCTTTGTTTCATTGCAATTTAGTGTTTTACATTGGTTTAAGGCACTTTTTTGTGAGTTTAATCGACTGTTTTTGAGAAAAACAATGTGTTTTAAGCAAACACTGTTTTAGGCCAAGTTAGTGTGATTGCAAATAATATGTTTTTTCTGAAAAACTAGTAGTAATTCATTGGAAAAATTACTTGGTTTCATTGCAATTCAGTGTTTTACATTTGTTTAAAGCATTTTGATGTGAGTTTAATCTACTGTTTTTGAGAAAATCAATGTTTTTTTAGTAAACACTGTTTTAGGCCAAGTTAGTGTGATTGCAAATAACATGTTTTTTCTGAAAAACTAGCAGTAATTCATTGGAAAAATGGCTTGCTTTCATTGCAATTTAGTGTTTTACCTTGGTTTCAAGCATTTTTATGTGAGTTTAATCGACTGTTTTTGAGAAAATCAATGTTTTTTTAGTAAACACTGTTTTAGGCCAAGTTAGTGTGATTGAGAATGATCAGTTTTTTCTGAAAAACTAGCAGTAATTCTTTGGAAAAATTGCTTGGTTTCATTACAATTTAGTGTTTTACATTGGTTTAAAGCATTTTTATGTGAGTTTAATCGACTGTTTTTGAGAAAATCAATGTTTTTTTATTAAACACTGATTTAGGCCAAGTTACTGTGATTGCAAATGATATGTTTTTTCTGAAAAACTAGCAGCAATTCATTAAAAGAATGGCTTGGTTTCATTGCAATTCAGTGTTTTACATTGGTTTGAGGCACTTTTATGTGAGTTTAATCGACTGTTTTTGAGAAAAGCAATGTTTTTTTAGTAAACACTGTTTTAGGCCAAGTTAGTGCGATTGCAAATAATATGTTTTTTCTGAAAAACTAGTAGTAATTCATTGGAAAAATTGCTTGGTTTCATTGCCATTCAGTGTTTTACATTTGTTTACAGCATTTTGATGTGAGTTTAATGGACTGTTTTTGAGAAAATCAATGTTTTTTTAGTAAATACTGTTTTAGGCCAAGTTAGTGTGATTGCAAATAACATGTTTTTCCTGAAAAACTAGCAGTAATTCATTTGAAAAATGGCTTGCTTTCATTGCAATTTAGTGTTTTACATTGGTTTAAAGCATTTTTATGTGAGTTTAATCGACTGTTTTTGAGAAAATCAATGGTTTTTTAGTAAACACTGTTTTAGGCCAAGTTAGTGTGATTGCAAATAATATGTTTTTTCTGAAAAACTAGCAGAAATTCATTGGAAAAATGGCTTTGTTTCATTGCAATTTAGTGTTTTACATTGGTTTAAGGCACTTTTATGTGAGTTTAATCTACTGTTTTTGAGAAAATCAATGTTTTTTTAGTAAACACTGTTTTAGGCCAAGTTAGTCTGTTTGCAAATAATATGTTTTTTGTGAAAAACTAGTAGTAATTCATTGGAAAAATTACTTGGTTTCATTGCAATTCAGTGTTTTACATTTGTTTAAAGCATTTTGATGTGAGTCTAATCTACTGTTTTTGAGAAAATCAATGTTTTTTTAGTAAACACTGTTTTAGGCCAAGTTAGTGTGATTGCAAATAACATGTTTTTTCTGAAAAACTAGCAGTAATTCATTGGAAAAATGGCTTGCTTTCATTGCAATTTAGTGTTTTACATTGGTTTAAGGCACTTTTTTGTGAGTTTAATCGACTGTTTTTGAGAAAATCAATGTTTTTAAGCAAACACTGTTTTAGGCCAAGTTAGTGTGATTGCAAATAATATGTTTTTTCTGAAAATCTAGCAGTAATTCATTTATGAAAAATGGCTTTGTTTCATTGCAATTTAGTGTTTTACATTGGTTTAAAGCATTTTTATGTGAGTTTAATCGACTGTTTTTGAGAAAATCAATGGTTTTTTAGTAAACACTGTTTTAGGCCAAGTTAGTGTGATTGCAAATAATATGTTTTTTCTGAAAAACTAGCAGAAATTCATTGGAAAAATGGCTTTGTTTCATTGCAATTTAGTGTTTTACATTGGTTTAAGGCACTTTTAACTGAGTTTAATCTACTGTTTTTGAGAAAATCAATGTTTTTTTAGTAAACACTGTTTTAGGCCAAGTTAGTCTGTTTGCAAATAATATGTTTTTTGTGAAAAACTAGTAGTAATTCATTGGAAAAATTACTTGGTTTCATTGCAATTCAGTGTTTTACATTTGTTTAAAGCATTTTGATGTGAGTTTAATCTACTGTTTTTGAGAAAATCAATGTTTTTTTAGTAAACACTGTTTTAGGCCAAGTTAGTGTGATTGCAAATAACATGTTTTTTCTGAAAAACTAGCAGTAATTCATTGGAAAAATTGCTTGGTTTCATTACAATTTAGTGTTTCACATTGGTTTAAAGCATTTTTATGTGAGTTTAATCGACTGTTTTTGAGAAAATCAATGTTTTTTTATTAAACACTGATTTAGGCCAAGTTACTGTGATTGCAAATAATATATTTTTTTTTCAGAAAAACTAGCAGCAATTCATTAAAAGAATGGCTTGGTTTCATTGCGATTCAGTGTTTTACATTGGTTTGAAGCACTTTTATGTGAGTTTAATCGACTGTTTTTGAGAAAAGCAATGTTTTTTTAGTAAACACTGTTTTAGGCCAAGTTAGTGCGATTGCAAATAATATGTTTTTTCTGAAAAACTAGTAGTAATTCATTGGAAAAATTGCTTGGTTTCATTGCCATTCAGTGTTTTACATTTGTTTACAGCATTTTGATGTGAGTTTAATGGACTGTTTTTGAGAAAATCAATGTCTTTTTAGTAAATACTGTTTTAGGCCAAGTTAGTGTGATTGCAAATAACATGTTTTTTCTGAAAAACTAGCAGTAATTCATCGGAAAAATGGCTTGCTTTCATTGCAATTTAGTGTTTTACCTTGGTTTAAAGCATTTTTATGTGAGTTTAATCGACTGTTTTTGAGAAAATCAATGTTTTTTTAGTAAACACTATTTTAGGCCAAGTTAGTGTGACTGCAAATAATATGTTTTTTCTGAAAAACTAGCAGTAATTCATTGGAAAAATGGCTTTGTTTCATTGCAATTTAGTGTTTTACATTGGTTTAAGGCACTTTTTTGTGAGTTTAATCGACTGTTTTTGAGAAAATCAATGTTTTTAAGCAAACACTGTTTTAGGCCAAGTTAGTGTGATTGCAAATAATATGTTTTTTCTGAAAATCTAGCAGTAATTCATTTATGAAAAATGGCTTTGTTTCATTGCAATTTAGTGTTTTACATTGGTTTAAAGCATTTTTATGTGAGTTTAATCGACTGTTTTTGAGAAAATCAATGGTTTTTTAGTAAACACTGTTTTAGGCCAAGTTAGTGTGATTGCAAATAATATGTTTTTTCTGAAAAACTAGCAGAAATTCATTGGAAAAATGGCTTTGTTTCATTGCAATTTAGTGTTTTACATTGGTTTAAGGCACTTTTATGTGAGTTTAATCTACTGTTTTTGAGAAAATCAATGTTTTTTCAGTAAACACTGTTTTAGGCCAAGTTAGTCTGTTTGCAAATAATATGTTTTTTTGTGAAAAACTAGTAGTAATTCATTGGAAAAATTACTTGGTTTCATTGCAATTCAGTGTTTTACATTTGTTTAAAGCATTTTGATGTGAGTTTAATCTACTGTTTTTGAGAAAATCAATGTTTTTTTAGTAAACACTGTTTTAGGCCAAGTTAGTGTGATTGCAAATAACATGTTTTTTCTGAAAAACTAGCAGTAATTCATTGGAAAAATGGCTTGCTTTCATTACAATTTAGTGTTTTACCTTGGTTTCAAGCATTTTTATGTGAGTTTAATCGACTGTTTTTGAGAAAATCAATGTTTTTTTAGTAAACACTGTTTTAAGCCAAGTTAGTGTGATTGAGAATGATAAGTTTTTTCTGAAAAACTAGCAGTAATTCATTGGAAAAATTGCTTGGTTTCATTACAATTTAGTGTTTTACATTGGTTTAAAGCATTTTTATGTGAGTTTAATCGACTGTTTTTGAGAAAATCAATGTTTTTTTATTAAACACTGATTTAGGCCAAGTTAGTGTGATTGCAAATGATATGTTTTTTCTGAAAAACTAGCAGTAATTCATTAAAAGAATGGCTTGGTTTCATTGCAATTTAGTGTTTTACATTGGTTTAAGGCACTTTTATGTGAGTTTAATCTACTGTTTTTGAGAAAATCAATGTTTTTTTAGTAAACACTGTTTTAGGCCAAGTTAGTGTGTTTGCAAATAAAATGTTTTTTCTGAAAAACTAGAAGTAATTCATTGGAAAATTTCTTTGGTTTCATTGCAATTTAGTGTTTTACATTGGTTTAAAGCATTTTTATGTGAGTTTAATCGACTGTTTTTGAGAAAATCAATGGTTTTTTAGTAAACACTGTTTTAGGCCAAGTTAATGTGATGGCAAATAATATGTTTTTTCTGAAAAACTAGCAGAAATTCATTGGAAAAATGGCTTTGTTTCATTGCAATTTAGTGTTTTACATTGGTTTAAGGCACTTTTATGTGAGTTTAATCGACTGTTTTTGAGAAAATCAATGGTTTTTTAGTAAACACTGTTTTAGGCCAAGTTAGTGTGATTGCAAATAACATGTTTTTTCTGAAAAACTAGCAGTAATTCATTGGAAAAATGGCTTGCTTTCATTACAATTTAGTGTTTTACCTTGGTTTCAAGCATTTTTATGTGAGTTTAATCGACTGTTTTTGAGAAAATCAATGTTTTTTTAGTAAACACTGTTTTAAGCCAAGTTAGTGTGATTGAGAATGATAAGTTTTTTCTGAGAAACTAGCAGTAATTCATTGGAAAAATTGCTTGGTTTCATTACAATTTAGTGTTTTACATTGGTTTAAAGCATTTTTATGTGAGTTTAATCGACTGTTTTTGAGAAAATCAATGTTTTTTTATTACACACTGATTTAGGCCAAGTTAGTGTGTTTGCAAATAAAATGTTTTTTCTGAAAAACTAGTAGTAATTCATTGGAAAAATTCTTTGGTTTCATTGCAATTCAGTGTTTTACATTTGTTTAAAGCATTTTGATGTGAGTTTAATCTACTGTTTTTGAGAAAATCAATGTTTTTTTATTAAACACTGATTTAGGCCAAGTTAGTGTGATTGCAAATGATATGTTTTTTCTGAAAAACTAGCAGTAATTCATTAAAAGAATGGCTTGGTTTCATTGCAATTCAGTGTTTTACTTTGGTTTAAAGTTTTTTTATGTGAGTTTAATTGACTGTTTTTGAGAAAATCAATGTTTTTTAAGCAAACACTGTTTTAGGCCAAGTTAGTGTGATTGCAAATAATATGTTTTTTCTGAAAAACTAGCAGTAATTCATTGGAAAAATGGCTTTGTTTCATTGCAATTTATTGTTTTCCATTGGTTTAAGGCACTTTTATGTGAGTTTAATCGACTGTTTTTGAGAAAATCAATGTTTTTTTAGTAAACACTGTTTTAGGCCAAGTTAGTGTGATTGTAAATAATATGTTTTTTCTGAAAAACTAGTAGTAATTCATTGGAAAAATTGCTTGGTTTCATTGCAATTCAATGTTTTACATTTGTTTAAAGCATTTTTATGTGAGTTTAATGGACTGTTTTTGAAAAAAATCAATGTTTTTTTAGTAAACACTGTTTTAGGCCAAGTTAGTGTGATTGCAAATAACATGTTTTTTCTGAAAAACTAGCAGTAATTCATTGGAAAAATGGCTTGCTTTCATTGCAATTTAGTGTTTTACCTTGGTTTAAAGCATTTTTATGTGAGTTTAATCGACTGTTTTTGAGAAAATCAATGTTTTTTTAGTAAACACTATTTTAGGCCAAGTTAGTGTGATTGCAAATAATATGTTTTTTCTGAAAAACTACCAGTAATTCATGGGAAAAATGGCTTTGTTTCATTGCAATTTAGTGTTTTACATTGGTTTAAGGCACTTTCTTGTGAGTTTAATCGACTGTTTTTGAGAAAATCAATGTTTTTTAAGCAAACACTGTTTTAGGCCAAGTTAGTGCGATTGCAAATAATATGTTTTTTCTGAAAAACTAGCAGTAATTCATTTATGAAAAATGGCTTTGTTTCATTGCAATTTAGTGTTTTACATTGGTTTAAAGCATTTTGATGTGAGTTTAATGGACTGTTTTTGAGAAAATCAATGGTTTTTTAGTAAACACTGTTTTAGGCCAAGTTAGTGTCATTGCAAATAATATATTTTTTCTGAAAAATTAGCAGTAATTCATTGGAAAAATGGCTTTGTTTCATTGCAATTTAGTGTTTTACATTGGTTTAAGGCACTTTTATGCGAGTTTAATCGACTGTTTTTGAGAAAATCAATGTTTTTTTAGTAAACACTGTTTTAGGCCAAGTTAGTGTGTTTGCAAATAATATGTTTTTTCTGAAAAACTAGTAGTAATTCATTGGAAAAATTACTTTGTTTCATTGCAATTCAGTGTTTTACATTTGTTTAAAGCATTTTGATGTGGGTTTAATGGACTGTTTTTGAGAAAATCAATGTTTTTTTAGTAAACACTGTTTTAGGCCAAGTTAGTGTGATTGCACATAACATGTTTTTACTGAAAAACTAGCAGTAATTCATTGGAAAAATGGCTTGCTTTCATTGCAATATTGGGTTTTACCTTGGTTTCAAGCATTTTTATGTGAGTTTAATCGACTGTTTTTGAGAAAATCAATGTTTTTTTAGTAAACACTGTTTTAGGCCAAGTTAGTGTGATTGAGAATGATAAGTTTTTTCTGAAAAACTAGTAGTAATTCATTGGAAAATATGCTTGGTTTCATTGCAATTTAGTGTTTTACATTGGTTTAAGGCACTTTTATGTGAGTTTAATCTACTGTTTTTGAGAAAATCAATGTTTTTTTAGTAAACACTTTTTTAGGCCTAGTTAGTGTGATTGCAAATAATATGTTTTTTCTGAAAAACTAGCAGTAATTCATTGAAAAAATGGCTTTGTTTCATTGCAATTTAGTGTTTTACATTGGTTTAAGGCACTTTTATGTGAGTTTAATCTACTGTTTTTGAGAAAATCAATGTTTTGTTAGTAAACACTGTTTTACGCCAAGTTAGTGTGATTGCAAATAATATGTTTTTTCTGAAAAACTAGCAGTAATTCATTAAAAAAATGGCTTGGTTTCATTGCAATTCAGTGTTTTACATTGGATTAAAGTTTTTTTATGTGAGTTTAATTGACTGTATTTGAGAAAATAAATGTTTTTTAAGCAAACACTGTTTTAGGCCAAGTTAGTGTGATTGCAAATAATATGTTTTTTCTGAAAAACTAGTAGTAATTCATTGGAAAAATTACTTGGTTTCATTGCAATTCAGTGTTTTACATTTGTTTAAAGCATTTTGATGTGAGTTTAATGGACTGCTTTTCAGAAAATCAATGTTTTTTTAGTAAACACTGTTTTAGGCCAAGTTAGTGTGATTGCAAATAACATGTTTTTTCTGAAAAACTAGCAGTAATTCATTGGAAAAATGGCTTGCATTCAATGCAATTTAGTGTATTACCTTGGTTTCAAGCATTTTTATGTGAGTTTAATCGACTGTTTTTGAGAAAATCAATGGTTTTTTAGTAAACACTGTTTTAGGCCTAGTTAGTGTGATTGCAAATAATATGTTTTTTCTGATAAACTAGCAGTAATTCATTGAAAAAATGGCTTTGTTTCATTGCAATTTAGTGTTTTACATTGGTTTAAGGCACTTTTATGTGAGTTTAATCGACTGTTTTTGAGAAAATCAATGTTTCTTTAGTAAACACTATTTTCGGCCAAGTTAGTGTGATTGAGAATGATAAGTTTTTTCTGAAAAACTAGCAGTAATTCATTGGAAAAATTGCTATGTTTCATTACAATTTAGTGTTTTACATTGGTTTAAAGCATTTTTATGTGAGTTTAATCGACTGTTTTTGAGAAAATCAATGTTTTTTTATTAAACATCGATTTAGGCCAAGTTTGTGTGATTGCAAATGATATGTTTTTTCTGAAAAACTAGCAGTAATTCATTAAAAAAATGGCTTGGTTTCATTGCAATTCACTGTTTTACATTGGTTTAAGGCACTTTTATGTGAGTTTAATCTACTGTTTTTGAGAAAATCAATGTTTTTTTAGTAAACACTGTTTTAGACCAAGTTAGTGTGTTTGCAAATAATATGTTTTTTCTGAAAAACTAGTAGTAATTGATTAAAAAAATGGCTTGGTTTCATTGGAATTCAGTGTTTTACATTGGTTTAAAGTTTTTTTATGTGAGTTTAATTGACTGTTTTTGAGAAAATCAATGTTTTTTAAGCAAACACTGTTTTAGGCCAAGTTAGGGTGATTGCAAATAATATGTTTTCTCTGAAAAACTAGCAGTAATTCATTGCAAAAATGGCTTGGTTTCATTGCAATTCAGTGTTTTACATTGGTTTAAAGCATTTTTATGTGAGTTTAATCGACTGTTTTTGAGAAAATCAATGTTTTTTTATTAAACACTGTTTTAGGCCAAGTTAGTGTGATTGCAAATAATATGGTTTTTCTGAAAAGCTAGCAGTAATTCATTGGAAAAATGGCTTTGTTTCATTGCTATTTAGTGTTTTACATTGGTTTAAGGCATTTTTATATGAGTTTAATCGACTGTTTTTGAGAAAGTCAATGTCTTTTTAGTAAACACTGTTTTAGGCCAAGTTAGTGTGTTTGCAAATAATATGTTTTTTCTGAAAAACTAGTAGTAATTCATTAAAAGAATGGCTTGGTTTCATTGCAATTCACTGTTTTACATTGGTTTAAAGCATTTTGATGTGAGTTTAATAGACTGTTTTTGAGAAAATCAATGTTTTTTAAGCAAACACTGTTTTAGGCCAAGTTAGTGTGATTGCAAATAATATGTTTTTTCTGAAAAACTAGCAGTAATTCATTGGAAAATTTGCTTGGTTTCATTACAATTTAGTGTTTTACATTGGTTTAAAGCATTTTTTTGTGAGTTTAATCGACTGTTTTTGAGAAAATCAATGGTTTTTTAGTAAACACTGTTTTAGGCCAAGTTAGTGTGATTGCAAATAATATGTTTTTTCTGAAAAACTAGCAGTAATTCATTAGAAAAATGGCTTTGTTTCATTGCAATTTAGTGTTTTAAATTGGTTTAAGGCACTTTTATGTGAGTTTAATCTACTGTTTTTGAGAAAATCAATGTTTTTTTAGTAAACACTGTTTTAGACCAAGTTAGTGTGTTTGCAAATAATATGTTTTTTCTGAAAAACTAGTAGTAATTGATTAAAAAAATGGCTTGGTTTCATTGCAATTCAGTGTTTTACATTGGTTTAAAGTTTTTTTATGTGAGTTTAATTGACTGTTTTTGAGAAAATCAATGTTTTTTAAGCAAACACTGTTTTAGGCCAAGTTAGGGTGATTGCAAATAATATGTTTTTTCTGAAAAACTAGCAGTAATTCATTGCAAAAATGGCTTGGTTTCATTGCAATTCAGTGTTTTACATTGGTTTAAAGCATTTTTATGGGAGTTTAATCGACTGTTTTTGAGAAAATCAATGTTTTTTTAGTAAACACTGTTTTAGGCCAAGTTAGTGTGATTGCAAATAATATGGTTTTTCTGAAAAGCTAGCAGTAATTCATTGGAAAAATGGCTTTGTTTCATTGCTATTTAGTGTTTTACATTGGTTTAAGGCATTTTTATATGAGTTTAATCGACTGTTTTTGAGAAAATCAATGTTTTTTTAGTAAACACTGTTTTAGGCCAAGTTAGTTTGATTGCAAATAATATGTTTTTTCTGAAAAATTAGCAGTAATTCATTAGAAAAATGGCTTGCTTTCATTGCAATTTAGTGTTTTACAGTGGTTTAAGGCAATTTTATGTGGGTTTAATCTACTGTTTTTGAGAAAATCAATGTTTTTTTAGTAAACACTGTTTTAGACCAAGTTAGTGTGTTTGCAAATAATATGTTTTTTCTGAAAAACTAGTAGTAACTCATTAAAAAAATGGCTTGGTTTCATTGCAATTCAGTGTTTTACATTGGTTTAAAGTTTTTTTATGTGAGTTTAATTGACTGTTTTTGAGAAAATCAATGTTTTTTAAGCAAACACTGTTTTAGGCCAAGTTAGTGTGATTGCAAATAATATGTTTTTTCTGAAAAACTAGCAGTAATTCATTAGAAAAATGGCTTTGTTTCATTGCAATTTAGTGTTTTACATTGGTTTAAGGCACTTTTATGTGAGTTTAATCTACTGTTTTTGAGAAAATCAATGTTTTTTTAGTAAACACTGTTTTAGGCCAAGTTAGTGTGTTTGCAAATAATATGTTTTTTCTGAAAAACTAGTAGTAATTCATTAAAAAAATGGCTTGGTTTCATTGCAATTCAGTGTTTTACATTGGTTTAAAGCATTTTGATGTGAGTTTAATGGACTGTTTTTGAGAAAATCAATGTTTTTTAAGCAAACACTGTTTTAGGCCTAATTAGTGTGATTGCAAATAATATGTTTTTTCTGAAAAACTAGCAGTAATTCATTGGAAAATTTGCTTGGTTTCATTACAATTTAGTGTTTTACATTGGTTTAAAGCATTTTTTTGTGAGTTTAATCGACTGTTTTTGAGAAAATCAATGTCTTTTTAGTAAACACTGTTTTAGGCCAAGTTAGTGTGATTGCAAATAATATTTTTTTTCTGAAAAACTAGCAGTAATTCATTAGAAAAATGGCTTTGTTTCATTGCAATTTAGTGTTTTACTTTGGTTTAAGGCACTTTTATGTGAGTTTAATCTACTGTTTTTGAGAAAATCAATGTTTTTTTAGTAAACACTGTTTTAGACCAAGTTAGTGTGTTTGCAAATAATATGTTTTTTCTGAAAAACTAGTAGTAATTGATTAAAAAAATGGCTTGGTTTCATTGCAATTCAGTGTTTTACATTGGTTTAAAGTTTTTTTATGTGAGTTTAATTGACTGTTTTTGAGAAAATCAATGTTTTTTAAGCAAACACTGTTTTAGGCCAAGTTAGTGTGATTGCAAATAATATGTTTTTTCTGAAAAACTAGCAGTAATTCATTGCAAAAATGGCTTGGTTTCATTGCAATTCAGTGTTTTACATTGGTTTAAAGCATTTTTATGTGAGTTTAATCTACTGTTTTTGAGAAAATCAATGTTTTTTTAGTAAACACTGTTTTAGGCCAAGTTAGTGTGATTGCAAATAATATGGTTTTTCTGAAAAGCTAGCAGTAATTCATTGGAAAAATGGCTTTGTTTCATTGCTATTTAGTGTTTTACATTGGTTTAAGGCATTTTTATGTGAGTTTAATCGACTGTTTTTGAGAAAATCAATGTTTTTTTAGTAAACACTGTTTTAGGCCAAGTTAGTTTGATTGCAAATAATAAGTTTTTTCTGAAAAACTAGCAGTAATTCATTAGAAAAATGGCTTTGTTTCATTGCAATTTAGTGTTTTACATTGGTTTAAGGCACTTTTATGTGAGTTTAATCTACTGTTTTTGAGAAAATCAATGTTTTTTTAGTAAACACTGTTTTAGACCAAGTTAGTGTGTTTGCAAATAATATGTTTTTTCTGAAAAACTGGTAGTAACTCATTAAAAAAATGGCTTGGTTTCATTGCAATTCAGTGTTTTACATTGGTTTAAAGTTTTTTTATGTGAGTTTAATCTACTGTTTTTGAAAAAATCAATGTTTTTTTAGTAAACACTGTTTTAGGCCAAGTTAGTGTGATTGCAAATAATATGGTTTTTCTGAAAAGCTAGCAGTAATTCATTGGAAAAATGGCTTTGTTTCATTGCTATTTAGTGTTTTACATTGGTTTAAGGCATTTTTATGTGAGTTTAATCGACTGTTTTTGAGAAAATCAATGTTTTTTTAGTAAACACTGTTTTAGGCCAAGTTAGTTTGATTGCAAATAATAAGTTTTTTCTGAAAAACTAGCAGTAATTCATTAGAAAAATGGCTTTGTTTCATTGCAATTTAGTGTTTTACATTGGTTTAAGGCACTTTTATGTGAGTTTAATCTACTGTTTTTGAGAAAATCAATGTTTTTTTAGTAAACACTGTTTTAGACCAAGTTAGTGTGTTTGCAAATAATATGTTTTTTCTGAAAAACTGGTAGTAGCTCATTAAAAAAATGGCTTGGTTTCATTGCAATTCAGTGTTTTACATTGGTTTAAAGTTTTTTTATGTGAGTTTAATTGACTGTTTTTGAGAAAATCAATGTTTTTTAAGCAAACACTGTTTTAGGCCAAGTTAGTGTGATTGCAAATAATATGTTTTTTCTGAAAAACTAGCAGTAATTCATTGGAAAAATGGCTTGGTTTCATTGCCATTCAGTGTTTTACATTGGTTTCAAGCATTTTTATGTGAGTTTAATCGACTGTTTTTGAGAAAATCAATGTTTTTTTAGTAAACACTGTATTAGGCCAAGTTAGTGTGATTGCAAATAATATGGTTTTTCTGAAAAGCTAGCAGTAATTCATTGGAAAAATGGCTTTGTTTCCTTGCTATTTAGTGTTTTACATTGGTTTAAGGCATTTTTATGTGAGTTTAATAGACTGTTTTTGAGAAAATCAATGTTTTTTTAGTAAACAGTTTTAGGCCAAGTTAGTGTGATTGCAAATAATATGTTTTTTCTGAAAAACTAGCAGTAATTCATTGGAAAAATGGCTTGCTTTCATTGCAATTTAGTGTTTTACCTTGGTTTAAAGCATTTTTATGTGAGTTTAATCGACTGTTTTTGAGAAAATCAATGTTTTTTAAGCAAACACTGTTTTAGGCCAAGTTAGTGTGATTGCAAATAATATGTTATTTCTGAAAAACTAGCAGTAATTCATTTATGAAAAATGGCTTTGTTTCATTGCAATTTAGTGTTTTACATTGGTTTAAAGCAGTTTTTTGTGAGTTTAATCGACTGTTTTTGAAAAAATCAATGTTTTTTTAGTAAACACTGTTTTAGGCCAAGTTAGTGTGATGGCAAATAATATGTTTTTTTCTGAAAAACTAGCAGTAATTCATTGGAAAAATGGCTTTGTTTCATTGCAATTTAGTGTTTTACATTGGTTTAAGGCACTTTTATGTGAGTTTAATCGACTGTTTTTTAGAAAATCGATGTTTTTTTAGTAAACACTGTTTTAGGCCAAGTTAGTGTGATGGCAAATAATATGTTTTTTCTGAAAAACTAGCAGTAATTCATTGGAAAAATGGCTTTGTTTCATTGCAATTTAGTGTTTTACATTGGTTTAAGGCACTTTTATGTGAGTTTAATCGACTGTTTTTGAGAAAATCAATGTTTTTTTAGTAAACACTGATTTAGGCCAAGTTAGTGTGATTGCAAATGATATGTTTTTTCTGAAAAACTAGCAGTAATTCATTGGAAAAATGGCTTGGTTTCATTGCAATTCAGTGTTTTACATTGGTTTAAAATATTTTTATTTGAGTTTAATTGACTGTTTTTGAGAAAATCAATGTTTTTTAAGCAAACACTGTTTTAGGCCAAGTTAGTGTGATTGCAAATAATATGTTTTTTCTGAAAAACTAGCAGTAATTCATTGGAAAAATGGCTTGCTTTCATTGCAATTTAGTGTTTTACCTTGGTTTAAAGCATTTTTATGTGAGTTTAATCGACTGTTTTTGAGAAAATCAATGTTTTTTAAGCAAACACTGTTTTAGGCCAAGTTAGTGTGATTGCAAATAATATGTTTTTTCTGAAAAACTAGCAGTAATTCATTTATGAAAAATAGCTTTGTTTCATTGCAATTTAGTGTTTTACATTGGTTTAAAGCAGTTTTCTGTGAGTTTAATCGACTGTTTTTGAAAAAATCAATGTTTTTTTAGTAAACACTGTTTTAGGCCAAGTTAGTGTGATGGCAAATAATATGTTTTTTTCTGAAAAACTAGCAGTAATTCATTGGAAAAATGGCTTTGTTTCATTGCAATTTAGTGTCTTACCTTGGTTTAAAGCACTTTTATGTGAGTTTAATCGACTGTTTTTGAGAAAATCAATGTTTTTTTAGTAAACACTGTTTTAGGCCAAGTTAGTGTGATGGCAAATAATATGTTTTTTCTGAAAAACTAGCAGTAATTCATTGGAAAAATGGCTTTGTTTCATTGCAATTTAGTGTTCTACATTGGTTTAAGGCACTTTTATGTGAGTTTAATCGACTGTTTTTGAGAAAATCAATGTTTTTTTAGTAAACACTGTTTTAGGCCAAGTTAGTGTAATTGCAAATAACATGTTTTTTCTGAAAAACTAGCAGTAATTCATTGGAAAAATGCCTTGCTTTCATTGCAATTTAGTGTTTTACCCTGGTTTAAAGCATTTTTATGTGAGTTTAATCGACTGTTTTTGAGAAAATCAATGTTTTTTTATTAAACACTGTTTTAGGCCAAGTTAGTGTAATTGCAAATAACATGTTTTTTCTGAAAAACTAGCAGTAATTCATTGGAAAAATTGCTTGGTTTCATTACAATTTAGTGTTTTACATTGGTTTAAAGCATTTTTATGTGAGTTTAATCGACTGTTTTTGAGAAAATCAATGTTTTTTTATTAAACACTGATTTAGGCCAAGTTAGTGTGATTGCAAATGATATGTTTTTTCTGAAAAACTAGCAGTAATTCATTAAAAAATTGGCTTGGTTTCATTGCAATTCAGTGTTTTACATTGGTTTA
>OZ025192.1:3365330-3525330 GCA_964019065.1 Catostylus mosaicus | reverse complement strand
CGCGACTTCTCCAATAACAATAACAGACGCCGAGGCCCCAATGCCTCTGATAAACCTACCGATCATTAGGACAAATATACCATAGGGTATTGAATAAATGCAGTTGCCCAGAACTGAGCAAGAGTTGCTCAACACTAGAAGACGTCTTACTCTCCTTGTCTGGTCCGCGTTTCTTCCCAGAATCAGCTGGAACACGATTGCCGCTAGGCCGTATGATATCATAAGTAATGCGGCGTACGTCGACTTATCAGCAGAACCGACTGTTACAAATTGAATATAATTTGGCATTAAAGTTGATACGATGCTTTCGTCAAATGTCAAAACAAAAAGCTGAACAACAAATACCGTTAGACATTTTATCCGCCGCACTTTCCATTCAGGAGATACATCTTCCAGAACGTCTTCTTCGCTGGGCAAATTCATCGTCGCAGCAGTGCTGTCAAATTCACCTGTGTTGCATCATAACGTTTTCCTTCATCGTCCTCTGATACGTGGCTGGTTAAGTCTTTTACAAGCTTCACTGTCAGCCTTTTCCATGGACCTATTAAAAAACAGCGATGAAGACGAGATAATTTGGAGACTTAGCTAACCCGCTGAAGTCATGCATAGAAAAATGTATTGAATGAATATAAAAACAGTGCATAATGGAGCATTGAAATGCGGTTGAATTTGCTTTGCAAACTAGTTTAAAGGGGTTAATTTCTTTTATTAGAACCATGACTTTCCTTTCGCATGACGGATGGTGTATCATCCAATTGAGGGGAAGGCAGGAAAAACTTTATAGCTGGCCAAAATTTTTAAAGTGGGAAAAAGTAACTGCGAAGGAGCTGTCAAATTCGCAAATCTCCAACTTGTGTAATTCGAACTTGCATAGTAATCGAATTTTTGGCTACAAATTGGATAATTTTTATAGTTTTGGAAAAGCAAAAAGTAATTTTTACAGGGCAAAAGTACCATCACACTCCCAACACAAAGCATGAAATGAAACTCTGTTTTTACCTCAAATATACTACCTGCTCAGTAACATACTATCTGCCCTCCAAGAAATATTATTCATACTGAATGTGGTTAGAACCAAGAGGTTCTCCTTATATCATCTTCATATAACTTTACTTCATTCTTAGCATCTTATCCCGAAGAAATAGAACAAAACAAAAGCTATATTACTCATCTTGTCAAATAAATGTATACATGCAGTACCAAGCTGGTTTTATTTATTGCTGGTGGATAAAGGGTAACAGTGTTTTGAATCATACTCACCAGAAAGTAATGCTCCGTTTTAATCTTGGCCCTCATTACATGTTATTAAAGTCACTCTTCAAAGTTTAGAAGAAAGGGACCCGCTTACAATAATTAAGTTTGCCCAGGCCCCCTACGGTTTTCTTCTCATTACCAGAAGCGTATTTATCATACTTACTAAATTATATATCGCATACCGTTGAAATGCAACAGATGACTTTAATTTATCTGCAAGTTAAACGTTTTGCCCTTTCGTAGCACAGTACGTTCGGCAGCAAGTGTTCTCTCCGCTCTATGCAAACATCAAATCCCTTTATTTTTACCTGCTCTCGTGTCATAAATTGACTACGTGGCAACTTGTTTTTACAAAGTCCATTGTTCGCACGTTTAGTATGAATTTGATAAAATTAAATCCACTCATTTTTCGTGAGAAGCTATCAATAACAAAATAACAACTATGTATTTATTACCTTTTGACAAAACATGTAATTAATGTCTGTGTCAACTGTTATTTGCGTGTAGCCTCGTTTTTATTCAACAACACCAAATTATCCACATTTGATGTCAGTTGCCTCCCCTGGTCGTTTCCATCCATAGGCTGCTTAGCTACTCTGAAATAACTAGCATGGCCTTGATTACGACAACAAAGAGGCGGGTCCTTTCGGATCACCCTTTTGTCTTTTTGTTTATCATTTAACACAAAACAGTAGGCCCATGCCCCATGAACAATAAAGACCACGGTTAAGCCCCCAATTCTGGTCCCGAAAAAGAACGTTTATGTCCTGATTTTTGATTCCTTCCAATCAGTGGCGTAGTTACAATATTTTGGTGCAGTGGCGAAACCTGAAAATATTACTCAATAATCCGACAAACGTTGGAAATTGACAAATTTTTCCGACAAACACAATTTTAGAAGCTTGGTGGGGGGCCTTCGCCCTCTCTGCCCCCTTTAGCTACGCCACTGCTTCCCAAGGTGTGGTCCGTTTCCTCCAGGGTATCGCAGCAAAAAATGAGGACAATGAAATAGAAAGCTCTTTCTTGTACTACTTAATCGAAGCTTTGATACTCAGGGTAAGTCAGTTCTGCAATTCTCGAATATCAATGTCAAATTTAGCACAATTGTTAAAACCAGAATTGGAAACGAGCTTTATATGCTTCAAATGCCCTGGAACAAGTAGGGGCGTAACGTGATTCGTAGTGTTGGGGGGGTAATGGCACTTTTTGCCTTGCCCAAATTGTAAAATAAAACCTTTCCTGCAGCACCTTTTTTGCCCTAAAACGAGACGTCACTTCCAATTGATCGTAGCAAAACCGAATCTTTTAAGCAATACGAAGGACTGCTACACAAGCATTTTAGTTGAAAATAATGATATTTAATGCATAGAAATTTTCAAGTATGATTGTTATTACTGCTAAGTTTTATCATAGTTTTTATAGATTTTACTTTCTTTTAGTTTCTTTACATAATACATATTGATAATTACTAAACAGATGTTAAAATGGTGTTCAATATCAAATGTTATTATGGCAAATTATATTTGGAGCTACAGGGTGCGGAAATTATTCCCGTAGTCAAGACCTACATTAAGCAATTTTGTTATGAAAATTAGAGAGCATTCCTCTCTTTCTCGTTTGAATAAGTGAGCTAAATGTATGCCTGTGCGTGGATAAGCTCTCCCCTTTGCTGAGGTATTTTCATGTGATACTGTGTGTAGCAGCTAACATAAACCCAGTATAGCGTATCTATATAGCAACTGAGCTGTTAGCTCAGGCGCTAAGGAAGATACGAATGTATAGTGAGCCACTCTTCAACCCTTTCTCAAGTGACGCCCTTGGGAACAAAGGCTGCTAGAGTGGCTCGAGGCAAATTTACCATTTTCGTGTTTATGTATGTCTCGACATGATTCATTCCCAAAACGCGGCAAAGAATGCTTGCTTTCACATTTCCTTATCTAGCATCAGTACGATAAATTACTTATAAATCCATTAAATAAACCAACATCGCATTATAGGGCATTTTCAAGCATTTTGACAACAGCAAAAGGTTTCCCTTTACTTGACCTTCCCATGTGGCCAGCGACAAAACATTCAGTCAGCAACTGCATTACAAGCAAAGGCAGAAATGTAGAGCAAAAGACATTTTCAGTGGATAATTCGAGTGCATGATTTATGCAAAAACTAATGTGCTTAAATAGGATACTCATTTAAATCAAGGTTACGGAAAACAAGTAGACACACAAATATAGGTATAGTGGGAATGTACCCCAAAATTCCCAGGTAGAATGATTGGTTGGGGGTCGGAATTTTTCGCGTTATGGTTTATTTGAAGTATGTAATTTCATGGAGGTTTTTAAAAAGAGATTAAAGGATTACTGTGCTAGTATAATTTAATACTTGTCTTTTTACAAAATTTAACCCAAAAATACTAAAAGATAGTCAAAGGCCTATAGAACTGTTTCGGGTTCGTTATTTGTGCCTTTTGGAAATCGGGAACCAGGAGCATCATGTCATGATTCCCGTTGTCTGGGTCGAAACGTTTTTCCCCTCGATGGTTCAAATCCACCCTGTTTGGTGGGGGTAGTTCCAGGCAAACAATTTAATTCTTGTGTAGAGGCACTTCACGAGTCTTTATAAAACAGCTTCCTATAAATCTCTGGTTTCTATTAATATGATGCAAGCAGGAAAAATCTCTGGTACTGGACTTGCTCATTGCTTCATGCACCACACTAAAATTGTATAAAAATTCAAGAGGTTTATGGTATCTTTCAAATTAACCACTTCGATGGACATTCAGTACAAAGTGCGTGCGTTCTTACGGCATAATCATTACAAAAACAATTTACAGTATAAAACAAAACGAATATTAGAATATATATTAAAATTTCAACTTCCAATTTACTACCATAAACAAAACGACGTTGTGGAAGATGCTAGGTTAGGGCTGTGTTATATTCTCGCAATGTACTGGCAGTAAAAGCAAATTTTGTTGGTCAAAAACTAGTGTGCCAGGGTGATGATGCGACAAAGGGGGCACACATGAGATGAGGGCTTTCATGACCAAGAGGGAATAAAAAGTGGGTTTTTTAGGGGGGGGTTATATCTCGCAAAGATCTATCAACAACCGACATCAACACACAACAACCCCACCAGATTTTCGATTTTGGGACAAAATTCTGATTCTTGTTAGCCGTTTAAGTGCCATTTCATATATAATCATTATTCAATAATTACAGCATTCTAGCCCCCTTCTCCCTTATCCCGTTAGGAAGGGCAGAGGGGGTGCTTGCCCCCCTTTTCTTTGGTATACCTGGTTGAAAAGACAAAACTCGTTTAAACCTGACAAGCAAGCTCAACGTTCACCCACATAACATGCATCATTTTGATCGCCCTGTTCAAATATGGCCAGCCAAGTAGAAACAGGTATGTTGTTAGTTAGATAAAGATGAGATATACGGCAGTGAAAAAGCTGTACTACAATGCTTTGCTTTTAATATCTTCATCTGTGCGGTGAAATAGGTTTCCCGTCATCAGTTTTCATGAAGGGCGCAAAACCACGTATTATTATTAGCAAACACAATACCATATTATGTAGATAAAAAAATTTAGGAAACTGTCATTCGCGTATTAACCGCAATGTAGAAAAGATGGCGTTGCTTTAAACATTAAAAAACTTCAATTCCAAATTCAATTCAAGGCGCTACTTCAATTCCGAAATTCGAGGATTTTATAAGCTAATAGATAATTTAAAGGCACTGTGCATTAAATCCTAAAATGAAAGAACTACAACTCTAAACAGGATCATTGAGACGACAGGAAAATGCAATTGCGAAAGAGACCCAAGTGGTATAAATGAGGGGACCTCTTTTAAGGGACTAATACTGGGGCAATCTATTATTTTCTTAGTAAAAGGGACAATAAGTCTGTTTTTTAACATGAAAACACAGTAGGACTAAGGAAGAGGCTGGGGGTACCCAGTTAGTATGTTAAAAGAGATTCTTGGGGTTAAGGTAGATCGAGCCCAGAAATAAGTATTGAAATTTCGTAATATAAATTGCATTTAATTGCAGTTATTTGTAATCACTTGGCATTGGCGGACTTTATAATCATTATTATTGAACTGGTATAGGTCAGGGGTCGACGAAAATGCCTAAGTATGTCGTTTAATAATTTTGATATTTCTAAATCAAGACGCAAAATGTGAGAACCGGGTGCTTCATTATGGTCATTTAAATCAAAAGTAATTCACAGATGCAGTACCTGTTAGCTTTGAAAAATAAAGCCAGGCACGATGAGTACACCTCGTTAGAGCCTGTTTATGTGAATCAAAAACTTTATTGGTGCTAAAATGAGTACATTGCGGAAAGGTCATATATCGCATGGTAAACGCAAGCAACCAAAATACGAAATTAAAATACTCTGTGATGTATACAGGAATATTAACATTAAAAATCGTAGATTTTACCGTCATTTGCAAGGTCAAGTTGTATAATCTCCTTGCAATAAAGCAAATTTTTTGCACGTCTCAATTTGGTCACTATGAATTAGCTATAAAGCGATAAAAAGTCTGTTGCAACACATTTGGTTGAAGACCATAGGCTACCCTGAATGCTCATAGTCTTAAATCAGGGCATTTTACCATTGATTCGAATCATATCTAAGCTGCATTCACCAAATTCATACAAAGTTTTGCCAATTGTAAGACTCGTACTCATAAGACAATCGTATGTTTCTCTTTGCATATGGCATGAACCAGTCTATAACATTGGAGCTACCAAATGCCCTTGAAAACAATTTGAACCAAGATGGCTTTTGAGGATTTAGGCAGCTAGAAGAGACAGAAAGATTCGATATATGGGCTAAATTTAAAATATTAATTTTTTTCTTCATTTCCCTTTTTAATTCTAATAATAAGAATCTAATTCATAAATATATAGAGAGATACTCTACGGAACCTACAGTCGTAATTTACTTTTGCAATTTTAGAGAAGCTAATTATATGTTTCTACACAATTAACATATCATTATTCCCAAAAAGTGAAAAAGACACGGGGGTATCTTCAGGGGTAAAGGTATTAGGGACGTGTCAGTTTGAGAAGAAAATTGGGGCCATAATTCCGTGCCACTATTTGCAAAATGGCACCCATTATTCCCTGTCACTGACCAGAAAAATGCAGAGCCACAAATGTTAAAAAGCCACATTGTAGTTTAAAAAGATGCATCACATTGTTTCAAGTCCATAAATAGGGTGATTCCAAATTTCTTCTAGTCTCAAAATGTATACCCATAATTCCGTGTACCTTCCCACTTTGTTGAAATTGTATACTCATAATTCCGTATTTTCCAACAAAGTACCCCAAAAAATGGCACGTCCCTGCTACTAAATACTTGTTATATCCCCCCCCCCGAGGAAAAAGAGCATATCTTTTCATCATCGTTTTCTTTTAAGAGTACCTAGCATTGCATGTAAAACGAGGGTTTTTGAATCTGGCCTGTTGTAAAGCTTTGAAGATGAAGAATAATGTCTATTTTCTAATTTTGCATCAGGATCTGGGGATGTTCTTTCGTTGTTTTTAAATAAATTAACAAAATATTTTACCTCTTCCTAACAGCATTTCTGTCGCTCATTATTTCGAGCGTTGTTACATCCTAGAAATAAAACAAATTAATGCTATAAGAAGTTTTCCCATTTTCTTTTCTTGAAATAAAAGTTTTTTATTTTTACATTTTACGGAAGTATTGAAGGACGCTTTTTCGATTATGGGTTTGGCGCTTTGAAATCCTGGTTCGACTCAAGACATTGTATCGAATCCTGGTTCGACTCAAGACGTTGTGTCGAATCCTGGTTCGGTTCATCATGTGGTTTCGAAACCTGGTTAAGCTCATGATGCTGTTTCGAATCCTGTGTTGTTGGGACTTTCTGAAGATATTTCCCACGTCAAAGAACGCGAGACTCTTTAAACTTCTAGAATAATTTCTTTTAACGATTGTGGTTTAGTGTTCATTTAAACTTAATGCTCCATCTCGTTACGGTCATGATCAAACCAGGTAGCAAGGTTTCTTAAAATTCAAGCTTAATATTTAGATTATTCAAAACAGGGGAAAAATGAAACGTACAAAGTTTCTACTACTTACAGCTGATATTAGTATGATCCTGTCTACTAACATGAATGCAGTGAATGCACCAAATGAGAAAGATATGAACGTTAAACATATCACCTCTATCTTCATGCTGAATTCTAAATCTGGCTATGGAAAAATCAGGTCATGAGCATCAATTAGTAGCTGCTAATAACAACTTAAATGATCAGATAATTTTGAGTAATAATGCAAAGGATTCAATTCAAAGCTTTACATAAAAACATTTTAAACCTGCACTTATAATTAAAAAAATTAAATATGTGCTAACCAACCAACCAACCAGCCAACCAGCCAACCAACCAACCAACCAACCAACCAACCAACCAACAAACCAACCAACCAACCAACCAACCAACCAACTAACTAACTAACCAACTAACGTACTAACTAACTAATTACTAACTGTGTTGACTAACTTATTAACTAACACACAACATAATTGTTACCAACCCAATCGTAGAATCATTGTCTTTATCTCATTATAATAGAAAAATGAAAAATAAACAGCATCTTATCTAGAAAACATTTTAAATAATTACTCACATTATTCTCACATGTTTTGCAAGATGGTAGCCAGTCAAGGAAGTAGGCCACACATAGAACCAAGGTGTAAAAAGACATCAGCATTGAATAGAAAAGAAACTGTGTAAAATTTGAAACATTATCCTCACCAACACAATTGTTGATCCTGTATAAGAAATGAAGAGATTTTTTAAATATCTAGTGAAATATATATGATTAATAGAATAATAGTATATGCAAAAAATGCCTGCCTTTTAGTAATTTGCATAGGGTACTTACAAAAATGCAGAAACACATACAGCAAAGGGAATTGTCAAGTTTGTTAGAAATGTAATTTTTTTAGAATGCAGATTCAGTTGATATAGGTAACATTATAAGCTAACTTTTTAAAAAACTTTTTACATGAGTAAGGTAGACATCCAGGCATTATTGGGTTCTATCCCGAGTCTAAATTAATTAATTTCCACGCTGCTAGCAGCAATAATTGTCATAAATTTAATCACCAAAAGTTTGACATGAAAGCATTAATTGCAGGTCTGTCAAATTCACATTTGCATAGGGCAGTTACTAAAATGCACCTCCACATTAAGAAGCTTCTGGGCCATATCAGTCTGCCTAGCTTTCATGACCTTCTTGCAAGCATTTGAGGCTGGTTCAAATCCATTTTATAAGATGTTTCCACCAAATTAAGACACCAGATGTTTGGCTACCTTCAGAATTATCCAACACACACCTTAGAGCTCACCCAACACACAGACCATTAAGAATGTAGCTCTTTGATGTTAACACACAAATTTTAAACAACATACCATGGACAGTGGTGATCCATTTTCCGTACACAGCGGCCACATCGTCTGCAGTGATGGGACCTTGGTGGCCTATGCTTTTGACACCGATCACAAAATTCCCACCCAAGCAAATCTGGGAAAAACCAGACATTTATCTAACATGTATGACACTTTTTTGACGAGAATAGCAAGTATTTGAAAGCACTTAAGGGTGCTTAAAGAAAGGAGATTTTCAATCAAGGACAGTTATAGGAAATTTTTTTGGGCCCAAGTATGATATAGGTTGCTACCAATTACCATTGTTTGTTTTCAACCCCCTAGCATTAACTAATATTTATCATTGCTATCAATTTTTGTGTCTTCCAATGACATTCCACCAATATTAACTTATCAACATCTGTCAAGTTCAGTGTATACAGGAAACTTTAATTCTCAGATCAACACATTTAACAATCTTAAAAATCAATGAATACACAATGAAATACACTTTAAAAAATCTTCATGTATGTCTGTTAAAAATATTCTGTCTTCTATCTGAGCCTTAGGGATGCTAGGTGATTAAAAGTGGTAAGTTAGCTGGGAACTTGTTAGTAATATGAGCAATTTCATTGATTTTACTTACCAACATTACCAACATCATGTAGTTTGCCAGGATCTGAAGCTATACATTGCAACATGGTGCACAGAGTTAAAATTGATAAGATGATGTGCCCTGTCAATGAGAAAAACCCATCTTAGAACTAAGCTGAATCAAGTCTGTTTTAGCTCAAATCAGACCGATAGAAAATTTTCTTCAAAAGGATTGAACCACAATGATGCTAATGAAAGGTAGATGGGAGAATAACAACAACTAGACCCTTCCTTTTACCTCTCTCTACCCATCTTTGTGAAAATTGACATGTATACAACACAGACTAGTCAAAGGTTGTTGCCTATGGCTACCTCTGCCTACGGAGGGAAGTTGTTGGAAAAACAGGTTTGCTTGTATATGAGATATAAACCTAGTTAATCAATCTAAGCTTAATCATTTTGACACAATCTTTTCATTGCATGTTATGTGATGGTCCCCTATCAGTTCTACAATTCCACATCATACAGGATTCTTGTCATTTTGGGAATTGGTCTGAAAATGCTGAAAAAAGGAGTATATCTAGCTTCCCTGAAACATTTTCCAATTTACACAGACCATAATTTATTTATGGCTTTTTTTTTGCTGAATTTTCCAAGGCATATGCATACCATGCCAAGATCTCTTCACATGCCTCCCACCACTGGCTCATAGAAGCTCACTATCTGCCACCACCCTCTCTTCCCTCATCTTGAGATATAAAATGATCTTATTGCCAGCACTTACCTTGATGAATATTTATTTTTTATATTCATCATTATCAATCAGTCCCAAATACAATTAAACGTGACGTTATCACTAAAATTTAAGCTACATAATGAAACTAATTAAATTTAACAATGGAAGAAATTAACAGAAAAAGTTTTGATGTTTTTGAATGATTGATTAAGGTGGAGCTCTCTAAATAGACAAGCTAATCGTGAGAGAGCTATTAACATAAAACTATTAATTTTAAAATTCAGATATGAGGATGAGTGAAACTTACATGAGTAGATTAAGTATATAGTTAATGGCATTTTGCTTGCTTACTTGTCTGCTTGCATTCAGCATTCGCACAAATTAGTTTACTTTCACATTTAAAAAGAAAATATGGTGCAGGTTGTTATCATCATTTGCGATTGATGACTAAATGGTGGGAAAAATAAATGTTTAAACATTGTACATTGACAGATTGGTGGAAATCCGCCCATTTATGCGCCGTATTTGAAAACTAATATCAGGGCCAATAAAAAAGAATACGAGAGCAGGGAGGATCAAGTTAATTGTGCTATAGGGAGTGAATAATTAAGGAAAAGCTTGCTCACGCATGTTAGGTACTAGAAGGTAAATTAGCCTAGGCCGGTTTCAAATAAAATCTTAAACAATTTCAAAAGTTGACATCTCTCGGCCTGAAAAGACTTTTGTCTCTTACCAGCTTGTAAACAACTTTTTAGATCTCCATGAAAGCGAAAAAAATGTGAAATTATTGATGCATTCGTTGAATAGGTTGCAAATGTCCAGCAACATAAGATGAATATGCACGTGCAAACTCCCTTCCAGTCACCGCGGATTCTTACGTTACAAATTGTGACCGCCATTTTGGTGATTCCATGAACTTGATTGAGTTCAATTGAATTGGATTAACCAAAACTTGTTATAAGAAACTATGCTCTGGAAAAGCACCGTATGCCCGTATTGGTAACAGATTATAAATTTACAGGATGCAAGCTTTTGACCCACTTGATGATTCCCTTGTTGATTCTGATAAGATAAAAATGCGTGCCATTATCATTGACAGACCATTGAAGTTATCATTAAATATATCTTGAACTCGTAATTAGCCGCCGCCCTAATACGACTTTCTTTGGCAACTTGAGAATTAATTCAATCCCCCTTCCCCGAGCATCTATAGCAGGAAGTGAAACCATGGCTGAACCAATCACCTTTCTTTACAAAAGATTGCTCATTCAATGGCTACGCCGTGTCCTCTTATCATGATCATCATGTAATGGCATCAGGGGCGAGGGCTTCACTATAGAAGTTGGTCGTGCCCATGAACCTTTTTATAAGAAACTTGAATAAGCCCCTATTGCTCAAGTTTCTTAAGTTACCATGCAAATATTGGCTTTTAATACCAAAAATTTTTTTATCTGGTTTCTTATTTTCATAACCAAAAATTGCCCTATTATTTTGCAGTTGAGTAATTTAGAGCCAATAAAAAAGCAATCGGCAATAACATCATGTCTATACCGTTAATATCATGTGTTTAACCAGATGTTCCTTGCAGAAAAATGCCTCTCTAGTCTTTCGAAGCAGCGAGATGTTATCACCATTGCAAATAAGCACTAGTGCATAAATTTCCATTAGGAAGTTATGAACCGTTGACAATGTTTCACAGAGTTTACTTATTATGATTTGGTCGTGCTGATTTGTAAGAACATGACCTGCATTGTTCTTATGCATTGTTAGGCACGACTTAAGTGTGGGGGGTTCATTGCAATTTCTATTGTTAAGCACGACCTATCATAGGGTTCAGTCTTGCTATTATTATGGAGCAGGGCGTACCTTGCGGGGGGATGGGGGGGGGGGTGCGACGTCCCCCCACCTTTTTGAGAAGCCGTCGGTAAAAATAAAGATGGTTGGTAAAATATTCATCATTTTCAACAATTATACGTTGGTCGGTAAAATTGCAGTAATGATTATCAGTTTTGACATAGATGCTTTGGTCGGTAATGGCAAAACTGAAATAATTTTTATCAGTTTTAACAAAAGCACTTTAGTCGGTAAGATGGAAATAATTATTACCAGTTTTGAAAATACACCTGGTCGGTCAAATTGAAAAAAATACTATCAGTTTCAGCAAAAAATTCTTCGGTCGATAAAATGAAACTAATTTTTATCAGTTCCTAAAAAGATACTCTGGTCGGAAGTAAAATACAAATAGATATACTGGTAGTCTGATTCACAGACCAAACGAGAAGCTTATATAAGAAATCCAGGGGGCAGGGCACACAAGCATTTCTTTTACAGCGATGCTCGTCCAAGAACAAATTTGAACTACCTAAAAAAATAGAATGATCAAAATTCAAACCCTAGGAATATAATTACTCAAGATGCAAACTGCCAAGAAATTGGTTTTATGGATTAATTTCTCAATTATCGTATTATGTCTATGCTATATCATGTAGTTCATACATTGATAATTTGTTTTTCGGTGATGTGTATTCTCCATTCAAAGGGCTCAAGTGTATGATACAAATTTGTCAGACCCAAGAAAATAGCGGAGATTTCGTAAAACCTCTAAAAATAGCTCAAAAACTTGCCAATCCAGGAAAATAGCATGTACTTAATTGGCGACGTATATGAAAGCTTTGCATTTGCCGATTTTTGTTTATGTTGCACTAAGGAATTAATTAATTACTTAGCAGTCCAGGATAAAGAATTAATTACCTGGAAAATACTATTTGGTGTCGTCGGTAAGACTTGCATTTTCGTCGGTAAATTCTAACCTCCGCACTCCCCCCCCCCCCCCCCAATCAAAAAGATCAAGGTACGCCCCTGATTATGATACCTCCACTTCTCATCCTCTGAAGCATACTGGAGAAGGGTGCCATTCGGCTTTAGATTGAGAGGCATTCAGCGGTTGCAACTGCAAGTAAATTTTTCAGTTTCTTAAAAATAAAAAATTTTATCGTTGAGGATTCGTGGTCGTGCTGGGCACGAAAAGCACGACCTTTGGCTTCGCCACTGGTTTATATCCTTCCTACATTTTTGAAAATTGCATAAAGTTGATAGACTTTGGCTAGGCCATACTTTGCATCCACCTTTCATACAGAATGGCATTAACATTTTTCACAATGGTAGATTATGCTATCAGAAGGGCTCGCCTAAATATTTTGCCAATTAAATGTCCTTAAGCCTGTTATTTTTTAGTTGTTGTAGCTACTTGAACTGTCCACCAAACACTTAACCAAGCTTCAGGCAAATCTACGTCTTCTAGCGTACCCCCGTCATTACTATATTTCAATTGAAGTCAAAAGTGAAACTGAAACAAACAACTTATCAGTCTAGCACCTGGTGGAAGGACGAAACATGGCTGACACTTGTTTTCCAGCTAAAATCGACGCACCGGTGCCTCTTTCATACTTTTCAGCAATCTTTTCAGCATGTTTGTGCATCATAATTACAATTGGAAACATCTCGATAATCTTAGCTGTGGCGAAAGATCCATTTCGAAAATTGCGCAATCCTTTTGCCTTTTTTCTTGCTAATGCCGCTGTTAGTGACTTAACGGTTGGAGTTATAGCCATGCCAGTTTCTTCCATAGTTCACTTCATGGAAGCAAAACATCAAATCAACAAAACGGGGATTTACATCATGCATTTGACCTATTTCATATCTGCATCAGCAAGCATTGCTAGCATTGGAGCGATGGCTATCGATAGATATTTTACGCTTGTTTCGATGACTGTCAAGCCACGTCGTCTCACTCGTCGAAACTGTATCGTTATCGTATTTGGTACATGGCTAATGGCAATAGGCTTTTCAGGATTCTACTTTCTAGCAGGTTTTGTAACATTAGTGTTAATATACGTGTATTGTTCGCTTGTAATATCGTTTGGGATCACATTACTGACGTACTTCAAAGTCATAAACCGGATGCGACGGACAGCAAGATCGCTGAAAAAAAGAGGCCAAGTTTCTGGACTTTGCAAGAAGGGCAGGGCGGTTTTACGTGAGAAGAAGGTAACAAACGTGTTCAAAACCCTATTGCTCACGTTTATAGGTATTTATTTACCTATTTTTGTCGCTACAAATATTCTTCAATTTTGTCTTTCATGTCATTGCACGACGCGACATGTTTTGAGAGACATGGCTTTTCTTTTGGTTTCAAGTGCTAGTGCAGTTAACCCAATCGTTTGCCTTTTGAAGATGTCTGTAATACGAAAGTCACTTTGGGCAGTCATTAAATGCAAAACCCAGGATTTGCCTGGTTCATCGAATAACATGAAAGAATTATAGTTGAACTTTGCACCATTTGATTTCATTAAAACTTTCGATCGTTACATGGAGAAATTTCAGTGTGATGTCACAGCAATAACCAACCAGTTGTAGAAGAAGAAACCAGCTCCTTCCTAGAGAATAAAGACTTTTAATAACCATATCTTTACAAACATAATTATTAAATTACATAACATATTATTCATCAACATCAGGACTTACGTGTATACATATATGTTTGTATAATCCACTACTGTATACATCCTAGCGTGAATCTATCGATTTTCAGTGGAATTTGATGACGCCGCTCAGTAAGTACAAATCGACAGAATCCTGCCTGTGCAAATTTGGAAAATTTTCCGCGGACCACTCCCACTTAAATCTGGGAACCGACCATTTTTTCGCCAATCTACACCCCTATCTTTTAAAATTTTCCACGGACCACTCCCACTTAAATCTGGGAACCGACCATTTTTTCGCCAATCTACACCCCTATCTTTTAAAATTTTCCACGGACCACTCCCACTTAAATCTGGGACCGACCATTTTTTCGCCAATCTACACCCCTATCTTTTAAAATTTTCCACGGACCACTCCCACTTAAATCTGGGACCGACCATTTTTTCGCCAATCTACACCCCTATCTTTTAAAATTTTCCACGGACCACTCCCACTTAAATCTGGGACCGACCATTTTTTCGCCAATCTACACCCCTATCTTTTAAAATTTTCCGCGGACCACTCCCACTTAAATCTGGGACCGACCATTTTTTCGCCAATCTACACCCCTATCTTTTAAAATTTTCTAGGAAAGGCTCTTGCTTCCATTTTCTCAGAATCATCGTTTTTTTACCTTTGCTATTTCTAAGAAGTATGTTGCTTGAAAAGGTACATTTCGTTTAAATTAGGCCTTGAAATTTGCCTTTGTTTCGACACAGAGTGTCTCTTAACTAATAGAAATATTGCATGACGATTGTGTCATACTGTGCTACTTTTTTTCTGATTTTTCGTAAATATCATTTTTGGCTTGTGTAAAATGTTTTAGTCTTTTGAACTTTAATTAAGTCAAGCCGTAAGTTTGCCCAGCTGTTTTTCTTGCTGTTAGGTTGTTGAACTTTGAGATAAAAAAGTAAGCTGTTAGTGAGATTATATTTGTTGTGTGTTATAAATTCATTATAGTTAAATCAGGAGAATTTTGAAAGAGCAAAGATTTAATTTTGCGGTTTTGTAGTTTTTTCCTTGGAACGAACTCAAATCTGTTAAACCTCCTTATTAGAGTGATTTTACACCTTTTTTGCCAGTAAAGCAGTTAGGTATTTCAAAACAGCTGCTAAATAAAAAGTTTCAAGGAATTTTTGCAGCAAAACATAGTTGCATACAGTCATAGGTGAAGGAAGTCAGTGCTGCATTTTCATAAAATTATCAGGAGCCAATTGCTAAGCCTGTGTTCCAGGCCATTGCTACGTTCTAATTAAAAAATTTAGTGTAACAGAGCAGGACCTCTTACTTTTTTTCAGAAAAGAGTGAGGTTTTTTTACACAATTGCCTGTAAATAGGATCTTATTCGGATGTGAGGGCTAAATCGGTAGTGGGGTCATTTACGATAGGTATTTGCATGCACTCATTAAATAGCCTCTATTTTGGTTCATGTTTCTTGGTACGAATTCAAAGGGCAATTATGCCTTGCTGTAATTATGATTTCTCTAATTCACCGTATTTATTTAGCATTCTATTTACTGGCTTTGGCATTTTCTTTTTTCCCATTGTCTTCATTTTTCAACTTGAAGCTTTTTTCACTGTATCTTTGACTAAAAATTCGTCTTCCTGTAAATTGCAAAATGCATGTTGTGTAATGGGGCCAATAAATCGAAAATACTTCTTTTTATTTGCCCTCTTAAAATATATTAATAATTTTGGTTATGTATGATGTACTTTAGGCTTGAACAAAAATATCCTCGATAGCTAGTTTCTGGCAGTACGAGTTAACATCACATAACATACCCATTGCAACCGAAATAAAAAACAGCTATCTAACTAGTTTGAGCACATGTTAAAGGTAATCAAGGAAGACTGTAAATAACATGGATCAAACAAGTCAATAAAGATGTGAACCAATAAATAAAACAGTGGATGAATTAACTGAGAACAATTACGAGCGAAAGGTTTGGAAGGAAACAGTGGTAAGGCTAATGTCTTGAATAGAGAAACGTCAGAAAGAAGAAGAAGAAAAATTTATAGTAATTACTTTTGCCCTTCCAAAACGCGTCTATTTTGCCCTGCAAGAAAGCAAAGATGAATAAAGATGAATTTTCTTGGATGGGAGAGTGAGCGAACCAAGCGCTCTCCCAAAGCCCCGTCAACTCTAGTGACTTCCTGAACAAGGTCTCAAAGCGAGGCTGGTCAGTAAATTACATATAGAAGGACAACAAAGAGCATTGGCGCGGCAAGGAAGAGGGCTGTCGGTATTTGATGTTTGGTCGAAGATAGCAAAACCTGGATAGCTTTGACGACATTTTTTTGTGATCAAGGCAACTTTATATGATACGATGACGAATAAAGAGCGTGATTCTTAACCCAGAAGATGGAAAAGGGACTCAAGCTTCACAGCCCCGCTGGATCCGAGCCGGTGCATTACGCGTGGCCTCTGGTTATCACGGTATGTTTGGTGGTATTGTGAAGTGTGGCAGGAATCAAGTTAATGTACCTAATAATCATAACATTTCCTGTATTTCACAAACTTTGATCATATCGTAAAACAAACTTTTAATTCTTGACATTTATTGAACTTTTTTCTTTTTAGAATACTCGCGATGAATCTGCGGAAATCATCGAATCAATTAGGTGAGGAATTTGACTCTCTTGGCATGCCTTTTCCCTCTTCTAGGAAGTAGGCCAATTCTGTCTATGGCTTGCGTCGCGTTTGTATTGTCAACGGCGCATTTACATACAGTCTGGGTTGATGAGTAAAGAAATTCTCTCAAGTCTCTTTAAGTGTTTAGGGTGATGCTATGTTATAAAAGAGACCACATTTGCTGTACTCAGTTTTAAATTTTAGTACGCTTTATTTTAGTTTAGAGAACTACTACCCAGGGGATAGGTACCTTATGTCCTATGCTGAGAAATTAGCGTATTGCCCTTCGTAGTGGAGAGAGTTCTGTGATTTCATGACACAAGGCTCTGCTTTCGCATGAGGGCTTATTCCTACCACAAATCAGGGGCCAAATAGGTCAGCACGAAAACCACGCGCAATTAAACAAAACATATCCACGTTTTGATAAGAAAGTGGTTTATACGAAAATGGTACTCGGCTCATCAATAGGTTAAGAAAATTCAGTGCTTAGTTTCTCCAACCTAAGTAGGAGTATGAAGCAATGGCAAATAAAAAATTTTTCTGCAAGTATCAATGATTTTTATTACAGTTGCTGTGTACACAAATAGTCCTAAATGTAATAGACCTAAATAAATTTTTTGACTCTGGCTGGAGTGTCTCTTGTAAATACATTGTGTATTTGTTGAGTTATCTTTCTTTTATCATCATTCTCTGTCATCATTCTCTGTTGATATCATGAAAAAACTGAATCTAATTTTGCTTTCCTTTAGATGGGTATGTGAAGATTTTCCAGAGTTAAGGTTTGCTTTCCAAAATATCATCATGAAAGAATATGACTCAAGTTGGTGAGTGTCAATATTCTGGTTACAAAAGTTATTGGGATATTGGATGATAGGAGGCTTCACAAATGCTAAATTACTAAGGAGCAAGAGTTTCCATAGTGAGAATAGAAAAACACCAAGAAAAGTTAAATGTATATACAGAAATAAGAACTGAAATAAAATGGCAGTTAATTGCATATAAATTTAAAATTGCACTACATACAATCCAAAATGACAAAAATAGAATACAACCTAATTAATACAATACAGATACTACAGAAGAAATCTAAAAAAAAACAATATAAGTAATAATGCCATTTTTACCACATCTATAAGGCAGTCATGACATCATAATATTTACCTCTTCTAAGGGGACCATTATGGAGATAAGGTGCCATGCTTTTGCAGCAGATTTGACCATTCACTTTGATTCAGTTTCAACTCAGTTTCATTTAAACATCAATTAATACTACATACAATCTACATAAATCCATAACAACAACTACAATCTGTGATCAACAATAAAAAACTACAAATTAAGAGAGAGGAAAAATAACATTACATAATTGTATATAGAATAGATTGATGAAGGAGAGGCTCTCTAAGTAGGTTAACTAATTCAGATAGCCCCCCCCCCCACAGTAAAGAAACTGAGAAATATGAGTTATATATAAATGAAGCTATGAACCAGATGTATCCCAGGGAAGTGACAAAGCCCGGCAGTTCAGAGAATGCCATCCCTTCAATTACAATTAGGGCTGTTTTTAATGTTTTATCAGTTATCTTATTTATTTACTAGTTTATTCTTTTTTTATTCATTTATTTATTGATACCCAAAAGTAGCCTGCTATCCTGTTTTTTTACTTTCATTATTGAATGTATATTCCTGCCTTTTTATGATTCTTAAAAGATCCTCTTGGTATTTACATGGTATTCCATTGGTATATTTATTGTTAAATTTGAATTATGGCACTTTGTCTTGGGCTTGTAAATTTCAAAAACATTACAATTTAAAGGGATAGAAGATTTCCTGAGAGGCTCTTTTAAGGGATTTGGCTTATCAGATCAAAATTCTTCAAAGAAATTTGATAAAGATAATCAATCCCTCTTTTGTCAACCTGCACTACATGTTATGACTGGCATGGTTCATTGCTTCTGAGCTTCTGGATTTAATCAAAACTGATTTCTTGACACTAACAACTGACCAGCCACTCTAGTTATTTGGTGCCTTCAGTTGGCGGAACAGTTTTGTAAAGAAAGGGTCCAGTTGTGGTCTGGAAACGGGAACCTCTTGGCCTTACCGATGTGTCCAGGCCACTGTCATGTTAATATAAGTGTTACCATCTCTTACTCGTTGTTAACAGTGCTAGTTTGAATTAAATGATTTTGTAAAAAAGGTATTATATATTCTAGTTGTTATAACATGTTTTCTTTTTTAGCTTTGAGAGCATGACACAGTTATGCAACAAATATAACAAAGCAATTGACAGTATTCTGCAGTTAGTGAGTATAGATAACTCAAAATATGAATCTGTAATTTATTAAAGAAAAGCAAAGACCTCAGCTATATAAATAGTGATTCTAATAAATTGTAGCACATTAAAGGCTTTACAGCCAATTGAATGCTAAAATACATTTGCTTTCTAACCATGCTACTTCTGTTAAGAGCAAAGGGTTACATTTTCATGGCTGATGTGTGAGGCTTAAGCAGAAAAATAAGGCTGTTTTGTCCCAAACAGAAAAAATCTTTATTCTATTTTTTACCCTTGATTACATATAGCATTAGTTGGTTGTCACGGGCAAAGAGATAGATTATCATATTTTATTTTAGTGTGCCAATGTGAAGATAGGCCTTGTCACACAAGCCATGCTGTATCCTATTGTGACATGCTTTTGGGCTATTATACTTAAATTCTTTGCTGCAGTGAAGGATTCAAAAATGTTTCTTAGTCGGCAATTCTAAGATTGAATCTATGCTAATTTTGTAAATGGCGAAAATGAACTTAACCCAAAAAGGCTATAAGCTTTATTCACTTTACTGTCTGATAATTTAGTAGAGTTTTTCTTTGAATCTTTTGTAATACTTATGTTACAATTTTTGAAAAAGAATGCTGGGATGCTGTTGCCAGGTTTGCTTCATTAACAGCCGATGTTCAAAATCTTGGCTATCAAGGCTTCAATGTAACAAATTAAATGTGATGCTTCTATGTCATACTTTAAAAATCATATTTCACTATGTGTGGTGGCATGAAACTCAAAATTTTCTCATGTAGTCACATGAATTGTAGGCTCATGGAGCAGGCTGACATAATCCAAACAAATCTTAAATCTTAACAAATAGTGCAGAAAAAGGCATTAGCTCCTTCACATGAGAGCAAAAACCTTAAATTGATCAGAAGAGTATTTCCTCTATTTGGTCAATGGCCTCAGGAGGCCTAATTTGATTTAACTTGTATTATGTATCCCTGAAACTTGGTATTCTCTTGATAGCATCTAGAACGTTTGTTTTTCTTTGCCTTCAAAGCATTATTTACTTTTGCCCTCATCATTTCTTGAACATGCAGTGACATTATTTGCACATATTTTACTCTGTCAGTTACTCATTCTCTGATTATGCATTGTTTTTCAGTGGAAAGGTAGAGCACCCCCTCCAAAGATGTTCAAAAGGCCAAGTAGAGAACTTTTGCGGCACATAATAAATCTATGTTATAACCATGCTGTTACTGAGCCAGAAAAGCTTAACATCTATGAGCCATTCTCACCTGAGGTATGATATAGTTTTAGTAAGGTAGGGAAACAACCTATCAGATTCTTGAGGAATGCTTACGACAATGTATTCCTATAAGGAACACCTCAAAGTGGCAGAAATATGAAACAAATATGACCAGATAAGAATTATTTCATTTCATTTCATTTTCATTTATTTAATGAGGGTTACCCTTCAGCATTGCTATTTCTGGAGGGGCCTTCCACTTAAAAACTTATAAAATTACAAAAATTAGATAAAATGAATATAATATGATAACTACTGTGAAGAACCTCTGTATGCTGCGGCAAAATATTTGTAACATATGTACAAATATATAATCATTACATAGTTGCATTAGGTTCATATTCGATATATTTGTAAATGATAAATTTTGCTCATACATTCTCATTGTTGACTTTCACAAATTTTTCACATCAAGTGAAATAACGTACACTGAATTTGTAAGAATATGTTAACTTGACAACCACCAACAGTTTTCATGAGACCAAATGCTTAAATTTTGTTTTGTGTGCCCAAAAATACTTTAAGCCTCTTCAAGAACTTTAAAGTGTCCTCTTACTAAGTTACCCCATTTTATTTGCTCAAATGTTGTTACAGGAGTGAAAAAAGGGTTTTTAGCATCAAAATTTTCATATGTACATAACTCATCAATTTATAAGGAAAGCTTTTGCAGAAGATAATTTTGTTGACTTATTGAGTTTTGGTTCCAAAATATGGAACATAGATAGATAGAAAGAAACTAATTATATATTCGAAATTAGTTACATATATAATATCATTAAAAATTTGATTCCTTTTTTTTACTTTGCTTTATTTTCTTTTGTTTTTCATTCAGCAAAATAATTTAATGAGATTCTGCTGTTCCTTATCCAACTCTATAATTTTTCCAGGTTTATGGTGAGACATCATTTGACATGGTTGCACAGATGACAGATGAAGTGAACCTTGGAGCACAAGACACCTTTATGGACCTTGGAAGTGGTTTGTATCATTTCCCAGTTCATATATTCTGTTGCCAAATGCTGTTTTTCAAGCGTGCATATGGCAGCAAGAGCGAGGTAAACATGGGTTATCCTCTCCACAGGTTTAGAAAGACAAGCAGAATTGGCACCGGTCCTTAGAATTTTGAAGACCGGCTTATTAGACTGGGACTTATTTTTCTTTCTACTTAATTTGTAATTATCTAGTTTTTTCGTAGTCTTATGAAATCTATTTAATTGAGTGTCATATTATCATTGAGAAACAATTTTTTGAATGAACCTTTCACCTGCATAAATATTATTAAATGTGAATTAACTGTTTTATGCTTAATGCAATGGCTATGTGGGGTGATACAGATGTTGTTTTCCATGATATTGTTTTTGCAATGCAATAGTGCCATGTACAAGAGTAGAAAATGTTATAACATAGACCAATAATGGAAATATACTTATAGCTGACTATAGATTTTTCTGTTTGGCATAGTTTAATGAAGAAACTCTGTAGATATACTGATTTATTGTTTAATGCATTGTTCTCCACGATTGCAGGTGTTGGTCAAGTTGTGTTACAAGTGGCAGCTTCTGTTAATTGCAAGGAGTGCTATGGAATTGAGAAGGCTGAAACTCCTGCCGAATTTGCAGTCGCAATGGAGAGAGAATTCAAGAAATGGATGAACTGGTTTGGGAAAACCTACTCCCCCTTCAAGGTATTTCAAAGAAAAAGTTTTTGTTTTGATTGAATTTCCGTGCATGTCATAAAGATGTCCTTGGCTGATTCTGTATCTGGCTGTAGAGAGAAAAAAAGCTAAGTTATAAATAGCAGTTTTGGTAAATCACACCGAATTTAATAATGGCTGCTAACCTATCCTTCGGGATTTGAAAAATATATCAAATTTGGAGGTGCCTCGGTGAATCGCGATTGCATCCGCTCGCTCTTACCCTTTTCTGTGGGTGGGTCACTGGGCCAATTTTTTACTTTGGTGGGTCACTGGGCAAACACACTTTTTATTAAGGGTGCACAGAAGGGTTGGATGTTATATATTCCACTAGGTTTTTGTTTTTTGTTCTGTAAATAATACTGGGTGCCACGAGCATTCTCAAGTATCCGGCTTTCAGCCTGCTATTTTTTACTTTACTTTATTTGGATGATGTGCCCGTAGGATGCCTTGTATCAGAACGTATTTAAATGCATAGTACAGGGGCTGAAAAAGAAGGTGAAGTTGAACTGAATGCTCCAACTTTCTATTCAGTTTTGATATCTATTGGAAGGATGTAACAAGTAAAGGAAAAAGCTGGACCACATTAAGATCTTTACAGTAGAAAAACTGCCTGGCTTTCAGCAAATTATTCTGACAGTTAGTTAATACATACCTCTTTCGAATGAACTGCATATTTTAGATAGTTTTGATGGAATGAAGGCAAGGAAGAATAGCTTTTTCCAGCATTGTCAAATTTATGTATAGTATTTTTTATTCTTATTTCAGCTTGAAAAAGGCGATTTTTTACGAGACGATATCCAAGTGCGCATTGCTGAGACGAAGTAAGTTTTTATATGGTAATTAAATGCTTTTTTGAGCACGCAAGATTTTTTCGTATGATAGCCTTCCTGCTATAATGATAATAATTACAAAATACACTTGTAGAGCGCTAAAATCTATATGCAAATGTTATAAAGCGCTGAACAAATTGATGTTTAAAGCTTTTAAATAACAGAAAGAGACCTAAAAAAGAATTTCATTCATCTGTTGAAATAGGTATTAAATAAATACGTTTTTATTCTTGTTTTGAAAGTGTAGATGCTCTGAGACCTGCTAATTTCTACAAGCAGTTTGTTCCAGAGCCTAGTGGCTGCTACACATAATTTTCTGCCCCCATGTCATGTAAAAGTATAAGAAGCAAGTGTCCCTTCGTAGATCTACTCAAAAAGTTAAGATCGCAACCCTTGCCTCAAATATTATGTTTGTAGAGATATTTTGGATGGTGGGAGGGTCGAGGCGTTTAGTGGACAGAAAAAAAAACGGTGTTTACTGGCTCTATCCTTTAATTTTCTTGTTTTTTTAGTGTCATCTTCGTCAACAATTTTGCTTTTGGTCCGCAAGTCAATCACCAACTGAAAATACGATTTCAAGCTTTGAAAGAAGGTGATAAGGCGATTTCAACTGTGTATTTTTTCTCATCATCTCATTATCATTATTTTTTCTCATTATTCAACTGTGTACTTTCCTCTTGATTTCATTCAAGCCCCCTCTCTACTAAAGGAATCATAGATTATGTGTGTCTAGAGCAATCATAGATGTTCCAGACCTGTCAATCGAACTTGATAATTTTGATGAAGATATTATCAATGACCGAGTTTTCATTGAAACTGGGCAAAAAGAGCCGTTTTTAGCTTTTCATAGCTACTGGCTAGCTTTATTGAATATATTTTGAGCACTTCAAACTAAGAAGAACAATTTTGTAACTTGAAATTGCAAATGTTTATAATAAATCCCTGCTCTAATGAGCCCCTCTCCTAGGACCGCAAAAATTAATTAAGCCCCCTCCGGGGACTGATAGAGCTTTCACGGTATCTCTCTATTTAATTTGCAATGAAAATATCACTCCCCCTCCGCTTGTAAAATCTGCATCTCATTTTTATTTGAAACAATTTACTTGCAAATAAACAACAACTTGAATGATAACCATGATCTCCCAGTATATGCGTAAAAATGGTTTGACTATTTTTGGCACCTCAAGAATTTCACAAAAGAGGGTTGCTCCTAGTAGATCAAAAACTACTGCCAGGAGAGCACTCCTTTTGTAGGCAGCATATTTTCTATTGTCAGAATAGTTATTATTCAGCAGTTGCCATCAAATCATTTCTTGGGTGATTGATTACAAGTAATTTGAATATTAATTTTCTACATAATAAAAGATTCTTTTAGATGAAACTTTAGATGGAGAATTTCTCAGTCCTCTGTAAGATCATTGCATCCAGCTATTTAATTTCCCTGACGTTTTCTTTTTAGGAGCTAAAGTTGTTTCTTCACGGGAATTTTGCCCGATTTATTTCAAGTTTAATAGTAGGAATTTATCAGGTAAGTCTACAAGTCTCTCTTTCCTCTTTGCAGTGGCAATTTGCTACTTTAGGCTGAACTGCCGCTGATTTAGGGTGATTTTATAAACCATGCAGGCTAGTCACTCGGACATACAGTTTCTGTGTAAATGCAATAATTGCTCAGATTAAGGTGCACTGGTTGCCTGTAACAACCCAAGCTTGTCTAATGTAATCGCAGTCTAAAACAGTTGCCTACCGATATTATAGTCCATTCCATATATCAGATTGGCCTGAACAGCGTTTTGGTACCCTGTGCTGGCCTCGATAAAATGCCTGGCATCCAGTGCTGGCTTTAAGAAAGCAATTAAGGAGTGAACAGGTGACAATTGCTCATGCAAAATATGCAGATAAATAGTCTGTTTCACTAGAAGCAAATTGTATTTTGGCTGTCTAGTTTTTTTTGTAATTCGTATATAGTTTATTGCAAATAGTTGCTCTCCATTGGTTCAAGTTAGAACTAGCCTTTTCTCTAGCCAACTGCTAGGAATGTAATAATGATAATTGGTTACTGTATTAAACATATGGTTATAGCCCGGGGAGACTCGTGTACGCGAAGCTTGCCATTCCCGGGCCTGGTAGCACCCAAAAATTGGGGCGGAAACGACAGGAGGTGCTACATAGCTTTAAACCTGAAATTGGGGGTGAAGTCTCTAAATTTTCTCCCAAGAATGGGTCAGAACAGGCAAGTTCTTGTCATTTGAATGTGCAGAAGGTTTATGCTGTGCTAGTCTAGGTATTTTGAGTTCAGTTCAGTACATTTGATTTTAAGTTTAGTTGTGTTCATGGAGATGGGCATTGATCACAAGATAATGCTTCTAAAGCATTAATTAAGAAAATGCCAGAACATGACTTTTTCAATGCAGAATTAATACCCATGAATGGGAAAAAATTTTCAAAAAAGGCCTAAAACTGGGACGCCTAACGTCCCTGTCTGAATTCTTGGGTACCGCCAGGCCCGCGTTGCCATTTCGACGGAGTTCCCCTTCTTACGATTGTTCCAAGGAATCCAAGGAATACCAAAACATCTGGGTTTTAGTAAGCAAGTCTGAGATCCTTCTCCCAGGTTATTAGATTTGATAAAAGCTATTTGTTCAGGGATGCGAGAGGGTCAATTTAGGTTTGAAAATCAAGTGTCTTATCACTTTTTATTCATTGAATTCTCATCTCATTCAGAACTAGGAGCAATGATGAAAGTCATTGAATTAAAGCCTCGCAATCAGTCAGCCTCTGTCTCGTGGACTGGCAAAGGAGTTTCCTATTATATGCATGTTGTTGACAGAACAAGGGTAAGTAAGATAAGAATATGAGCTTTTTAATGATAGCCACTAGGCCTGACTCACGAGGCTCAATATAACAAAGCATCTGCAGTTAATTGTAAATGTATTATGAGGACCCCTAGTGATACAATTTACCTAACTCTTCCTTCTGCCAAAGCTGTTTTTGCTTAGAATACGAAGGTAGTTATCAGCACAATCCAGGTGAAGCCTTTATTGAAATGCAAGATTTTTGTAAAGTACTTTCGGGAATATTGATTTTATGATATTCTCATTTGCAGCTGGAAAAGTACTTCAGCATCTTGAAGAAGAAAAAGGTAAAAATTTGATTATTTTTCTGCACGTATTGATACATAAAAAGGATTTCTAAGTGCGTCAAATGAGAACACTAGGGTTAAAAGTTTGAGACATATGGAAATGCACGGCGGAGATAGCACAAAGGAAACGGGATTCAAAATTTGGAGAAATTCTTTACCAATAGATCAGTATGGTCTTCCAGGCAATTTGCTTATAACAAAAAGGTGATATTTTAGCTTCATTATGTAAAGCAGAGAATGGGTTACTGCAAGGTGAAATGTACCCTAAAGCTCCAATCCAATGCTATTGCCGTATTGGGGTAAACAGCTGTGCCAATTGTCTGACTCTTTAAGCACATTATTTCTTGCAGATCTTGTTTACATTGAACATTCTACAATAGGCTCAAACCTAGCAAATCATGTCTTGAAACATTAGCCATATTATCTGCAAAAAATGATATTTTCACGTGCATTATTGACTTTAAACATACCTGAATTGTAGCAAGGACTTCCTTTGGATGATGACGAAAGATCCATGTGCTCAGAGTCGAACAACAGTAGCATGTTTGAAAGCGAGATGGGTGGAGACAGTGATCATGAAAAATTAGAAGATAACCTTGATGCTTTATACCTTGGAGCAACAACACGCCACCAGTGGCAAGTCCTTGTCACGACTTTGGAAGCAAGCAAGAGAGAGCATGCGGAGAAGAAAGCGCAAGATAAAAAAGAAAGGGAGATTGCTAAGAATTTGAAGAAGAGAAAGAGGTTAATGAAGCAACCCCAGAACCTGGTTAGTTCCATATGATTTTGTCTCGATTGATTGGATTCGTTTAGCATGAAAGGTCCTGCACCGCTAAAGCAAAATAAATCTTTATTAAGCTACCTCTTTTTTTCTACAAATAAATAGGGTTATCTTGGATAAGTCTTCTTCAAGTTTACAATATGTCAAATTTTTACGGAAATCAAAGTTAAAGTAATTAAATATATTAAAACAATCAAATCAAACAATCAGGACTTTGATCTATGCGACTCATGATATTGTGTCGTGTGATCTATTGTCATGTCACGTCCTGTCGTACCGTATTGTATTATATATGTTGTATTGTATAAAATCATGTTCGGTTATCCTGCCTCGCCAATCCTTACTATGTATGGATCAAATTAAAAGTTGTCACAAGCATTCTGGTCTTTGCGGTTCAAAGCATCGAGTCATGTGGTATCTTGTCATGTCCTGTTGTGCTATATTGCTTTCTATCGTTTGTATTATATCGTATCGTGAAGTGTCGTATCGTGTATTGCATATAGTGAACAGTATAGATCGTCTCGTATCATGTCATAAAAATAGATCTTGTCACGAAAAAAAGCGGACACATCCATCCGATCCCACCATTAGGCACTTTTGAAACAATACCTCGGCAAGGTACCTTCCTATGATATGAAACTCACTTTACTTTTTATTTCCTGGTGTTAGTGTTAGCGTTATACTTATCGAAGTAACTTGTTATTTTATTTTCAGCAAGACAAGCTGAAACAGAAAATAATCGAAAAATACGAGAAGCAAAAGCGAAAGAAAGAGAAGTTGATTGAAAACCGCAAGGCAAATGGGGCTATTCAGGGTAGGCCAATCAAGAAGAAAACAGATGAAGTGAAAAAGAGGCCAGTAGGAAGACCAGTAAGTCACGTGTTTATTATAATTATTTTGTTACAGAACAGCATGCTTAACAACTATTGAAGATTTTGCTTATTTCATCCTCTGATAAACCGTAGCCCTGAAAGCTATTGGTGGTTCCATGCTTTAACTCCAGCTCTCCAACCATAAAGGTCGTTCGTTCTCCAACTTGCTTCTCGTCTGCTACAACCCTGACTATTCATCTCCCTATGAGGAGCTACTTGCCAACTCGAAAGAATCTACCATCCATATTACATCAGTTAGAGTATTAGCATTTGAAGTTTATAAAACTCTCAATAACCTAAATTCTCTTTTTAAGACTATTTTTCATAAAAAACAACGACTCATAACCTTCGTATTCAAAATCCCCTTTTGATTCCAAAGGTTAAAACTGCAACTTATGGTATCAAATCACTCAGTTTCCAAGGGCCGAAAATCTGGAATTCGCTTCCTGATGAAATTAAAACAGCCCAAAATGCTAAACAATTCAAAAACCTGATTAAAATTTGGTTCCATGAAAAAAAATGCACGTGTTCTTTATGCAGCTAATGAACTACTTTATGCAATCAATGAAATTGCTTTATGTTAGTCTGAATTAGTGAATATCCACTATTGTAAAAACTAACATTAAAGAAGCATACAATACAAAACAATACAGTACAATACAGTACAATACAATACAATACAATACAGTACAATACAATACAGTACAATACAATACAATACAATGCAATGCAATACAATCATCCAATTCATCACCCGGTTCTCTCCGAATTGGGGACTGAAAAGTTCTATTTTTATATTCTTGATCATGACTGTATTCCTCGTACTCGTTGACTATCTTTTCCGACACATTTTCCTTTGTTTTATTTTCGTTCTAACTGATGTCAAACAGCTTGGTCATTGTGATGTAAAGTTGTGACCAAGCTTCTTTTAATAGATGTGGCTGATTTTTCCAAGGTCGCCCTCCCACTCCGCACATATAGAGAGGTCTATCCAATAGTTCTGGGTAAAAGCTCTGCTCAGGGAGCGCCGGAGGTTCTGCTAGTAGACTTTTATTGATAATTCTGATAATTCTGGGATTTGGCAGAAAAGCAGATCCAAATTTATAATTAAATGTCTGAGAGACAAAATTGATTTGTTGATACGAAACAAACTGGATTGATCTGCTGGGTGGACTAGTCACGTCAGGGTTATAAGTGTTTTCATCTTGGTCATTCTTTTTCTTTTAAGAAATCAACTGCCATAGATGAGAAATCAATCAGTGAAGATCTGGATTCCTATTTTGGTATGTTTTCTTTTTGAATTCTTTGATAAGTATATACTTGTCTTGTACTGCTTTCAGGGAACCCTCAAGGCCATAATTCTGCACTTTTTTGTGTGTTGCAAGAAAATGCTTATATGTATGTTGCACCATACTGCTGTTTTCAGTACAAATGTACATTCATATGAATGCTCACAAGTAATAATAAAGGGAATGTTTAATTGCTGCCAATACAGGAATGTCTTTGAAGTAGTAAATATAAATTATTGAAGTGTTCTGTTATACTTATCCCCCTTTCCCCTGTGTTTTAATGTAGGTTGTTATAAGTTTCTGGTTTGACAAGACCGGGGGTATTGCGCTTCATCTGGGATACAAAGTGGCGCAAAGGAATAAAATATATATTAAATATTTTGCATATTACACTTCTTGTGAATCATATACTTAAATGTTTAGATATTAGCGTTTGATGAAGCTTCTTCACAACCACTTTTTTGCTTGTTTTGAATTTTAGCTTTAGTGAAAAAGCAGTACATGAGTTTTATTAAGAAGATGAACACTAAAGAATACGCTCAAAAACTGAAATGGATGATTGATTACGAAAGGGTAATTTTTAATATCTCAGTAGTTGAAACTGCAATATCAGTCCATGTTTATTGGTGGAATTACTTAAAACCAACTAACTATTTACAATACCAACTATTTACAGTATAATTTACAAGTATATTTATAAAGATAAAATAATATTAACAGGCTACAGTTTTAAAACTTGCTACTACGTTGCTTGTTTGCTTTAATTAATAAACACCATGCTGAAAGGGAGCTTCACATTTTAACCCTTCCCCCGCTGATTATACAGCTGTGCAGTACAGTCATTGGCACCTATCTGTATAAATATGTTTGAAGATAACAGTTATTTATTCTCATTCATTTTTCTTCCACTTTGTTACCTTGCCCTTCCTTCTTTTACAGAAAAGGAGGACTCTTCTTGAAAAAGAGGTTGTTAAAGCGGATCGTCAGGTACACTGTTTTTCATAGGATGATTGAGGCTCGAAGCTGTTGAAGTTTCAGTGTTGATTAAGAGCTGCAATCAGGGCCAAAATTTAAATGCATAACTGTTGTGTTTGGACTTGCTCCCTAAATTTTGATCAAAATTGAATTCACCTTGATTTTGTTTTGGTTAGACCGGCATTTATTTGCCTACGTCTCACCTGAATGCTTTACAAATTCAACTGAATATGATAGGAAATATATACTTGATTATGCTTCGATAAAACCACATGGTTATCTTTCAAGAATTTTAAATTAGATGTTTTATGACATCATCACTTTGATGCGAGTGAAAAGAAAGAATTGGTGCAAATAGTTGAAATGACATGTTTATCGAGATTAAGGTGAAAGGCATTTGTAATATACTGTATTTGGACTCTTTTCAGGTTCAAGTGCTTCTAAGTGATGGCCTGCAGCTTTTTACAAAGCGACTTAATGAGGTAAGTGTCTATAAATATATATTCAATTTTTTGGTGCTATTAACCTGGTTATTAAAGTTTTGCGTTTCCTCTTTTATCTACTCTATTGTTCGTTGATTTTTGAAATATTTCTTGTTTGTTTGTTTGTTTGTTTGCTTGTTTTATTTATATATCTATTTGTTAACCAAGGCCGGTGCTCTGGCAGCTATCAGCCTTATGTAGGCCTCGTTCACAAAAGCCTGTGCCGTCAGGATTTCGCCCGAGTACTTGTTTACAGCACGTGGAGAAAAGTACCGGATGTCTATAAAAGCGGGAGTCACTTTTTTATAAGTTTGTGGAACTGCACCTTAGCCACTTCACGCCACCGTCTTATAATTTTTGTTTTTGCGCTTTTCGCAATTTTTGTTACTATTTCATTTCATTTAACATACTTTAGAAGGGTTGCCCTGCAGCTGAGCTGATTTTCAAGGGGACCCCTATTTAAATTCTTACAATGTACCGCATTTTGAAAAAACCAAAAAAGTTCATATCCTAAATACAATGTCTCAAAATAAAGATAAAACCCACTAATAATCCATCCTGAATTTTTGTTTTCGATTTTTTCCATGGCTCCAGTTGAACATGGTAGTGAAAACACCGAAAGAACTTTTAATGAAGTCAACGTCATTATCAGCAAAGCACCAAAGTCTTAAAGATCAGATGCTCACTATGGAATCAGATATATACCTTCTGGATGAAAAATATAAGAAAATGGTACGTGCGAAGCTTGTAATGAATTTATAATGTATGGCATATACATTGAGCTAAATGAAACCATAGCAGTGTTTTAGGAAAAAGAGAGAAAGCGTTGGTTATTATTTAATTGCTCGATTTTTCAACTCAGTTTTTTAAAAATGTGATCAAGGAAAATCGCCACTTAATGGTGATTTACAGATTACTAGATTAAACACAGAGCATGCAAAAAATAGTTTTCAATATTCTGCTACTTAAGTCTAGAATGATATTCCAGTTGCTATTAGAGAACTCCCGGTTATTACTCGCTTTAAAAAAGAACTAAAGGAGTACTTGAAGAGCTTAGAAACACGACCCCCTGGAAGACCAGCATCATAGGCTACATTTCAATCATTATATAAGCTTAGGTTACTTTTCAATTATTATATGTATACTTTAGTTATTATAAGCTGAAAAGTCTTATTTCGTGTGTAAAAAATTGAATCACATCATATCATATTAGATCATATGGCAAAATAGTTACGGTGAAACCGCACCTGTCGCTGAGTATTGCAGTGTGTCGCAAAGTACCGTAATGTATCACAAAATGCGTTAATGAATGGCAGCAATATCTGATGACGGTTTTGTATAACCGGATTATTAGACTTTTAAAGAGTTGTTTTTTGTTTTATTAGTGTCGTCAGAAGTACAGCGATGCAGGATTGCAGAACGCCCTTGATGCAGGTCAGGGTATGACGGAAGAAAGTGTATGTAAATTTTTTCTTACCGATATTGCATTAAAATGGATCATAATCGCCATCTTCATGATATTATCATCATCATCATCATCATCATCATTATCATCATATCATCATGGTAAATATCATCATCTTGCCCGCATCTCCCTTTTTTTAATCATTATAACCATCATTAATCAGCGTTTTTTGCTCCAAGTGACCCAGTTATCCCCTAGTAGCCCGATTTTCATCTTACTTTATCAGACTCTCGCTTTTCATCTGCGTTCACTATATACATATTTTTCTTGTATTTTTTAGTTGTCATCCTACAGTAGGCACTATTCCATCCATTTTCCTATATTCACCTTAGTCTGAATATGCTATTTTTCATTATTTTTCATTTATTCATTTTCTAATTTTTAAACACGTATACCTTTCAGCTATAAATATTCACAAATTTAACTAACAAATAGAAATAATTTATTCCTTTTAAATCCAAATAAAGCTTATTATTCATATTTATTTATTTGTTTTTATTACCCGTAGGGTCAACTGAAAGACGCGAACCTTCCAAACAAACTATGTTATGCCATTATTGATACGCTCAATCATCGGAAAAACCTCCTGGAAGAGTTCAAAGATGTAAGGGAGCAGGTGTCTGTTTTAGAGAAGGTGGCAGATCCCGCTGATGTTATAAGTGGCAAAAGAAAAGCAGAAGACTTTGACCCAGAAGACCTCACCGTAAAGAAGAAGAAAGATGCTGATGATGACAAAGCTAAGTCCAAGCCAGTAGCTCTCGTCCCACCTCGAATGCAGAATGCATCAGGCTCTGCCTCACCTTCAGTACATCAGCAAAGTAAACGAGGCAGGCCGAAAAGAAAGAGCAAGGACATTCAGTCATCAGCCGATGGTTCGTCAAAATCGGAGCATGGCCCTAGGCCCCCTCACCATAAACATTCGTTCCCAGGAGACTTGCCAATGCCATTTCATAGCGACATGCCGCAGTACCCTTTACACCATTTGGTTCAAAATGCTTATTCTGTGCGCCACTCATCACCCCCATGCTACCCAGAGTCGCTGTATAGAGCAGGTGGTCATACATCCACTCCAGTTCATGGAGAAGAATGCCGCGATCCATTAGGGCCACGATCTGACCCCCACGATTACTATCTGAATCATATGTATCATGATCATTATCCAAGGTGTCACACTTTCTTTGATGCGACTCGCTCTCTTTTGCAGATGAACGAAAATGGCAATACTCCTGTTCCAAAACATATATTACTGACTGGTAGTTCGCCTCAAAACCCAAATAATTCAGATATGCTTAATTCAAGCTTCCCTCCCCATGTTTCAACAACAACACCATTTTGGCAACAGTATGCTAATCTGGCGAGGACAGTTGTTGGACAAGATGGCGTTGGCAGTGGCAACGATTCCTCCACTGTTGCTAAGAGACATTCCAGTGGTAGTACGACCGATACAGCCTCGAATTCATCACAAGAATTATCGTTAAATTCACCCGCAGCTGCCAAAGCCCAAACTCCATCACCCGTGCAATCGTCGGCGGTGCTTAAACCTGACAAAAACATGCCATTAAGTAGGGAGTATTCGCCCGACAATACTTATGTAAGGAATTCAAATTCAAACAAACTTGGTGTCAAAGCAATGCAGAATAGTCTCACTTTGCCTAATCAAGCTAGCCATCAAATGAAGCCAGCCAATTCATCGAAGTTCAACACAAAACATTTCATCACTCAGTCAGCAATTGCGTCATTTCCGCATTTGTCAAAGACTGGTAGTTTGCAAAACCATTCAGTCAGTTCTCTCTTAAGCTCGCAACAAAGTATTCTGGAAAAAGCTGCCTTAAAATCAAGTGAAGGGCCAGGAATGTCATCGCAGGGGCCTAAAGATGTTCCAAGTCATGCTTCGAATCTATCGGTACCAAACAAGCGAGACCTGCATCAACAGACCTCGTCTCAGGAATTAAAGTCTAAATCTGCTACAACACAGTCTTTTGTAACTAGTAATAGCGAAACACTCAAACAATTAGGACGGCAACTGTCGCTACACAGTGGAAAGTCTCAAACTAAGATACTACTCAGTGAGTTAACGCTGCCTGTTAAGTCGACCGTATTCTCATCACCACTTATGACCTACCATCAAATGAAATCGACTGTCAACCCTAACAGCACCGCCTCATCAGAATCAAAAAAGCTGGGTGCATCTGCACAAAGGCCCAACTCTAGTGCAACGTTCTCTGTAGCTGGTAACTCTCATGTAACGGGGGTCGTAAAGCTCGGCGATGCAACTGATGCCTATAGTCGTAGTGCTTGTATCGAAAGTTGGTCGTCAGCTGGTTTGTCAGCTAAGTTACCCCCGAAATTTAAAGCGGCCACTTTTGATGGCACTAAGGTTCAGTCCAGTATGACAATATACAAGCCAGGATCAGCATCTGGGGTGAAATCTGGCAGGAAAGGGAAAAATGCGAATAAAGTGACTAAATCCGCCTCAATTGACTTAAGGAAAGTGAAACAGAGCGATGAAAGCAAAGACTCGGCAGTCAAAACAGTATGCCTTACGTCAACAGCATATGCGCCGATTATTCCGAATCCAGGTGCACGGGTGGTCTATCAAAATCCTATTATGACTATTTTGCCAACTCACTCTCGGCTGCTTGTAGTGCCAAATGTGACATCAGTTACGACAAATTCGTCGTCATTTTCTACGGTGTTTTACATCAATTCGCAAAACTCGAACCAGAAAGCGCAACACCCTGTTGTGGCTAGTAACTTGATCACCAGTAACCAATCTGCTTCAAATCTGGTCGTAACGAATCCCCTGTCAGCAAATTCCGTCGTATCAAGTCCTCTTGTAACGAAACCTGTTGCTACGAATCCTGCCGTAACGAATCCAGCCGTAGCGAGGCCTGTTATGTCTAGTCGCGACAACTCTGGTATCGGCACAATTGCGAGTATTGCAAGTGAAAACAACTCATCATTGTCTGATGCAGTTACGCGTTCTTTTCAGCATGTCCCCGCAGAAACAGCACAACAGCTCGTAACTGCGATTTCAAGTGCAGAGAAGAGTCACAGAGGGCCAAGTGCACCGTAAATTGATTTGCAGTAACTCTTTTCGGCTGAAAATGTGCGATTCTTGCTTGAAAATTAAAGAGTTATGAATGCAAGTTAATTGATTCCTCATTTGCTGATGAACACAAATGCTAATGGTTGCACAAACTTCCAAAAAGTGATTTACTTCGATTCGCCCTTATTGACAATGCTGTCTTAAAACCTCGCGAATTACAACTGAAGGGCATAGCTTTTATACCACTTAAACGCGAATACCACCAGCTATGTACTGGTGCTGGTTTCATGAACCCCCTCATAGCTTTGTTGTGCGCTATCGCATTTTAAACATTGATTACCACAGCACAATGCCGTAATGAATGGTCATCCGTGGTATATGTGCTAAACGATGCCGATTAATTTTTCACCTATGCACTTAAGTTTTTTCAAATAAATACTTGTTTAGTAAATATCTACACAATGACGGAAGCTCTATTTTCTATATCCAAAGCTCGAGATGCTTCCGTCGAATTCTCCGGCTAGAGCGTGAAACTACCGATAAAAATATTGCCTTCTTTCGGAAGCCTAACCACCAAAACCCAATATTCCCCTCTTTTGATTTTAAACAATTACGTTTGGTTTCATAAAATGAAGCGAACTCTGACTATTGTAAAACATAATGTTCTAAGAAATTCAAATCATCTACTTTATATACCAGTTATATGCATTGGATAGCTGTCAAGGAACAAAGACTTTTCTTAGTTTTTTGAATTGGAAGTGTCTGGAAAGCTAGAAAATAGTTTGTTATGGGAAAGAGTCTTCTATGCTAAGAGGTGCGTTTGTTTAGAGCTGTTTGAGCATGCAAAGCGCTGACATTTCTCCAGCGACCGTATAAACTATTCATGGAGAAAAATTGCGACCTCTTCCTCTTATGAAATACTTAAAAAGGAATCTTAAGGCACCAAAAAGCGTGGAAACTCGCCCGAAGGCTGTGATTAGTAAAATGGCGTGTTTATACGTGAACTAGACCAAGACTACAATCAGTTGCAAAATTGTTGGACCCTACACAAAAACAAGAAAAGAGGCATTAACTCCCCTCTCCCCTCCGTCAATGTTGATCGTACAGAAATTGATTTCTACCTGGGGACATGAAGAATGTGCACCTCTTTCAAATCAACATCGAGACGGGGAAGGGGATCGAAAATCTTCTTTTTTTGCAAAGCTGTCCAACAATTTTTCAATCGATTTCAGATGATGTTATTTGGACCTCCGGTATGCGTTTTGTCGATTAGCAACTCGTTTCACTCCAACTTATTGGTGGTTGAATACTCATAGCACTGAATACTGGTCACAGATAATGTGATAGGCAAGAAAGTAAGGTGCCACGCAGTTGTTGTTGTTGTTTTTTGCTGTTCTACATAATTTTTGGTCCTATTTTCAGACAAATGCGAGAAAACACACCAATCGTGATATGCTTCTAATAACGTAAACAAGACAGGATTAGGCCTAGGCTTGAATCCTATCCCATTGGGGTGCGGCAAATTTTTTCCATATGCACAGTGGGCTAATGAATCCCATATTCTGTATTTATAAAGGTGCTCGAGTTTTTCGAATGAAACAAATGTGCTTCTTTACTTGATAAATGATCTTCTCCGATGAAAGTAATTTTTTGCAATGACGAAGTTTCTACCCTAAATCGATTAAAACCATTGTAACATTTGTTTGAGTTTAATAAGGGATCCTGTTATTTCACTTTCCATTTTGTTTCACTTACTCAAACATCCATTATTAAAACTTCGTTTTGTGTTCGTTATCAAATTCATTTGACCTGTATCATTTAATATCGTTTAGTACTATCGCTGATTTTTTCACTTGACGGTTTCTTATGGAGCATGTCATCGTTAAACTTTTCCGTACAAAGAAAGATGTTCGGGTCAAATCAATATTCGCTATAAATAAGGTAGCACTAGGCTAGGCAACAGCTTCAGAAATTTCTGCTTTCTGACAGTCTTGATTTGGTATTCATAATTCAGTGGTCCCAACACGACCTCTACACTGAAAGACTTTGAGATATGGTATCCATGTTCAATGCAATGACTTGCTGAGTCTCTCTCTTTATTAGAAAGCACTTAAGTATCGCCCTGGTAGAATGGAGGTCACATCCCTTACTTAACGAGGTCAGTCCGATCTCTATGAGTCACAGACGCTTTATATGAATTTCCAAGGCTTTTCTTTCTCAACTTATTTAGGTCCCTATTAATGTAATGATGTTCCAGAATTTGGGTGTTGGTCTTTAGCTGGGGCAGGGCCGTCGAGAGCCAGTGCGGGCCCCGGGGTATTTCATGGCACCGGGCCCCAGTGAGCAATCAATTTCTTCATGGAATAAAATTTTTACGGGCCTCGGACCTCCGGCCCCGCCTACACCCCCCCCCCCTCTCGACGGTCCTGAGCCGGGGAAGTGCTTTTTAGTTCAGCACTGTTTTTTTATGTTACCCATTGAGTTGCATTTATTTCGAAATTTAAAAGGCATTTATCGTGCCATGGAGGGGGTTTGGGGGTCAGCCCTTGTAACGAGGGAGGTATCTATGGATTAAGCTTATGTTTGCATTTAAACAATTCAAGAAGTTTCTAGTCCCAGATGAAAAGTATGGATAGTATACAGTGTAATTATAGAAAAATGTTGATGATATGTTTGCCAGGTGCTGACCCTCATCTCATCCAATGCACGATTCACAAATTTAGGCTTTTAATACAAATTGGACTGATTCGAATTTATGCTGCTCTTTTGAAATCTAGTTATAGTTGTTTTAATTTATTATGAGTTTTTTGAAAAAAAAATTATCTTTTATCCTTGCCTGTTATTCAAAATCAACAGGCTTTGCCCTACTGCCTGGTTTTAGGTAAAGTTCAATGACGGAACGATCATCAATTACAATCGTGGGCCTAGGGGGAAAGGGTATGGAGAAACTGACAAAAGCTGACATGAAAATCATGGGGGAGGGGTTCAGGCTTTAAAAATACGGCAGCATGTGCCAGAAGTTCTGTTCTTTACACCCTCCTCCATTTTACTGGAATCCCATCCATCTGAGAAAGAAACAAATGATAACTGGAAATGTTCTCCACTAATTGTTTCATGGCCTCCGACGAGACCAAAAAAATGGTGGGGGGAGCAAGCTTCGATGCCAAAAATACCACTACAAATGATAATGAGCTGCCTTTTGAAGGCATGATTTGCAAAACAGTGGCATAATTTGTAATCGTTTTAGATTTCCTTTCGCTTATCTATCTGAAATCTGTCGCTATAACTTGAGAAAATCTCAAACAACTATCACACCTTAAAAAAGTATCTGATCACGGGGCCGGGGCCGTTTTGTAAGCTAGTCACAACAACAGTTGGCACATACACGATAATCTAAATCCAGATCCAGATAATCTTGTAATTGAGATAATCAGATAATTTAAGTCTATGGCCCGTTCAAGTGAGTAATCAAGCATCATGATTCTTTCGATTGAGTATAACTTGCAAGACAAACGGCTATAGGGCCCAAACCAAGGCACCCTCTCGGCTGGCCTAGGTAACACGGAAATTGCGGTTTGATTTCGCTTCCAAAGACAATAAAGTAAAACAAAGGGAAGTTAGGCTGCGGTTTGACTTGATAGAAAACAATCACAAAGTGAATTGTTAACAATAGTCTGCGTACCATATTAGGTCCTGCATGACGTTTTATAGGTAAAAACAGTGCAAAGAATCCATAACCTTGCTTGTGGTCAAACAAGGAGGATATCTAAGGCTGAATTAAATAACGTCACTCTTTTTTGCAAGCTGTCGAAAGCAGCAGATTCCCTTTAGAATTGAGAGAGGTTTTCGTCAAAGGTAAGACAATTCAGGTAAGAAATCTTTTCCGAACTTAAAGAATTAATTTTTCACTAGATATATGTCAGCCTGCAATAATCAAGGACATATCATGCCTTCTCCCCGACAGCGGAAATTATGCCAAAGATTTTGAGCTTCTTGTCGATATAGAATGCTTCTGTAAATATACAGACACACTATTTTTATTGCTGTTTACGCCAAAGTACGCCAAGAAGCGCTGAAGCTATACGCTGGTTTCCTGGGCGGAGCAGGCACCAAAGCTGCTAGAATTGGGCGGAAACAACTCGTGAAGTTATCTTTGAACTGGAAGAACTGCTACCGATTAAGATGCATAATTATATAGAAATAGGAATTTGGTGCTTGAGAATTGGTAGCTATTCTGGGTCGAAATGATGTTTTTGCTTTCCCTAGACTGTGTTCTGCGCCTTTTATCTTGGATTGGCCTAAATCTAAACAAGACGTGTGTAGGCCTGGTGTTTACAGTTGCAAGCAGTTATTCACAAGAAGCCTTCCTAATTTAAATTTTGAACCCAGTTTAACCAAACTTTGCCGAATTTAATACTAGATATGTTTTAGAAGACCAATCTCACCTGAAAAGTCATAAGCTCAATAAGGCGAGCCACTGTAAAACCTGATGTTTTCATCAGCAGGTCCAGGCACAAGAGATCAAATTTCAGTATACTTCTTTAAAGCAACTCGGGACCCGTCAGAAATCTTTTAGGGGTCATTCATTTAAAAGTCTGGGTACCAGGGCGGGTTAGAATTGGTTGGGGGGGGGGGTGTGAAACCTATTCCAAGGAAACTTAGGGGGTATATAACATTTTGGAGATTTTTGGAGGGGTATGAAATTTTTTATCAAAGGTGAATTCTGGGAAAAATCAACCCAATGGATGCAAAGATCTATTTACAACTATACTACTGTATCTTGGCAAATATCACAGTTCAGGCACAAGGAAAGTAGCTGGCAGATCCATATCTATTTCTCCTGCAAGGCTAGCAAGCTCATTACTTAAGGACATCAAGTTTTCTATTATGTAGTTATAAGTTGGCCTTCCACGGCAACACTTCATTTTTAAAGGTTTGCTTTTCTTTCTTTCGCCTCTCCCAGAAAAATAGAAGCTTTTTTGATATGGCTATCTAAAAACATTTTTACTGTATGGGCAGCACCAGTGTTGGAGGATTTAATTTTTCTTCAAGTGTCAGCACCCAAGCTAAGTGATTTATACTGCACACTAACATAACAATTTAAAACTGTAGATGGTAACTGGGGTATGAAATATTTTCTTATTTCGTAATAGGGTTTGAAATTTTTTTTAAAAGATTTGAAGGGTAACAAAGACAAAGAGTAAAAGGTGTAGTCATGGTCAAGTTCGTTTCCGCATTTCTTAGATGCCTTATATTTTTAGTTTAATTTTTGATAGATAATTACAAAGGTACTCTGGAATGATATTCGTCCAAAGGATGGAACTCCTTAATAGAAGATGTGCATTAATTTTTTATTTTCTTTTTTTACTTGTAGTGTTCAATGGCTGAAAAAGGGAGAGAAGAAGTAAAGTGCCTAGGCCAGGCAAAGAATCTATGTGGAGATGAAATATTGTGGGAAGAGCAAGTGTGGAAAAAAAGAATATCTTTACTATTCAACAATGATTTATTGAGCGATATTGCATTCATTGTCAAAGATCGACGATTTCCAGCACACAAATTTGTTCTTGCCGCTGCAAGCAGAGTTTTCGCTGCAATGTTTTATGGGCCTATGGCAGATGATAAACAAGAGATTGAGATTGTAGACTGTGAAAGACCGGATGAATTTCTAGAATTCCTTTCATTAATCTATAAGAAATCTGCCGCTATAAATTGGGAAAATCTCAACCAATTGTCATACCTTAAAAAGAAGTATCTGGTCATGGAGTCTGGGCCGTTTTGTAAGCTAGTCAAAGAAACAGTTGGTACATACACCAGCCTTGATGCGCTGAGCAAATGCGTTGATCTTGAAGAGGAAAGTATGATCAAAGAATGCATGAAGGTTATTAGAGAAGATATAAGCATGTTGGTGAAAACTGGACAGTTTTTACATTTGGATCAACGTTCATTGAAGTTGATTCTAAAACAAGATAGGCTCGATATCAGCGAAATTGACCTTTTCAATGCAGTGGATAGGTGGTGTTCAAATCAGGTGCAAATAAGAGGGAATCAAGGGGAAACCGCAACAAAAAGAGAGGTTCTTGGAGATGCTATTAATTACATAAGATTTCCCACTATTGAAATGAAAGATTTTGCCAAGTATTGTAGACAGTCAAAGTTACTAACAAGTGAAGAGTTTGTAGATCTGACCGCTGCAATTGCCTTGCGTTCAGATGAAGAAGTTGACGATGATGATGATGAAGGAAAAAATTTTAACCTTGCAAGTGCGTTTGTTGGCAATCGACGAAAGAAAGGGTGTATATTTGTTAATTTAAACCACTTGGACGTGGATACCAGATATAACAAGAAGCAATGCACTTACAGAATAGAGTTGAAAAGTAATTCAAAAGTATGGCTGAAAGGGGTTGACTTCCCCTTAAGTGGATCATACGTTCTACAAATAAATTACACTAAAATAGGCTATGATGACCAAGAAGAGGAAAAATGGCTGAAATCCTTTAAACAGCCTTTTTTGATGCAAGCTAGCCAATGGTATGAACTGACATGTCAGTGTTCATATGAGGTGTTCAACGATATCAAAATATCAGATGGTACAAAATATCAATGGAATGAATTTGAATGCGAACTAAAAAGCTACTCAGGTTTCGGGAGCCACACTTCTAACCAAACTTTATTTCAACCAACGGTAGTGAATGTGAAAGGATGTGTTTTTGGTGGATTTGTGTTTTCGTTATTTGATGCCGACCCTCTCCAGGCAGCAACTAAAGTACAACAATTACAATTCCGGTGCGATGCCAAGAAAGTTTGCTCAACCTCTTCTCATAAAGAGTAAAACCAAGATAACGTAAACATTTTCTCTTTCATCAAGCATTGCCCACTAGTTGCATTATGGCGAAGGGCTGAATAGGCAAAGACGACAAACAAAGACTTTTATGAAGATTCAAAAATTCAGTTCATGTCCAAAGAATGCCTTTTACTCCAATCAACATCCAATTAACAGTGTTAGATTAAATTTTGTTTTAATTTGATTATTATTAGTATGGTCCGGATTTATGAGTATCATAGTTTTGTTTGAAATATGTACGAACGCGTACGACGTGTAATGAGTTTCTTTAGGCCTTGAGTCTTGCAGAGAGATGTTGAGATGGCCAATATGCGTTTTCAAGCACTGATCAAAATGCAACCACCTATTTTAAGCCACCGGGGGGGGGGCTTAATAGAACTTTATTAGTTCACAAGAATTTGGCCACGCCCCCTCCTTTTCTTATCTCTCCCTTACCTTGTACAAAGATGTATATGCAAAAAAATATAAGAGTTCATTGGAAATTCGCGTTATTTCACAGGAAGACAAACGATGTTGTATACTCCGGGATTCTGAGTCTTGGTGGAGAAGCGTATGTGCAAACAAAGTAATCCCCGAAAACGCACGAAATAAAAACTACCATTCTGTTATTTAGGGACAGTTTATGTTTCAATCTATGGAAGGAAAGTGCCATAAAAATAGTCAATATTTAAAAAAAAGCGCTGTAGCGTGGTGTGCTTTTTCAGATTTGGGGAGGGGGTCATATTCTAGCACCTCCCTTGGGGTGTGGCCCTTGAGAAAAAGTTGGAGGCCACGCCAATTTTGATGTCAAAAACATCCGCTTCTCTCAGTAACTCCAATTTTTTTCGTTCAACTCAGCTTTTTGTCTCTATTGAACAGATTGGAACAAGGAAAGATTGAGAACAAGAAAGCAGAGGAAAGTGAGTTGCCATTTTCTGAAACGCAACGATCCTAATCTGTTTGCGTCACTGTGTGATGAACCTCAGCCTCCCCATCGTGTTACGAGTCATGAATTTTCAAGAAAGCATTTTTCTGCTTTAAAGTTTGTGTTATGCACATGTAAAATCATCATATGATTCAATCTGTTGTTTAGCAGGGACAGGTCTCTCGCTGACTGCATTTGTGGCTGGCATCACTTTTAAAATCTTTCTAAGCAGCAGCACTTCAGCAAGCATACCTTTTCTTGATGCTCCTAACTGCTGGAGCAACTTGGTAAGGTCATGGATATTACAATTACTTATGCCGATCTTGAACGAAACCCGTCGATCTCGCTGTTTGTGCGAGAAGAGACAATTGTGCCACTTGCTGAAATTTGTTAACCTCATATCCATAAAAAGTTGTTACCTGCCTGCATTTTTCATTGATGGGCTTTCCTGCAACTGCCTTCAGGACAAGGTCTTGTAAATTATGCTAGAAGGAAATCAATTGCTATTGTCTGTCTAACAAAATTATGTTCAAAAGATGAACCTGACTTTTTATATCTCATTCAATAAAATGGGTTTGCAAAGATACATCTGAAAGTTATTTGGGGGGGAGATGTGGGCCAGTGTATACTTTCTCCCTTCCCCCGCACTATAGAATTGCCAATTTGCAAGGAAGAAAATTCCCGTTGAAGATTGATCTCTTGGTTCAAGGCAGAGAAATTAACGAAATTTCAGAGGGTTAAAGTTGGAACAAAAAAGAGAAAGCAACCCTTCCCTGATTATGCCCAAAATGGACTAATTTGTGATATAAGAGAGACAATTTTATGGCTCAAAAATCAAAGTAAAACATCGATTTCATACCCAAAAATGGAATTATATAAGAGAGGTTAGGTTTGGACCAAAAGGAAGATGAGTATTTTGCCATTTTTTTAAAAATGTGATTATATTTGAGAGAGCCAAAATTTGGGGCTGAAAATAAAATTAACTGTTGCAATTGTAAATAAATATGGCCATTTTTAGAAGGTCTATTTTTGGGTAAGAGGGTGAAGCATATCTTGCCAAAGTAAACAAAATTGGAAATTGTAAGAGTCAAGTTTTGACCAAAGTATAGTTGGAAACAAGCATTGACATATTGTTAGGGGGTCAATTTTATACCAAGTTGCAAGGCTAACCGCTTGCTATGTTGCCCCTATTTTTATAAGATGAAATATTGGTCCAAAATGCAAGGTTAATTTACTGCTAATTTACCGAAAAAAAGTGCCCTTGTCTAAGAGTAACATTTAGGGCCTTATTGGAAAGTAGATTATTACCTTTTTTTAAGCACAAAGAGGTCATTTTTGAGGGTCCACAATTGAGCAAGAACGTAAGGGAAACCTCTTGTCGAGTTGATCAAAATAATTAATTTTAAAAGTTTCAAATTTTGCGCCAGAGTTAACCCTCCCTTGTAAAGAAAGAAAAATTTCTTAACAGGGTAAAATCTTTGAAGAACAAGTAAATCCTGCAATATTGCTCAAAACGACCGACTTTCAGAGGGTTAAGTCATAAGCCAAAACTCAGGGTTATTCTCTTTTCATTAACCTTAAAAGAGCCATTTTTTACAGACTGAAATTTATTGCCAAAAAGGGAGGTTTAATCTATTGACATCTTGCCGAAAATGGGGTCAAATTGTGAGCCATAAAGTAAGGATAATCTCTTGCCATTTTGCTTTGAAATGACCATTTTTTGGATGTCAAACGTTGCACAAAACAACAATGTTAAAATTCACGACTTTGATACAAAGGACCCATTTTTAGAGCATCCATCTTTGGACCAAAAGGTAAGGTTAAAGCCTTGATATTTGCCCCATAACTTACCTTTTTCAAGGGGTAAAATTTAGGCCAAGTATATGCAGAGGCGCCGGAAGCTGCATGAAGCGGCGGGGGAAGAAACAGCGGAAAGGGCACATTAAGGTCCGCGGCGAAGTGGCGTGGTTGGGGACGTGGCCAAAGGAAATTTTGCGTGACCACACCCTTTAAGATTTCGGAAAACTAAGGCAACACCATATTAGCGTAACTTAGAGTTGGTTTTACAAACGTAGAAAGCTTTATTAGATTGTTTAATTAATTACATCTCTGCAAAAACATTTGGAAAAGTGGGGGATCCGGACCCCACATTCCTCCTCGTGGCTCCACAACTGCTCAAGATGTCAAATTTTGTTGTTGAAACTAATCAGGGATTGCTGTTTAGCATGTAGTTCGGAAAGTGTGAGCTTGAAAGCATGGTTCTGAATATGTGTAGGACAATACTGAAAAGAGTCGAATTGTTAAATTTTGTTATTGCTTATAGCAATCTTTACGATACGTTTTCAACAGATTTCTTAATGTCCCTCATTTTTATGTTAATACATAAAGTTTTCTGAAGGATTTGTCGTGAAATTTCCTTAAAATAGTGTGATACTAGATAAAAAGCTGCGATACTATATATTTCCATGGCTTCGAAGCCCATAACAGGCAAAATTTGATTAAGGGGGGGGGGCGGGTTTGATAAAAGAGATAATAACAGATCAAAACTCCTTTCGTATTGTTGGTACCTCTACGTTCTATTCAAGAGGATTAGACTCACATCTTGATAATCTATGTGGATAGGGGTCTAAGCTTCAACGAGGGAGGGGGCTAAAATCTAGAATTGGGGGTTAAGCCCCCCTCCCCTGTTGGTCTCGAGCCTGAACAAATAACATTTGATTTTTATGAAACGGTTCTGTTATTGATACAATAAACCGAGGATAAAGGATATAAGTCAATCTGTTGCTTGAAAGCGTACACGTTTTTTTAAATAAGAACACTTGGTTCCAGTTTCAGCCTGCCGTTTCTTATTTTTCCGTATATTTTCAGCCTAAGGTTTTTCTTATTCTGTTTCTTATTTTCGTTTTCCAATTTCCTGAGCATAGTAGTGTCAAGACATAACCACACTTAATGAGTAATTAAGCCCCTGTTCACATTTAATATCGGACGTTGCACTTGTTGCATAGGATGTCCTACCTGAAGTTTTATTTTCAGCAAAGGAAAGAAGTAGATTTCAAATCACAGGTATGTGGGTATGAAAGTATAGATTAATAACCAAAGGATCTGAAAAGCATTAAAGCATTGAATTGATAAAAATAGGAAAAGGCTAGTAATTTGAAAATGCAATGTTAAACAAAGTGCACATGGGTGGTACCGCTGATGAATTTGCCAAGCATGGAAGCATGCCAAGCCTGCAGTTCAAGGAAGCAGAGCAAGAAATAGATGTTCTGAATTTGAATTTTTTTATATTTCTGATATACCATGAATTACGTCATGATAGCACTTGAAGTCGATCTTTATCTTTATCAAGAATCTATAGCCTGAAATATGATATTTACACTATAGGAGAGCCATTTCAACCTGATATATTAACAAGGTTCTTTTCAAAGGGATGCTACCCTTGTTTCCACTGGGACTATATTAAATGGGTAAACTTTCTTTTTTCTTTCTTTCGGTATTTATTCTTATCCCAATGTCAAAATCCCACACCCTGATTACTAGAAGTACATCAGTGCATGAGGACCATAAAAGGCTGAATTAGAAATCGTAGGTTCTAATATGCAGCCCGCACATGGTATACCGAATGACTGTACTCAGCCGAAAAAGAGAACTGAGCACAAATGAAATACTCAAAAGGCCAGCTTCCGCCCTCTGACCCATCGTATTTGTGCATCAAAAGCCACTTGACTAACGTCTGTCGATGTTTGAATTGCTGTATAGTTTGGTGTATGCATTGCACGGCCATTGATACGAGAATCTAAAATGAATTCAGGAGAAAAATTAAGAAGCACTCAGCAAAGAGTTCCAACTTGTGCAGTCTGCAAAGCTCATGGGTACAATGCCGTTTTAAAGGGTCACAAGAGACACTGTCCATGGCAGAAGTGCAAATGTCCGAGATGTGAACTTGTCATTAACAAACGGATAATCATGGCAGCGCAAATTCGACTGCGGAGAGAGCAAATTAAGAACGAGTCGAACATACGACAAGCAAGCTTCGGAGATAAAGAAGGTAGATAATTTCTAGCTATTAGAACGGAATAATTTTATGCTCCCTCATTCTCTGGCAAGACCTCAAAGAAAAGATTGCAGCCCTTTCGTTGTTCTGTAACAATTTTGGGTAATCTCCTTTTCCTCTTCTTCTCAACCTTTGGTTTTTCCCACAAGTGGCACTAGAAGAAGAAATTTTAAGGTACCGAATTTCTTTTTTGCATAGAACTGAAGATGACGAGTGCAGAGAACTGCCAACATGTATCTGGAATCTAGAATGGCTCGGTCCTCATGTTCCCCATGTTTGTAAAATTCATCTCGAGGTAGCTGAAAGAGACGCCGAAGTTTCAGGGGCGGCGCCAGAGTGGGGGTGGACGCCTGCAAAGTTTACAAAAAATATATTATTCAATTTCAGATTGCAAGAAACACGAGAAACCTTTCAACAGCATCGAATCGTGCCATAATTCAGTAATAGGGCAGTCTTCAGAAAGATTTGAGACACCGTTCATCTTACAAAAAAGGGAGAGTGCTTCCATCGAATCGGAAGCGCCTAAAAAAGTGCAAGGACCATTATCTTCAATTCGTAGTTTACAAGGCAATGCATCAGAGAAAGGGTATATACCTTGCATATATTGTACGTTGAACATGCATTTCACAGAAACGCAGAGAGTTCTTCAATTTAGCAAGTATCATTTCAGTCAGTAGTGCCGTATCACGGAGATGTGCGGGGTCCAATGCCCTTTCTGGCCTCAGATGGTGGGCCTTTGGGGGTCAAAATGTTGTGAACAATGCTTAGTGGCAGAAATTTAGAGTTTAATTTCGGAAGGCTATTGAATATAATTCCTTCAACATTATTATGCAATACGTTTATTATAACTTGCAACAACAAAACATCTCCATTTCAAGAATTCCTCAATATTTCCTTTATTGTATATAGCTCCTCACGCTCCTGAAAAAGTGTATATAATTTTACTTTCTGCGTTCCCTACTGTTACATCTCTTTAAGAAAAAGGCCTTCGAAGCACCGGATGTCCAAGGGTATCGAGGGAGAAGAAAGTTTTCGCTATTACTAGTTGAATATAGATTATTAGTTGAAATTTTACAATCCGCAGAAAGCATTGCTTATGAAGGGGATGGGGGCCTATTCTTAATATTTGATCCACAGCCTTTCTGTGGTTCGATAAAAAGAATCGGGCATCCGTGAGATGAAAATATGCTGTGAAGGAGTGGGCCACGACAGAAAAAGTAAAAGCAACGTAAAATAATTATAGAGAAAGGATTTATGAGTAACAAAAGATATTTATTCTAATGTCTATGAAACATGTTTACGCATCGATACACATGCGCATAAGTGTCATATCTACTGTTCTGTGCGCAATCTCAGATGCAACTGGGAGCGAAGCCAGGGGGAACATCTGTTTTAAAAAAATTGGGTACATTGTGAGTTGCTTCGACGCAAGTTTCCATGTACATATGTTGAGGCTGAAAGAATTTATCCAGGTTAGCCACTTCGTTACTTATATATATATATATATATTTATATATATATCATATTACATTTGTGTATATAGCGTCTGCTTAGAATACACGAGAGTACAATAATTGATAATGTTGGGGCAACCAGAGTACAAACTTTACGAACGTTTAGAAGCAGATGCATCCCAATACTGAAAGGATTAGGCTCCCTCCATCTTCGAAAAATGAAATTCTCGCTGAAGGCTATAAGGCCAAATTGTCCCTCTGTGGATGAAAGGGTTACCAAACTGAAGGCACATATTCGATACTTCTGGTAGGGGGGGGCTGCTCATTTAAGGGAACGTATACGTTAAAACAACCTTGAATAGAGCTTATAACTTTTTGGGTATTAAGAGTTGAGTTTTGTGCATTCCAAGCATCGGAGCATTTTTTCGTTAATAATTCCACTCGAGTGCCTAGCCCAATGTTTCTTTGAACTATTTTCTTATGAAATATATGCTTTATATCACTTGGGAACAAATAGTATGACCCTTTCAGCAAAAAGCCCCATCACTTAAATATTACTTTTTCCAATTGATTCCCATAACAAGACAGTTTGCTTAATTGTCTACTACTTGGAAATTTTTCTATACGTAACTAAATTTAGCTGCGAGTTTGTAATATCGTCGAATAAAATCTAATCAGAAATTAGTCTAATTTTGAAATTCATATAACGGTCCTTGATTATTCTTGCATGCTTTCCTTTTGAGTTCAGCTGAAATTTTCAGATACTTGGGCCATCTCTGGTAAAAAAAAAACAGGATAATAGTTTGAGAAATAGGGATAAGACGCATTACATTCAGAATTAGGCTAAATAAGTTAGGATACCAAGGTTCTAATAATTGATTCTTACAATTTAAAAAGGATTCAATTTTAAATAATTTTATACATTATATATATCATATGATTAGACAATTTGACTAATATATTTGTGATACAGCGATGTATATAAGTGGTTCAGGGCAGGCAGAAAATGTTCTTAGCAAAACACTCGAAAAAGCCTAATCTAAGTTGCCTTTAAAAAGTTGGATGCTTTTAAACGAACAGCTCTTACCAACACAATTTCCAAGCAAAACTTTGTTAAGCGTTTTGACCTTAAGATAAGGGACTTTGAAAGAGACGTTTTGCTAAAGGGTTTTTAAAAGTCAGATTCTAAAAAGTCGGGTTCTAAGACTTCGGGTTCTAAAAAGTCGAGATCTTAAAATTTGGGTTCTTAAAAGTCGGGTCCTTAAAAGTCGGGCCCTAAAATTCAGGTTCTCAAAAGTCACGGTCTTATCTGCGGCCATTACTGTATTTCTCACGAGGCTTCAAATGCTAAGAAGACAAGTCCAAATTCCAAATAAGTCAGTAAAAATTCAAGGCCAGCCAATCATTAAGGGGTTGGTTTGCCAATAACTTTGGGTACAAGGGTGGGCTAGATCTGACGGCGGTGTAAAAATTATAGGAATGGAAGCATAGCGAGTCGCTGGAAATTTTGGATTGCGAATGAAACTTTCATGGAAAAGCTAGCGACGAATATTTAGATGAGATGAATGATTCAAGTGGTTACTTTATCTTATCAACTAATGAAGCAATGTTATTTGTTTCACGTTTTCTTAAGCTCAGCACTTTTTTTAGTGACTTCATCGACGATTATGATATCTTCATCCTAATCAATCGATCAGCATGGAACATTTTTCAAAAAAGAAACATTTTCAGGTAAGGGGATAACTTCTAGCGGATCAGAGTCAACCCGGATTCTACAACGTATGGTAGAAAGGGGTGTATTCACAGGAGTGCATAGAATGGGACCTTACTTCCAAACGGGACCTAAACAGAGAGGCGACTTAATACAGATACGGCGTAATTGATAAAAGTTTAGATGAAGACAGTATACAGACCATCAATATGAAAATAAAACGTATATCAAAGAACGGAACTTTCCAGTCTTCTATTAATAAACAACGGAGAATGCTCCCATCTTACAAAGCAGAGTTTTCGCACCAACCAACTTACAAAACCAGATTGTAATAAAATAAAGAAACCTTACTTTTTTCTTAGAGATCCTCGCAATGTGCCAAATCTGCTCTTCAAAAGTGGTTCTAATTTATCGACAAATACTTTGTAGTTCTTTTCCAACTCTTTCTGATAAGCCTTTTGTTCCACTGTTATTAGGGTTTTGTTCTTCAATAGAGCCTGGTTAGATCTATGAACAAATCAACACATTGATTACATTACTAAATAAAATCAATAACCCAAAGTAACAGATATTTTAAGTAACGTTTTGAGAAAGTTTATGATTTGACATCTTCTTTCGCAACAACTGCTGTTTCAAAACATCCGGATTCTTGTGGCAAAAATCGGTTCATTGAAAGCACAACCCTTTAAAATAGATATGAGTTTGCACCCCTGCCGATTTTCAAATTTTTTGCTTAGCCTGATTACCGGGTGTTTTTCATGTAGTTCTCAATTTTTCTAAAAATACATTGCATAAATTGTTTCTACAACCAATAAATAATAATTGAGCATGTCGCTATTAGTACAACCTTAGAGCATTCTGTTAATAGATTTTATTCACACCGTTTCCAAAAGCGATTTCGCTTCATGTCGTTTTCGATAGTGTTTCTGGGTAAAGGGAAGGCCAAAATGTCATGTTTATACCATTGTATTTGAAATCGGCATCGCACAATTTGGGCCTAATCTATGCTCAAGCAACATTTTTGTAGCAGGAAACCCATTAAAAGTAGCGGTGCAAAAAGCCTTTGACAGAAGGAACTTAGAATCGCAGCCATGCATTTGGTGAGGTAAAGTGCAATATAAAACAGTAAGAAATAAGAAAAAGAATACATTAAAATAGTGCAACGCAAATGGAATGACCCAGACGAATTGGATCAATACAATTAAAGTTGGATAGGATATAACAATATATGTTGATCAGAGGGTTTCCATTAAGGATAAATATTTAAGTACATTGAATCTCATGTGTACTTTAAATAGTAGAATATTTCCTTATTATCAATTGCTGCATGAGGGCACTTGACAGGGTTCTAAATATCGAAATAATGCTTCTTTTTCTTTCCATTAACTGTCTCGGGGTGTATTTCAATTTGTCATGTTCTGTATGGGTGCAGCCTAAAGATGGCTGTTTGCAACTAGTTTAAAATATCCTTGACAGACGCAAAAAAGCAATATTAGGAACAGTAGCAGATGAATAAGCAAATAACACCTTAGGCTCCAATAAAATATCGTATTTCTTTGATAGCCGAAGCCAAAATTGACTCACTTCCAAAGCACTGATTCATGAAAAGGCGCCTTCAAATGGATAACATCTGTTGTCAAATTGTTGACACAAGGTTGTTCAGGGGTTGTAAGGAATAAGGGAACATACCCAAAATAAAAGCAAGGGCATCATGGGCCTACTTAACTCTGCCGCAATTCTCTTTTAATATTTCAAATTCAAATACATATAATTTCAAAAAACTTTGAATTCAGCAGAGAGAGTTCTTTCCAATTTCTCTATTGTTTGTTCTGGGAGTTTTAAGTAAGCTTTTGGCTTGCTCTTTGATTGCTTCGCTTGTTCCCCGTCCCTCGAATAACAAAGGCTTAATGCTGATAGTTTCGTCACCATTTAGAAATGTCGAGGTAGGAGTCAGCTATGGCCCTTTCTTCAAGGTGGGCCAAGGGGGAAGAGGAAGGATTAGATTCTTGGTAAATGGCATAAGCATACTGTATTACTGATATGATTCTTTTATTATTCAAAAACAAAATGGAAGTAAATGGTATTTGGCAGTGAGCTATCTGCTTAGACCGATAGAGATTGAATCTATCCGTTTATAACGACTAGTTGATTCGTATTGGCAGTCGTCAAGAAGAGCTAGAAGGCCAGTTAGCTCAGTAGGTACACAGTTGCGAAACCAGTGTCATTTCTTGGAGGGAAGGGGGTAAAAGAGCCAATCTGGGGGAGGGAAGTGCCAGCCCATTCTTTTGGGCAAAAGAGCCAATCAAGTAGGAGTCCTGCGGGTTTCCAAAATATTATGGACCTGGCAGTTTTTTATCTCAGAGACTAAACATTTTACAATTAGGGAGTGTCTGCCCCCTTGCCCCCTAACTTCGTTACTGTCGATGGAGCATTTAAAGCATGATACCAAAGGTTTCATTGCTGAGCCCCATGCTGCAGAACCAACGCCTCACATGCTCTCTTCCCTCTACAACCCTCCTAATTCTACCATTCATTAAATACTGATTCTATTCATTGAAACATATTCACATAAAAACAAAAAAAGGATGAAATTAATCAACGTACCGTTTGACGAATTCTTTAAAACATAAACGAAGTTTGTGATGGTTTCTAGTAATAGTTGCACTTTCGTTGCTACCCCTTTCAAAGTCTGCCAGAAAAACGTTTGCTATCTCCATCGGCCCCTAAAAAAGTTGAAATGGATCCAAAATTAAGGAGTAGCAAAGAAAAGTCACAATAACTCCATAAGCAAACATTTTAGCGATGATTTTGCTAAAGGTTAAGGAAACAAAAAAATTAGCAGGCTGCATGCTGGATTATCGAAAAATGCTTGCGATCATGCATGCAAACTAAAGAATACGGAACGATACATTACGGCAGGAACAGGAATACAAGGAATACAACGGGAGACAACAAAGCATTTCAGCTATTTTACCTCATAACTAAAAGAAAGTGTTGAAGTACATAACACAAACAAAAACCATTCTTTGTAGAGGCAAAGAAGACAATGTAAGTGCTGGCTTATCTGATGGTTGTTGCAGGGCGCTGCGGGGGCTAAAACTAGCAGAGCCTGACAAATGAATGCGTAGATTCCACTCTGTCTCAAGGAAATTTATGATAACAATGACAGATCGAAAGAAAAGCAGCGTTAATTTTAATATTGGAAACCTGAAAGCAGCAGAGGAGAAGCCTTGGCAAAAAATTCTTGCATCTCTACAAAAGATAGCGTCAACATACTTGATTTACGGTTGTTCCAACGCAGCCTTGAAGAACCATTTGAAGCATTTTTGCATCTGGTGGCTCCGTTTCAATTGCTTGGCAAAGTTCTTTGGTTTTTTGTTGGATATCTTCGATAGCCACCTCGATTGGTGAAAGAACAATCTAGAAATCAAATCAAAAATAAAAATAAATCAGGACACGAGGATCAGATTGCTTATATTCTCCTGAAAAGTGCAGGATTCAGAATTAAAACGCTCATATGTTAACTCTAATTAGAACTTTTTTAATTTTGAAAAGGCAAATGAAAAGGCAAAGTAAAGAATCCTCTCTAGACATCAGGGTACAGTAAAGCCCGTTATAAAGAAATTCGACAGAGGCCAGACAGTTTCATAAAGACAATTGAAATGGCTCACGGAGTAACAGCCAGAAACACACCTAATCACTGTTTAATATAATCAGTTAAAAAATATTCTCAGGGAGTGCAGCATAAATATCAATTGTGATTTTAAGTAATGTTCCCGATAGAAAAGGATGTCCTCGGTCTCTGCTTTCCGTCCTCTCCTTCTTCTTAAATGAAATCTCCTCATGTTTCTTTGGTTGCAAATCCAACAGCATCCCTAGCCAATCGCCTTTTACAGTACCTCCTACTGTTCACACTAACAATCGCTTGATACAATGTACGTTATCTGCTTGCTTTAACTAATTTTAGCATTTAGGCAGCAAAGGAAAAACAATTTACACAAGTACTTCCCCAGTGTCTTCAATTACTCACTTTTTAAGATTCAAAAGTGAAAAATTTCAGCGGATTTTTTTAAGATACAACTAATGAGCAATGACTAAAAAATACACTGGACCGAGGAAAGACAATTAAAACTTGAACATTTTATGCAACAAATTAAAACATTGTAAAAAGAAAACGAAAGTGCGAAAAAAAACACTTACGTATGTGCCAAACTTTAATGTGAGCAAAAAATTAAAATTTTGGGAGAAAAATTAAAATTTTCTAGTATGTCAACTAATATTTGTAACGATATCTATCAAACAGAAAATTCTCTTTGCAAGAATCATTTTTTCAACTTATATGAAATTCGTAAATAGTTTTGAGAAATGGTTGAAAAATATGCCAATCATGTAAGATAATATTGCAATTATGTGCTAAATGCAAGGGACATTACCTCTTCTCTCTGGATAACATTAATTCTTGTCTTTATGTATGGAAATGCATTTGAAACAGTTAGGATAGTTTTCCTCTTGTGTTGACTTGATAAATCTCCATGTGCTTTTCCACTGGGTGTAAATGGTGTTGCAAATACGAATCGGCCTACAAATAAAACGAGAACAAATGGTTAGGCAAGGTTACTGTATCGAAGAATTCATTCTTTCGTGAAATCATGGGGGTGGTTCTATGGTCGAGAGGGGGAATGGCACGCGAATTGCCAGCCGCCTAGATCATTTAGGCAGTAGCGCAACGGGGACACTGGGGGTTCTAAGGACTACAGAAAGATTGGGCACTATTTTTAAGACTCTGAGTGAAATGAGCTCTTTTAACAAAGGAAAATCTGGGTCGTGGGAAAATGTGAAAATATGAACTCAATAATGGAAATATCATCTTCTTGCAGGAGAAAATTTCATTCCCAGTTCGGTACCCTTGCAAGGTAATCAAATAGAATCTATCTAACCTAAATGATTGGTACACCATAACCCCTAAATTAGTGATCTAGTATCCTTGCTATTATTCTCAGAGCTCTTCAAACAGTCTTTTAAACTACTAAAAAATTAAGCGGATATAAGTCATTCAAACCCAAAAACTAAACTATGATAAGATACTTACGAAGGTCATTATTTTTGTCAAAATATGTGATGCGATCTGCCAACTCCCAGTCTTCAAAAAGCGGCTCCACGTATGTTATCTGTATATATGCCTACAAAATTAAAAAAAAAACAATGCTATTAACGACTGTGTTCAATACATATATGGTGAATGCTACTAACTGCGCTCATAATGCGCACTATCGAGTATTTGGAAAGCCTCGAAATGTATGCCTTGCATGTTTGAATGTGCAACTAGCCGGTTATGACTCTATATTTAAAGTCTTTGACGGATATAACAACCTAGATGCAGGACATAAAAAGCTCTGCTCCTAATGCAGTCAAATATATACTTCAGACAAAAGCTATAAAAATTCCTGTCTATAAGCAAAAATATGAACTTTCAATAGGTCATGTATGCCACAAGGAACCGGCGTCCAAAACGCATTCATAACGCAGTTTTCACGTATACCGTTGATTAAAAGCTATTTGAATGCCTGTCTGCAAAGTATGCGATTTTAACGCTCCTTGCAAGACTTATCTAAGTCTCAGCTTAAATTGAGAATGCAGATACCCGCGCATTTCACGTATTTATAACGCGGACAACTATTAGGTAAGGCGAGGAAGACTAGAAAAGCCCTTTAAGACTAGAGAGACAGTGTTTTTGCAAACAAAATTGAAAAAGGTTTCATCAATTAGCAAGAGACTGAGTGCTTATTTACCTTGTTTGGGTCAAGTCGATTTGGGTCCACCACACTTGAATCTTTAATTACATCAATGACGTCATAACCAAACTTGTCACCATAAAACGCCTGAGAGAATGAAAAAATAAGATACTTAAAGTTGTATTACAATTTCTTGTCCATGAAACTCTATGCAGGTTGAGTTCTGTTTTGAAACCCAGTGCAGTTAACATAACTAAAAGCAGATCATTTTAATTAAAAGTCCTCGTTAAATCTTTATCTATTAATATGATCATTTTAAAGAAATACTCAACCAAATGTATACAAATACACTAAAACTATATCCAGCCGCGCAAGATTTATTTAACTGAAGTCTTTCCAAAAAAAGGTTACATTCAAAAACTCGCAGCTCGAAAAATCATATTCGAAAATCGTCATGCTTAGCATTATGAAGGAATTTAGGCGTTATTTTAGCCACCGCAACGCTTTGATGCATGAAATGAAAGTTGCACTATTGAAGCAGCAATGAAATACTGTTACAGCGCAGCTTTTTCAATGTAGTTTAAGGTTTAGGACAAGCGATCTTAACGTCACCGGTTCGAACCCTTGCTCTTATCACTTACGAAGATTGCACCTTTGGGCAAATTGTGCTTTTTTCTACCAAGGAGTATATAAGGGTGCCTGGACCGTAGTTATGAGTGCCGAATGTGTTTGGAAATCAATGTCTTGAATACAAAGCAAATACATTATATGTGTTGATATTCAATTCGAAGTTGTACAACATCAAGCAAATATAGAATAGGAATTGTTCCTGTCGGTTTATTAATTCAGGGTATGTGGGCATGCATAGACTGTGCCTAATTGCATTGGTTGATGCGAATGGTAGCGCCCATAACTATGGGAAAAGCTGCGATTTCTCAACATATGACTTCATATCCAATAAATCTATATTTACCTGCAATCTGTGCGATATTTCTGGCAGTTTAGTTATCGCTGGCTCTTTGTAAATAAATTCTTCACCATCAATATCACCAAACTTGGCTCCATAAAATCCAACTCTGAAATAAGTACCCATCATTCTCTTGCCCTCCTGCAAAGGAAGAAATCGATTTGAAATGCGATTACAGAGATGACTAAAAAAATGGCTAAGCTAGCGTGAATCCTCGATTAAGCCCCCACCTAAAAAATATTTGCAAATAAGCCCTTTCCCTTGCATAAGCCCCACAAGGGGGCTTATATGAGGGTAGCATAATTGTAGAATATTGTTTTATTTCAAGGAAGCCCCCACAGGGTAATAGCTACACAAGAACCGATCATTGATTTAGATAATGATAGTGATGCGATGAAGAAATCATTATTGACTGTTAAATTTCCTTTTTATAAAAGTTTTCTTACGATACTTTAATAGTCTATTGAGAAAATTACGTCATTTTTTATGTCATCATTTGTAGAAAATACTAATCCTTGAGATGAGCCCCCTTCGAATAAGCCCCCCTCGAATGAGCCCTCACCCTTAAAATTCATTTTTGCAAATAAGCCCCCAGAGGCTTATTTCAGGATTTACGGTACAGATAGTTTAGTTGAATAGAAAGGCTGAAAGTTTAAAGTAGAAAAAAATAAGACTGCGTTTGAGAAGAAGTTGTAGAAAAAGGGGTTCGCTTTTCATTAACATCAATAGAAAATAACAATCAAATGAATACCGATTGGACGATCTTTCTAAATCCATCAGCTAACTTTTCATGAACATTCATGAGTTTCTTGTGATCTCGCTTCGCCTCGTAGATTTTGATCAATATCTTGTACACCTCATTGACCAACTCATACATGTTAGCCATTGTGAAGGAGTAAGCAGCTTGTTCAAGCAATCCTACAATGCCATTTTCATAAAAGTATTTCCCAGAACAGATTCCTTCCTCTTCCTGGAATTAAGAGACAAGAGTAAATATAGCATTGCAATTTAAGTAGATCGCATCACATTTTGTAGCAAAGCTTTGATGCCAGTTGGTAGCTTTGGATATTATCAACACCAGAAGATGACGGTACTAAAAACCCCGTCTGTTAAAAACAAGGAAGATGGAAGGGAGCAAAAGAATTGCATTTGCAGACGATGGCCACAGGGTGGTCACAGCCATTCATTTTGCTCTATCAGTCTTGAATGCAATTGTGCAACTGATGTAAACAGTAATAAGTGTGTAAAGTCGGTAGACTATAATCTCTAGCTCATAACAGACTATAAACCACCAATCCTAAAATGACGGTGGACGAGTAATAAAAGCGCAGGTTTACGTATCTGAGAGCCAAAAAGCTTGCGGTTCAGAATCGCAGTCGGAACCTTTCCCCGCAAGTTGTTAAGGTAACCCAGCTGTCCATCCTTTCGAGGCGTTAGCGCCCAAGGTCCAAACCAGCTTGATAGCTGCCAGAACCCCAGCATGGGTTAACAAATGAATAAACAAATAAAAACAATCAAACATCACAACATATCATATGATAACATATCACCGAACGGAAGTACAAAAAGAATGCAACACCTTTCGCCGTGCAGCAGTCATAGTCAAATTCATTTTCACTCAAATCAAGAAAAAGAAAGTCTACGAGGAAGGCATTGCTAATGCATTTTTATTCCGTTATAGATGGAGTATATTCAAACTTTGTATAATCGCAAAAATTAAGCATCTGAGAATTGTAATTTCCCGCAAAAAGCTAACTCACCGGAAATAAAATTTGTTCTTGATCTTACATTGGCAAACAGAACTCGACAGACCTCTTAAAAATGACGAATAATCTATTTTAGTTTTACTAAATACAATCACACGGAGGCAAATAATGAGGTGCTACTCACAGGAGAAACGATATCATCTGAAACGGCACTTTCTTCCAAAACATTATACGATATCCCTTCAAAATCAACACAACCTATAGGCAGGTATTTCTTGTCATCAACCATGTAAAGGTATTCGGAAACCAAAGCAGCAGAATGGACCAGACACATACCAGCTTCAACATGGCATCCGCTGTCTGTGTGTTTTGCTGCCATATTTTGGAGCCATGTTAGCCGAAGATCTGGAGAATTTTGATACCTGGAAAAGGCAGTGCCTTTATGATAAATTCAGCAAAAAATTAACGAATTAAAGTTCTCTATCTTAATAGTTAGTATCGCAAACCTATAGAACTGTATGAAAATTTTAAATCAGTATGCTAAATCATGTGCTTCACCCATTTTAAAGTTTTTCAATAGGCATCGCTAATTATAATATACGCTAAAATCAATTGACATAAATCATGGAATAGTCTATAAATGGGAAGAAGTTATGTTAAGAATTGCTTAAAGTAAAGTTTAAATAATAATCTTGCTGATATATTAAGTATTTTTATCCTAAAACTAGTTGAAATAAAAAAAACTTGAAACCAGGGAATGATTTTGGGCGATTAGTAGCTGGTATATCTGATACTTAAAATGCCCCTAAATAAGATACAAGAACATCTATCAATATTATCAATCAAATAAACATTGGTGGTTTGTCTCAGATCAGACATTTAGATATCAACCAAATTAGACAACTTCCAAATAATTGTAAATCTAGACAAACAGTTGACATACCCTTTTGCGATTCGATACATTAAATCTATTAACATCTCAGGGTCCTGTGGGAAATAAAAGCAGCATCTGAATAGAAAGCAGTCTTTTAAACTTGATAATTTCGTTCTAGTTACAAACATATCAAAGCCAATTTGATGATATAGACGTAACTTGGCATAGAAGAGACTGGGTGCAATTAATGGCTGAAAATCAAATATCACTCGAACAAAAAATGAACAATTGAAAGGGAGCCTGGAAAGTAAACTTATAACGTCAATAGCCTCGGATAATGAGTAGCCCATACCTCAAATAATGCACCATTAAAGCTAAAGCAATAATGATTAATGCAATAAAACTAGCCAAGGAATGGAGATAGCTCTCTAACTGTTTTGATATTTGTGTAGATTAATAATTATGCAGTTGAGATTCAGTTCCAGACAATCATGAAAAGTCACAGCAGAGTTTGAGCTTAGCTATAAGTGTTTGAGTCTCAGAAACCTTATAAACAATTATTCCAAGTGTATTCTCTGGATAAGACAGGAATAAACTGTTTCCTACATCTGCAAAGTAGATTCGGATATTATTATTGAGGAAACCACTTAAATTAGGAGGAATTATCAAAAACAGCCAATCATTCACTAAATAGAGAAGAAATAACATCTTTAAATGCACTTAACGGTTCTAAAAAGTAACTAAAAGCAAAGTTATTGATTTAAACCTTCAAAAAAACTTATTTTTCAGCCTTAAACTATTTTTAAACATTTTCAATGCCATCCCATTGTTTAACTTCATTAGGAATGTCATTCTAAAACAGAGGTACCAACACCCTGAATGATCTTGAAAAATATTCTGCTCTCCATAATTGCAGCCGATTGGGCTTGCAAGTGGCTGGGTCATGCGAGTTGGTAATTTGCGGTTAACGGGGATCATAATTCAAAATTCTCCAACATCCAGGCTCATCAATGCAGATAAAACTAAATATGTAACTTACCTCTTGGTATTCTTTCATTTTTACTGTATCAGATAAAATCATATGAAGATTGAAAACCAGTTCTCTGACCTTAAAAATTGTATAGCTTTGTAAATGCAGGGTAATTTGGAAAATTGAGCAAACAAAAATGTCATCAATAAAATTGTAGCTTGTTTAAACGAGCCTAGATTCAAGAGTCAAAAGAGAGGGCAAGATAACATTAGTCGGCCTTATTCTCTGCGTTGTTGCCTAAAGACCAAGAAACTGATAACAAGGAAATTGGCAGTACAAAGAAAACATGGAAACATCGAATTGTTATAGAAAATTGCGCTAGAGAGTGGAGAAATTACCTAGCATGCAGTAAAGCACTTACGAGCAAAAAATAATAAACTGACGAAAATTATAGATTGAAATCATGGAGGGTTTTCCTGACTTTGTGAAATCACACTCCTCAAAATAAGCGACTTTAATGATAGCTTTAGTTCAATAGAGAATCTGATGGCTTACCTGTTCTGGAAAGGGCGTCAGCCTCAATTGTTGATCAGTCTGTGCATACGTGATAATTGTTTTTAATGATCTTCGCAAGTATTCTTCGTTGAAATTCTACAATTTAAACTGCATTGCTAAGTAACACGGCAAGGAACATCAAATGGAAATTATACAGCTGGTTATAAGACATGATCAAACTTTCTAGCCATAGCAAAATAGACAAAAACCCCCAAAATTTCATTTCGTGTCACTACATTATAGATATCACGGAAGGAAATTCTTTTTGAAGGGGCAATCTACTTAGCTCTTTCACCCACGGATGGGCCTTATGGCCCAATGACAAACACCGTAAAAAAATACTTTTTCAAGGGGTAAAGTACAAAATACTGTAAATTTCTGATGGCAGTTCTCCATAATAGTTTACGCTTTCACCTGATCTATTTTTTATGCTTCCCCCTGAAAAGCATAGATTTATACGGATTTGAATAGTTAAATGAATATAAATCCGGGTGCAAAAGGGTTAAAAAAATTCAGCCATTGTAAAACTAATGTGCAACTGAACCTACGATATACCTTATTCACTTATTATAAAAATAAATGACTGTCTCAAACGGAACAAAAAAGCAGAAAAACATTTTAAAACATATTTTCATTTGACAATCTACAGAGTAGGCAGAATTCAGATAATGACCGAAAAGCCATCGTAAATAACTAGTTGTGCATAGAGAACAAAGTAAAAATAGAAAAAAAGGGCCCGTGATTCCCTATTTGTCTTGACAAATAGGCCAACCACGTGTGTTATTCTCCCTAAGCTAGTTCTTTGAGGCAGCGATATCTTCGGCTAAAAACTGGGATAAACTAAGTATAACCAAATTTTCAAAATAAAAACTTGTACTGCATACAAATGCGCGTAATGGTTATTTGTTTCCAACATTCGTTGTCAAAAATAGGATTCCTGAATTCTTACAATTTTGCCTCGGAAATCCTTTACATTTAATTGAATTAGCGTTGTTAAAAAAGCGAAAACTTTGAAGAAATTTTCAACGATAAGGGATGCTTCTCACCTGAGTAGAGCCAACAAGTGTTGACAATGACATCGTAACTTGCATTTTCACTCTGGCAAAATTCTGGAGATAAAGATGATAATTTCAGTCAATAAGTGCATAGTGCATGCGCATAGAAAATTTAAGTCCACATTTCAATCTACGTAACACGGGAACAGCACAGCATTAACCTGGCAGCAAAATTTCACATATAAAACGAAGTTTTTTTAGATTGAAAGAAGGTTGATGATTCATTTGAACGTGCATATTTCATTGGCACTTTTGTGTAAAGACCGTGCAGAGCCTTTGGAAATACGTTACATTCCTTGTAGAAAATTTCGCGCGGATTTGCAAATTTTGGAAACGAAAACCTTTTTCTAACTCTGTAAACATGCCTGAAGTGACGAAATGCAATTCAGAAAATATCTGCAAAAACTTACGTTCCCAATTTCGAAATTCTGTCTCATTAGCAAATAGAGGGAAGCACTTGCATGTGACCTGACCTCACTCAGGGATGAGCAACAGTGATTTAAAAGGCGGAAACATAGATCTGCGCATAATTCTGCATCAACTTCAAAAAGCAATTCTGGTATCTAGAAGGAACAGGCTCGAATAATCAAAGAGTTAAAAAGCATGGTAAAAAATGACGAATATTGAAATAAAAAATTAAATAAATATACAAATGTACAAAAAATTAAAAAATGAATGAATTTGTGAATCAATAAATGAATATATATGTAAATAAATAAATAAGTAATAAATAAATAAATGAATAAATAAATAAATAAATGAATAAATGAGTAAATAAATAAATGATAAATGAATAAATAAATAAACAGATCAATAAATAAATAAAAAAAATTCATGGATAAATGAATAAACGCATTTAACTTATAATCCTGCAAGCGTTTGTAAGACAAAAGAAAACCTTCATTGATTCAAGTAGCTATGATCTACAAATAACTATGAAGAATGAAAGAACGAATGGACAAATAAATGAAATAAGTAATAAACCAATCAAACTATTATGAATTAATGATTTAATGAACTAAGGAATTAATGAAGTGATCTATAGAATTGATTAATAAATGAATTGATAAATTAAAGAAAGAGTGAAACAATTTACGAAAAACAAAGTAGTAAAATACCTTTCTAACGATGCTTCTTTGAGTGGAAAACATCGCCTTCAAAACCTCAGTACTCTGATTGCAGGCAAGGGAATTCAGCAAAACACGCATGACTGTATTTATAACCACTCGCAAATTGTCATTTGTGAAAACGGTCTGCAAAACCAAAACATATTGGCTAATAACATTAGATAATCACGAAATATTATAATTTTTCATTTAGGGTATTTATATGCTATGAATAAGGTGCATCTCTGCTATATATACCAAAATCTCAGGAGCTCGCTTTGCTTGCGTTTCATAAACAAAAAGAGTATAAAAAATGGTACACCCTATTAAGAAATAAGTATTATTTGATCAGAGGCACATAAGAATATGAGGTCAGAAAAAATATCAATTATTAGCAACTATTAGAAGCCTTTTATCCATGTTGGAACCCAACCAGGGAAAACGTGGGTTTATAAAACTTAAAATGGGAATTTGAACCGTTGATGAAAGTGATAGCAAAAGATTTTCAACCCAAGACGGTGGAATGGGTCTTTAGATGACGTTGAAGTTATTTCGTCATATAAAACATCTTCAAAACAATGAAAATCGATACCATGATCGCACTTACCTGTATCAATAATTCGAGAGCATCAAGGACGATTAAAGCTGACTCAGCCGCAAGAGTGCCTTGGACTTGAACGCTGAACTCTCCACTGGAAATCAAATTGACTATGAGGATTTTGTGATCGAGAATGAAGAAAAAATTGAGGCCGAAATAAATTTGAACAAACAAACAGTTGAAAACAACAGCGAATGACAATGGTCAAAGGCGGCATCCAAACTTGTTGTTAACCCTTTCACCCCTGGACGGGCCATATGGCCCAATGAGAATCACGGGAAAAGATAATTTTTCAGGGGGTTACGTACAAAATATTGTAAATGCTCTGATGGCAGTTTTCTATAATAATTTTACGCTTTCACCTAAGTTATATGACTATGCTACCCCCATGAAAAGCGTAGAATTATATGGGTGTTGACAGTTAACTGAAAATAAATCCGAATAAGTGCGAAAGGGTTAACAGCGCAAGAAGTAATAGGAGCGACTGGCCCACTGTCTTCCATGCCCTCCTTTTCTTACAACTAATGTCGTACAGTAATAATGTGATCCAATGCAAAATAGGGTATCATGAGGTTTAGAGACTTAAGCATCGTCCCCTCTTAACCTCAATAAATTTTAAAAAGAATACGGATATCGGACGTAGTAGCAGGAAATTCGGGAGTGCAATTGGCATTTCTTGAATTATGAATTCTTGAATAACTTTAAAGTGAATCTCTGCCACTGGCCTGAGGTTTTTGTACTCAACCTCTTTTTATTGCGTAATACTCAAATTCAGGAAAATTTTGAGACCTAATTGTACGTAAAATGGACGCCAGCGTCAAATTTTAAAATATTATAGGGCAAGCAGAGAGACTGAGGGAAGAAGGAGAAACACGAACTTGTGGGTTCCTAAATATAAACTTCTCATAACCACAAAGTAATTAAATTGGGAAATAATAGAAAGTTGGATATGGTGGTGATCCTGGTCAAAAGAAAAATGATTTATCATGTTGGCGATTTGCAACAAAATTAACGATAAGTGGAACAAACCGTTGTCCCTGTTCATTAGTTTTCTTCCAGTATGTATGCTCTTTTCTCCATCGCAGCTTCGGAGAGTCATCTTTATCTATAGAAACAGACGCTTTTAAGATCAAATCACATACTCTGGATAGAAGCATCACATCCCCATATCGATGGTGATGAACAAGAAATGAAATTTGGGATATAAAAACTTGGAGCAAGGATGGAAAGGAATAGTATCTAATACACTTATATCTAACACAATTAGAGACACATGATTAATTAGAGGCGGGGTTGAGGCAGGCAACGAAAGACGATAAGCGTAATAAGTAAAATAGATACCAAAATGGCAGGCTGCCTACCGGATTCTCGAGGAATGCTTGCGATGGTGTATGCATATTGTAAATACAAGGAACAAGGCAAAAATGCAGGAACATAAAGATAATACGACATGATTAGAACTTATAATTTGTTGCTAGCATTTGCCTAGGCATACTGCGATTGTTCAGTGTATTGTATAAAAAAGTATATAACTACCAAGATATTGGATAGAGATAGAAGTGCTTGTCACACAAAACAAGAGCTTTACCAATTAAACCACAGCTCTTGAATGCCTACCATCATTTTTCAACTTAAGAGCCCTAGCAGCTATCTTTTGGATCGGATTCTGTTTTTTCCCTCCCAATAAACATTATACGTCTGCCAGTTAATGGGCTGAACTTAGTAATCTTAACGCTAATAAGAGATGTGAGCATCAACTTTACAAGCTGGTCATACCGGAAAAATATCGGCAAGTTGTAGTTATGAATAAGAACATTATCATGGGTCGAAGTGAAGGGATCCGTATAACTGGGAGAACGAGGGGAGTAGTCAAATACGCAAGCCAACTCTGCCAGAGACGTGTGAAGGTTAGCCCACATCATATAGCATTAGGTAAAGCTATCAAACCACAGTCGGTGCGAAATCGAAAGATTTCATGTTGCAAGAATGTCCTAAGTACCAACTTCCTTGTACTAGATTCGATGTGTCATTTCATAGCTGTTATAAAAAGAACGATATCCACCTTTGATTTGAACAACGGTTATAAATAAATAACCATGCAATGCAACTAGCTTAAAAACATTTAGCATCATTTCTATTGAGCGAATGAAACAAGAAAAACTTATTAGAACCAAGCAAGGTGTTCGCTTGTAGTCTTTATTGCTAGCACATATTTACGGTCTTTGATGTGCATGCGTGTGCGAAATGTGGCTAAAACGATCAGCCTTCTCCTTCACAGACACCCTTAACAAAACTGAACACATACTCATAGCTGCAGTTTTATGGCGTTGTAGCATCTCCCTCGCAGCGCCTCTGTTGAGTATAGTTTCTTCTAAGACTTGCAATCTGACTTTTGAATCTGAAGCCTTGCTCTTTTTTGCCTGCTGGGCGGCTGCGTTTCCTTTGGGCGATGCTGCTCTTGTTCCAGGGTACTCGAACAGTTTAATGCACAAGTCTAAGACTTCCAGCAACTGCCCAAGTCTACAAACGATACAATGAAAATTGAAGAAATTTAATGTAATGTAATAAAATGTAATGTAATGTAATATAATGCAATGTAATGTAATGTAATGTAATGCAATGTAATGTAATGCAATGTATGTTATGTAATGTTACCTAATGTGATGTAATGTAATGTATTAATGTAATATAATGCATGTAATTTAATGTATGTAATTTAATGTATGTAATTTAATGTATGTAATTTAATGTAATGTAATGTAATGTAATGTAATGCAATGTAATTCAATGTAATCCAATATAATACAATGGAATATAATGTAATGTAAAGTAATTTCAAGTTATGCAATGTTAAGCAAAAAGCTAGCAGTGAAAGAGTCATTGCCTCAGAAAGCAAAGATTTTGTCTGGTGTTTCCATGCCTGTCAAAATTTATCTTATATATGGATGACGTCTTACCTGCCAGAAGGTAGCTTCAACCACCATTGTTTTAATGTTGTTTGGTCAATATTCTTCAGCACCCAAAGGCAACATAATAACAGCCCGCGGGTCGAATCCGGATTCAGCACAGCTAATCTCGATTTCTGAAAATAAAACAAATTGAAGATACGCTCAGAAACGCTTAGGAAACACGAAGAGTGCCTGTTTTCATAATTCAATCTATCATGGCGAATAGATGCACTTTGCATCCGTTTTCTTGTGATATCCAAATTTTTTAACATTTCAAAATCTTGGTATCAAAATAAAAACTACCAGGTAGCAATCCCAAAACAATCTTTCTTTTTCCTCATTTTTCCATTTAACTACCGATAAGAATCTCCGTATGCCAGGATGAGATACCTGGTATTTCAAATTGTGTTTCCTGTAGTTTTCAGCTGTTCTTTGGTTATAAATCATTTTTAATCTTTAAAATACTTGCTCCTGGAAGGCATCTTAAAGGTTTCTATCCAGACGATCTTATTAGCACGCCACTTAACGTCGTTTTATAACAGTCTCATATTTGTCAATAGCGACTGTAACAGGAACAGCAATATCTAATGCAAACTTTGATTTCTTGGGCACTCTCCTTAGTTCTTAGTTAGGAATATCAAGTAATCACGCTTATTCGCAAAGGCGGGAGAGAGAAAAGATTCACTGTACAAAGGGTATATTTCAATTTTATTTTAGTGTTTTTGTTGTTGTTATTTAAAATTGTGACTCAAATTTAGATATTGAAAAACAACAGAAGGAGAAAAATGAAAATGAGATGAATGCATTTCAACGACTCATAAAATTATGTTAAATTCTTTCGAAATGCTTTTTATCGTTGGATAATGGTATGATTTTATCTTAACTCGTTCAGCTCGTTCACAATTTATGCAGTCTTGAGTTTAACAAGGCTTCTTTAGTCAGGTACTGTGTACCTATGTTTTGAACAATTGTCAAGATCTGAAGCTGTCAGGCCTCAAAATTTACTGCTTTCTCATAAACCATAGCGAGTTCAAAACTCACCTGTTGCTGCAAATCCATTCTACTATCTTGTTTCATCATAGTTCTCGAAATTGGAACACTTGACATTGCAATCGCCATGGCAACATCTTCAGATATAACGCTGTCTTTCTCGTTTTCAAAGCCGCTCAGCTGATTAAGGACATCCATCACAATCGCAATCAAAGGAACATACAACGCGGCGATCCTGTTTCTACAAACCACAGAATCATAGCGGTGATCCAAATCATGTGACGCTATCAAGTCGCGTATGACGTCAACTGCTTGCCTCATAAGGTCTTGCTCGTTTGAATCAAATGCATTCTTGAGTTCGCACAATAACAGACCAATCAAAAAGTGCTGCTCTCGGAATTCCATTGACAGCTCTCCTAAGCTTTGGCTTGGGTCCTTGATAGCCAACGAGAAACTTGAAAGGGATGATACCATTGATGACATCGATGGTGACGGGGAGATGTTCGGTGATTGGTCGTTGCATGGAAACGGTAGATTCAACACAACGTAGTGCTCGTGTGTGCACAATATGTGGAGCAATTCTAGTTTAAGAAAGCTGATATTTGGATTTCCAATCCCTTGGTTATTCATCTATAAATAAATATTGATGGAAATAGAGACAATGGTGAAAAATAGCTTCGATTTAGAACTCACTGCAAAATGACTATAGAGCAGCACATACTTTTCCGATGGATAAAGTGAAGCTAAAGACCATTTTTACATACATACAAGGTAATGTTCATTCTTTTTTAACGCGTGCTTTATACTGACGGCGTGAGGCTGAAGACCATGCTTGATTTTTCTTTAAGTTGTGTGCTATTTTGTATTTTTTTTGTAAATATCAGTGCACTTAAATAGTAACTAGTATGTAGTAGGATTGTATCTCAGCCTATATTCTATTTAAGCAGGGCACCTTGCAAACCAGCTATGCTGAAGGGTAACCCTCCTAATAAATTAAAAAATGAAATTAAATGAGTAGCCTTTTAACAGCTGGTTTTAGTATCAAAACAAGATCTGTGCGAACTCAACAGATTTCTCCCTCTGGTGACTTTTGTTTGAGTTTAGCACCAGCTCGACCAATGAAGTTCAGTGCCGTGATTCTGTTACAAAACATGGATCGCGTTCGGGCAGTTGTTTTTTTTAATATCCTGTCTAACATCAACACTTCATCACTGCAAATCTATTAAAATATTTCCAATTGGAAAGTTGCAGTACCCAAAGTTTTGGTTTACAGACTTCGCATTTAACACATTTTAGCTAAATCTTTAAGCAAAACATTTCACAAATACGTTTCCGTGCACAGGTACCACGTTGACCTATTTATCTATAGACATATATATATATACAGCAACATTGACTAATCTGTTCAATGGACTATATGGCGGAATAAGCTAAGAAGTATGAAATCATATATCCGATTTCTGTAGATAAGATCAAATATTTCTTGATATAATATGTTATACCTCTTTCATGTAGTTTCTGACGAGCATCAGAACGAAGCCACGATCCATTAATGAAATTATGTCATTCATAAAGAATCCAAGACTTGCATTCAATAATCTGGCGTTCTTGAAATTCTAAAAGAAATGAAATACATTCATCCCAAGAAAGGTAAGCGAATGAAATAAATTGAAGACTTGATATGGCTTAGTGCTACATCCTGTAACAAAGTGCATGTCAACAAAATTCACATACTGAAGCCCTCATTAAGCTTATAATCTACTGTAATCCGTTACAAATGCGGTTGGACCCGAGGCAAAAAATGGGCCTAAGTTGATAGACAAAGTGATTACTACCAAGAGGACAAATAAAGGTGCAGCTTTCTCAAATCAACTTTGACGCAGAGGAAGGGAGTAGAAAATCTGGGTTTTGTTCTTGGGGTGTCAAAAATATCGCAACTGATCTTAGGTTCTACAAACCTCTACTTATTGATGTATCAATTAATAACACTATTAAAAGAAAAGCTGTAAGCCAAAGAATTAGGAGTTTTCTGGTAATGTATCAGTAACAAAGAGTGTTTAAAGGGTTGGAACTCAGAATTGGGTTTTCACACTTGAATTCTGCAATTCTGTTTCTATCTCTCAGACTTTTCCATGTTTCCCGGGGTAAGAAAATGACTGCATCAAGGGACATCCTAATGGTTTTTTTGTTAGTTTCAGCCTAAAACTTCACGAGGAAATTTCGCATCCTTTTCAAGCTCACCCTACTCTATGCTTAAATAAAAACTCCTTTAGAAGAAGCTAGTCTATAACATGATGTCTAAAACAGAACAAACTATGTAAATATTTCAAGGCTCTATTAATCAAGGCTATTTCCACATCGTTCCCTTTTCCGAAGAATTTTCACAAAAAACCATAAAATTGAAAAGCAGTATTAGATCAAAAAGTGCATTTAAAATGTTAAAAAACACAAATCTTACCCTCTCCTGCTTTCTAATGACTTCAAGGGTGACGGAATTGACCAAAGCTGAAACGTCATCTAAGTATCTTTCGTGGAACCTTTCTTTGCGAGGGTAAAAAAATTTGTCAGCATTCTCCAAATACTGCGCCATACTTTTGACCTAACAAGGAAAAATATATCGTGTTTACAGGATAAATTTTACGTTCTAAACATTTTCTGGTAAAGAGTTCCACACCAAAGGAGCAGTATATGTCGAGGCCCTGGTGCCAAGTGTTTCAATTTTGATCAGACACCCCTTAACCGGTGTTAATCGCTTGTACCTAACCTTAACTGCATTACAGAATCCACTACTATACTACAGAGGTATAGCTAGAGAAATCAGCTCTAGCCAAACAGAGATTCGTAAAACTTGGAGAAGTGAGAACTGCATCAAGGTATCTATACTCAGAAATAAGTCACTTACCATCAACTCAAAGAAGAACCATGCATGAGTCATTGCCATCTCTTTAAATGGTAACGAAGCCACGGCCCACTGAAGTGCCAATTCTTCGTGAACGAGCTATAGATAGAAAAAATCATATCAGTCAACCATAGTAGTATCTTGATGCGAAAGAAAATACATGGGTCTCCGGTGTAAGTGATGTCAATGACGAAAAATTGAAAAATTAAAACAATCTTCGCCATTACGGATAGATGTAACCACATGACAGTGTGTGCTTCATTTGGCTGAGACAACGGCAATAGCATACCTAATACTTTGCTATTTTTCAAGGGATGGCATCCAATCTACTCTTATCTAAACTAGAATAGTCTAATCTAAACCTATCTAATCTAATCTAATCTGATCTAATCTAATTTAATCAAAACTAATCTTATGTAATCTAATCTAATCTAATATAATCTTATCTCATCAAAATATACAGTACAGTCCCAATTATTGGTATTTCGTACAAGTATTTGGTAGGTTATTGCTTAGTAAAACATGATAATATCATAAAATAAACCGGCAAGAAATGCTGGATTGCCAAGCGTTGATACGCTGAAAAAACTTGATGATTCAAGTAACAACTATCGGTTGTATGTGAAAAATTGAAGGAGATTTCTTGATATATCTTCTCGTCTATATGGCCAACCTTAAGCATCCTTAATGGTCCGCTGCGTTGCAAGGCAGGCGTATTTTTCAAGGAAAGAGTAGCATATCATGTAGTTTCTTAAGCGATAAATCGACAAAGCAAGTAGTTTTCCGCAGAGGTTTTTAATTTTCTTTCACGTAAAACTAGTAGAAAAATAGCACGAAATAGACTAGCGATGCAGTAAAATGTAGAGTTTGCACACAAAAAAACCCTATTTCTAATATCATGCTTAGAACTAGTAGTTACAACAGACAGCAACGACAAAAATCACGATCAAAAAATTTAACCTTGTCTAGGCTACGATGGAATTATATTAATGCTCTTAACCAACAGTATTTCGTATAAACGAGGGTGATTTTACTAAGATACCTTTTTGCTACCAGAGAATGGTGATATAGCCATACCAGTGCGTGAATTGCGTCCTTCCGCGACGCTATGATGACAAAGCAATCAAAATAGACAACATTAAAGTGTACGTTGAGTGATAGAAAAAAGCATTTTACTACTACAGATTGGATAACAGTGCCAAAACAATTAAAGGTCTGCATTCTAGCTTTTTTGCAATAAAAACGATTGGTAAGCTAGTCTGTGCAAATGAGCAAGAATCTTGAGCTATGTTTTGCATACAATATCACTGCAAATTGGTCAAAATTGCAAATTTGCAAATTTTGGCATTGAAAGGTAGGCACCTACTGCCCAATGCTGTATTTTTATGACATTACATCTATGAGATTAGGTGTCAAATCTGGATTGGTGTTTGTGGGAATCTTTTAAGCGGGAATCCCATTAATTCACAGCCAATAACTTTGCCCGATTCCTTGTCATCAATTTGCTTTGAAGTACCTTTATTGGCATCATTATTTTACAGGAAAATTAACAAAAAAAGTAGCTTTCAGGCATATATTAGAGAAGCTGAGGCCTGGGTTCTGAATAGTCTAAAAGAGGCAACCATTACAAATCTTTTATTTCATTGTTCATGTGATCACTTCCTACCATTTCCTGTTAACGATCATAGTTCATGTGAGCAGTTTTCCAATTTGTACGGTGTAGACTAAAAGCTGTTTGGGTGATGTGGATTAATGTTCAAGATGCAAGTTTAAATGTTTGGCGTTTAAGAAACTTAAAATGAAGAATAATGGATAAAAGTTAAAAATTGTTACCTGCTTCTGTTACCAGGAACATTATGGTAACCGAATGGCTCAGAAATCCATGGCTCATGCATTCCTGCTACACTAATTGAGTGACCATGACCGCTCAAAGGTTCACCAAGATTTGGGTTGCTTGAGCTCAATGCTCTTGTTCCTTGCAATGAGCCACTATTTGGCGGCATCAAGCCACCCGAATGATGTCCAACTAGTGTATGAAAAATAAAAACGATTGGTAATCAGGCTGGTATTAGCTAGACTGTGCAAACAGCCAACCAAGAGAAGGGGGCGCGGGGGTTATATGTGATGTTTTGTTTTGTAATATTTGTTATGTTATGTTATGTTATGTTATGTCATGTTATATTATGTCATGTTATGTTTTGTTATGTTATGTTATGTTATGTTTTGTTATGCTGCACGGGAATAATCATGATTAAACAGATTGCATGGATGGGTCATGGATTTTATGCAAAGCCAGAAGAATATACGACAACATCCAATGAGATCCAATGAAATCCGCTGCAATCCGATACAATCCAATACAATAGGATGAAAGCGATAGATTTGAATCCAATATGATACTATGAAATCTAATGAAATAGGATGGAATCCAATGGCATACTACACAACCTTTGTATATAATAGTTTTCGACGAATGAATACTTACGTGGTGATGATGGAGGTGAGACGGGGGGTGAAGATACTGAATGCATATTAAATGCATAAGCAACGTATGATGATAATAGATTGCTTCTTCCATGCTTGTCTTGACTGTTCTCTAATAACGATTGCACCCGGTGTACAACTTGGTTCAAGGCTTCGAATGCTGATTGTCCAATGTTAACTGAAAGGAAGCTCAAGGTATGTATGTCTGTATCTATGTCTTTCTGTATAAAATCATCAACGTGAATAGCAGAGTTTAGTTACAAAAAAAAACGTTTTACAGCCTGGTCTACAAAGCAAAATACAGAAAACAAATAGTAAAAGCCAAAATCTTAAAAGCAATATAAAGAGAAGAAGGCTCTTAAGGCATACAAGTTCAATGTAATGCCCAGTCATATTTGAAAAATGGGTCAGATTTAAATTTTCCATAAAATTGCCTTTACATTTTACCTTAAAGCTCTACATAGATTCATTTTGACCTATTTTAGTTGGTACTTCAGACGTAGAAACGTACTTCAGAACTACTTTGTTCGTCCAATCCATTCAATAATACGAAATGCCGGACAATAACAATAACGGATTTAAAGAACCAAGTGCAGATCGAAAACAAACTTTAGAAGAAGAATTATGCACGTGATAGCAGAGGTTCGTTGGGTAAAAAACAAATGGATAAAATTAAGTGCTTGAGTCGATAGATAAATGAGTGCATGCAATTATCTCGATTTTACTTCCAGGAACTACAAAATATGGAAAATCCCTTACTATGTGTTCCAGCTGGTACTGGTGGTCTTACTAGCAACATCAACAACTTATCGATGATCAAGTGTAAAAATCGGACTAGCGGCTCTTCTTGAGCTTTGTCCAAGTCTTTGATACTTTTGCGAAGGGAATCTAAGCTATTGCTTTCAATGCCTCGACCTGATGGCGAGACTTGAAGCCGCCCTTCTGCTTGATGGCAAAATCTGAAGAACCGATGGATGTAGATATCCTATAGACAAAGAAATCCAAGTTAATGATATGAACAGGTCCAAGATATGTTTAATACCAAACCACCTATTTCTTTGGTGCATACAGTGAATATAGTTATAATGTAATTAAAGAGATAGGAATAGCGAAGACAAGAGCCAGAGAATTGAAATGAGACTGAGGAATACCTGAGTATGAACAGATGACTCAGTATGAACTGAGCAATTGAAAACACCTTTATGTCCATCAACCCATTTCATCCCAGGCAATTGAACCTTAAATGAAAAAAATTGTGAAAATTAAGGTTATAAGCACCCAATGAAGGAATGTGACAGAATCTTTCATGATGGAAATTTTTTTTATCACGAGGTACAACCATATCAGATAAGTTGCTAGAGGAATCTAGCCCTACCAAAAGTGAGGACCACTTCCAGATACAGTAAGATTCAGGCTCTTATGTAAAAAGAATCCAAATTTGTTTGAGTCACAATATGGATTGTTAGGCTAATCTATATTGGAATGATCAAGAAGAAATGTGAGAACCTTACGAAATTAACCCTCCAAAAATAAGGCATAATATCAAAAGGATTTATATTTCTTGTCGTTCTATATGTTGCAAGAGAAAAAGTCATTAGGGTTCAAAGCAACGTAATTGTCGTTGCTTTGAATGGTGCCAGTTTTAATCTAAAAATGCTTAATTTGGGGAAAATTACGTCGGACCTACCGCATCATAACTTTTTACTATTTATCAGTGCATAAATCAACGGGATCATGAAGAGGAAACTTATTACTCCTATAAGCCTATCGTCGAAATTGACCTGTGCATTTAAAATTAGTTCGATTTCTTTAAAAGCTCTGACGTAGAAACTGCCTATCTACTGCGTCAACTTTTCATCTCCGGAGGTAGAGTACGCGATTAGTCAGATCGCAAGGGGGCACTATATTTGATGGTGTTAAAGGAAAGAAACCTCAAAATTGTTGAAGTATTGAGGAATCGAGTTATTGACAGCATCAGCCTTTATCTTAAAAAAAAACCAATTCTCAGTGATAATAATAGGGGTTTATGGCCCCTCCAGAGATGAAAGGGTTAAGCGGTAGAGATGAAAAGGTTAAGAGGTGCGCATCATCATTCGATCCAAGATCCATAGACAATCCAATGATGTGAAAAACGATACTCGTCATAATATGATATCATCACGTAACGATATATTTATAGGGAGATGCGCTTCTGGGATCGATAACATTGTGATCAGGGGATACCATGTTCAGTTCATAGGAGACAGCATTTTCTTTTGAAAAATCCAAGCAAAAAATGTATGAGGAGATAAAGTTTCAAAGTATGCTGATCGCACCCACCTCATTAGGTAAAGCACTGTAGCTAGGAGGGAGCCTCTCCGCAGCAACTGGTAATGAGAAATCTCCAAGTTGTAGTCGGCATTCTTTTAAGGCAGGCAACCACTAGATGAGGATTAAAATCTTTTATTAGAAATAGCAAAAAAATAATCGTGATACAAATCAAAACAATATAAGTTCTTGATGGACCTCTCATGCTTTCCTACAAGGGTCCAAGCGAGACTTTTCTTTCTTCACAGGCTTCCAAGAACTGTAACTTAACTTCCAAGATAAGTTAAAGGCTAGTCCTCTTGTGAGTCGCATCTAAGCGACTCGCCGTACGATAAATTCTGAAATTAAGATTCAATTTTGGATGCATTTGAGTTTAAAGTTAACACGAGGGGTTGAGTGCGTTGACTTGCTGTCATTAAATTAGGTTTATGGGTAGACTGACAGGCTACAAGAATGATCAGAGATCACTAAAGTTTCAGCCAATTGCTGGGTGCAGATTCCTATAATGTTTGAACGACACGGTCACATTTTGGACAAGTTTGTTGGTCATTTTAGGCATTTCACCCGCCCCAAACACGCCTCAAGTATTCTCGAGTTTTTACGATTCAATGTTAGTTGCCAATATGGTTAGGTAAAGTAAGATTTGTACCATACCGTGTACCCAACAGGTGTTGGCTCAACAGGCCCAGATCCCTCGCTTTTAAAACTGATATGATAAAACGTAAAGAGAAGGTGGTGTTTCTCATCCAAGTTTGGTGGCAGCTTGATTTTCACTTCTTCATAAAAGTCAGGAGTCCTGAGAAATTCAGCAAAACCATTTTTGAATATTAAAGTAATCATATAGACAAGCAAAACACAGTGATCAGATAACTCAACACAGAATTAGGTTATTAAAATTTTTTTTGGGAACATTTTCTCGATAAAGTTCCTCGTTTTGAAGCAAATTTTTGACTATTTTAGTGCGATATTAATTTTTCTTATCGTTTTGGCTCTCCGAAAAACTAGTATCGAATTTTATGAAGCAACATGCGTCTGTGTGGAAAAATCAGTGTCATGCTATGAGACTATCATAAAAACCCTTGAAATTCTTCATCTGTTTCACAATTACCGCCCTATCATACATTAGTGCTGCTACTTAAGTTAGCAAAGCTTTTTATAGTATATTTACAAAATTAACAAAACAAAACTCACTTATTATGGTACGTGATTGAAGTCCAGGCTTCTTTCACAAATTCTGGACCGCTCGACTTTCCGTAAATGCACTAAAAGGCAAGGCAGAATGAAATTTCATGACAATATGCGTTGAACTATCTACAGAATTTCCTGACAATTCCATTCAAGTAGAAATATGAACTTGATGTTATCTTGTATCACCTGCTTTGATGGTTTTTGTTATGCAATGGCTAATTCAACAATTTCAATCCACTCGGGTTCTGATCCACTCGGGTTTCTGATCCACTCGGGTTCCGATCCACTCGGGTTTCTGATCCACTCGGGTTCTGGTCCACTCGGGCAAGCAGGCACGCGCTAGCGGGCCACTTGAAAAAAGGCTAGTTACGATAATAAAGTCACATTTCTATACCTTTTAAAGCCATATGTTGGCCGATAGAGAAGAGTGGTGCAAGCAACTGGTGATTTGATCTGACTTGGTTTGATTTTTATTCATTTATACAGGTTAATACATAAAGTAATGAAACAAAAGAAATTCGACTCCCACTGGACCCTATTCAAAAACTTAAGTTAATCAACATACAATCCAATAACAAAGATAAACGAAAATTTATAAACAAGATTTTCTGGTTCGAAAAGAATATAAAAGTTTGATGTTTGGTGTGAGTGGATGTTGAGGTAGAATCGTTGCTAGTTGGCTCAGTCGGCAGAACGTTGGCACATGAAATCAAATATCACCAATGTGAACCATGTCCTGGACAGTGGTAGAAACTTGCGGGGCGAGGAGGGGATTCCAATATTTTGAAAGACCACAGTCTTTTGTTCTAAAACAATGGGAATGTGATATCATACTACCAAAACAATAGACTTAAGTTTTTACCACTGGTCCTGACCGGCATCATACTTCATAATGCAATCCACTTGTCTAAGTCTTTGGGGGATTGTGAAAATGCTCGATTTATAAATAATTCGATTTATAGAAGTTCAGATTACTGAGATATGTTAGATTTTTTATTCTAAAGGGACCAGAAAGTTAAGTTTATGTAAGCGCTAGCTCGTACTATACAAAGTCAAATCAGAAAGAGTTGGATGCATTTGTTTACAGAAATGTGATCTCGCGTTCCAGATTTGAAAATAAACTTACATTCAGCGCCTGGTCGGGATCTTCACCAGCCATAAACTGAACTTTAACTGCAATGTTTTTCGCTGACCCTCCTCGATTTGAGAAATTGAGATGGGTTGGGTAAACATAAAGAGTATTCCTGCAAAATAAAACGCATATAACTGTGGCTTCTCATCTAATTATAAAGCTTTGACATAGTCGGCTGAATGGGCCAAAATTTTCTGAGTTAAATTACTCTAAGCTCTATTAAGCCCCGGGAGGCCTATCTAAATTTTGAGGCCTTAGGGGAAGGGTCTATTAGAGAGGAGGGCTTACGTTTTGCTTCAGAATGAGGGTTTAGCAGAAATGAGAGGCTTAACAGAGCTTTTATGGTATACTTGCTAAATGAAAAAATGGCTAAATTCAAGCTTTGGTTCCATATGAAAGAAAACAAGGACAGGGTAAAAAGCCCGTTTTACATACAGAAGGGATTTTAGCCAACAAGGGGTAGAAAAGAAACTCTGAGTTAGGAACATGGTATGAGTTCTCCATTATTCACAATAGATTAAAACTTGATTCAACTGTTTACTATGTTGAATACACCAAACATTTTCTTATCACCGGTACCTCCAGAGACATGTCTCAGTCCCAAGCGTTGATTCCAAGACTAAGGAATATACCGAAAACATGGTGACTGACGACGAAAATACGCTATACAAATATGTGCATCTTTAAGCGTTAAATGTCATTAATGTGAAGTCACTAAAAGGCACTGCAAAGAAGGAATTCTTTTTAATTGAAGTATGTCTGTGTCCTGTCCTATCTGCTCAAAATTCAATGAAATAAAAATTCAAGTCAATCACAGAACAGTCGATTCTGCAAGCAGGCTATCAAGTAGAAATTGTCAGTAGAAAAGAAATGTTTACTACAGACGGGAATTTTCAAAGATTCTTGTCAGGGAGGGGGTAGAACCAAAGCTGAACTGTACGAATTCATTTGAACTATTCATGTACCAACCTGTAATTGACATATGGGACAAACACTTCTTTCGGGGCGAATTCTTGAATTTCTTTGATGGGTCGTGACTGGTTATCAGGATAAGGGTGAACCTTTGATGGAATAATCAAAGGAGTGATTCATCAGGAAAATGGCGACTTATATACAAGTATATAAAGAAATGGGTAACATCCAATCATTCAATCAGTCCATCCATCAATTAATTGATCGATCAACCAGTAAACAAATTATTTAATCAATCAGTTGATCAATTCATCACTAATAATTCAAGAAGTTAACCGATGAATCAGGGATTCAACCAATCATTTAAACAATTAATCATTCAAACAATCGATAACTTAACGAATCAATCAATCAACCAATCAATCAATCAATCAATCGCTCAATCAATCACTCACTCAATGAATCGACCAATCAACAAATCAATCAATCGATCAATCAATCAACCAATCAATCCATCAATCAATCATTCAATCAATCACTTGGTCAATGTCCCTATACACCACAAGGAAGATCAACCTTTATTAAAACTGACCAAATGTTGAATCCTCGCTACAGCATTAGGCTCTGTTCTCTCCGGGTTGAGCAAATGCAGTTTTAGTTTATCCCTTCCATTCACGGAGGGATCATTTGGTTCAATACCTTTGGCAAGGATTGCTGTTGTTGCCAATGAATAAAAATAGAAGGTTACCTCAATTATTTGGAGAAGAACCGGATCTGTCCCCCTAGAAAAACCTTTATTATTGCCCACGCTAATAAAGCACGATATCACAATTCTGTTTAGCATTGTAAAAACAGAAATAATCCACGTTCAGAGCCAAACTTGAATGATTACATAGCGAAAAAATGGCCACAGGATAGCATTGCTAAATTTTTGGGAGAGTGTCACAGCACCCGCAATCCCCCCTCCATTTGCGCCCCTGTATTTTTAACCAGTGATCTTACCTTCTGTAATTCGGGAGTGAGGCAGTACATCAGGTTATCTGGCGGAGCTGAGATGTCTATTTTTAGAGATCCTGAAAAAATTAAAAAATAAAGTTAAGAACTGATCCAATATAATAGAAAATAATATAATATAATATAATATAATATAATATAATATAATATAATATAATATAATATAATATAATATAATATAATATAATATAATATAATATAATATGATATAATATAATATAATGTAATGTAATGCAATGTAATGTAATGCAATGTAATGTAATGCAATGTAATGTATGAAATGTAATGTATGTAATGTAATGTAATTTAATCTGATGTAATGTAATGTAATGCAATGTAATATAGTGTTTGTAGTATTATGTAATGTAATGTAGTGTAATGTAATGCAATGTAATTTATGTAATGTATGTAATTTAATGTAAAGTAATGAAATGTAATGTTATTAAATGTGGTAAATGAATGCTCACCAGGAATGCATTTTAGTCTTCTTACTAAAGATGACGGGCGTCGCAAATCTGCCAGCACTTTGAATAAATCTTCATCGTTCAAACGTTCAGATTCCTTCCAACAATAAGATAGATAGCTTACATAAATTTCTACATTTCGCAGCGGCTGAGTAAAAAAGCAAGCCACGAAATAATTGACGCATCGACTTGAAAAAAAACCAGAAAAACATAGCTAACGTCCTCTGGCAGTTATAAAATTATTCCTATGATTTTTTGATTTTTGGCTTGTCAAATGTTTTTTGTTAAATAGAGAAAACCCGGTGAAAACCAGCCTTTATGAGGGGCGAATTACTTTGTGAAATATGGATATACTATCACAAGAAAACTGATCTTTATATAAGAAACTCTCAAACAAAACTGTACAGTCATATTTTCTAAATTTAAAAACCTCTTCACAACATTTTTTCTGGATTTCAGAAACTCAGGAACTCAAAAAGCTCCTTATGTTGTGTTAGTATATCTTAAATATTTTTTTTAAAATTGTGATATCAAAATTGCATCATATTTTATCAAAATTTTGAAAATAAATTTGAATAAGGACTCTTTGAATCTATGACAGGGTAGAAAAGTAGGCAGAATGGGTTTTTGCAAGGTCAGTAAAAAGTTAAGAAGCTCATGTGCAACGATTTCTCAAAAGTTCTTATAAAAATGAGCGCAGCATAGAGAAAATTATGCCGGACGTGCTTGTACTATTGATGAAAAATGTATATGACAAACCTGTTTGAAAAATGTGCTGACGGTTAGAGTGATTGCTCTGAAACTTGAAAGATTCATCGGTTCTTCCTCGTCTCCTGATTTTGGCCTATCTACTTTTGAGGCGTTAGGCTTGCCAATATCGGCGCTGTTTGAAGATCTCCTAGACACGGAGTCTCCGCGCCTAAATGAAGACCTTGCGCCTTCAGTTTCTTCTGCATTCTAAAGTAAATCAAATTGAAATAAGAAAAATACAATAATAATAATAAATAATAAGAGTTATATTCATACGACGTAAGACCATATCTATACTAAGAGTATTTTTATCAATAAAGGCCCTTTATAAACCCTAAAGAAAAATAAATCCACAAACATAATCTATTGAAGCCTACAATGTCCTTCAATATTTAATTTGAAAATCCTACAGTTCAGTAAAAGCCTATAATCCTTGTAGATGTTCTTTAAGTTGACGCATGAATACTATATCTCTCTTCAATACGATAAAAGTAAATCCATAATTCGTTCAGGCAAGGTGGGCCTTGGACCAGAGTGACGCTTTTGCAGCTTCTGTTCTTTTCCTTGAAATACGTTGAGTAGCTTTATTTCCCCTTTTTCTAGAATTGTGGCAAACTCTCTTGTTGAAATGGCAGTTCCTTCCAAACACTTGAAGATTAAAAGATCGAATAACTGTTTCCTATCGCCAAACGTAGAAACGACGCGAAGCAATGAAAACTTTGCATATCTAAAATACAAGTGAGTATCATAATTACCCGGCGTGCACTGATCTCTCGGTTAAACGTTTGCTCCTTCTCAGCTTGACTTGCAGATTCACCAGCCCCAGCGGCATCCGATATCACGTCAATCAAATGAATGCCAGTCCACAGGAAGGGCATTCGATGCTTACCATACTTGCCGCAAAATTGCTCAGCATTCGCTTTAGCTTTTTCTTTGATCTGCAATGGAAATATTTGCATGCTGCCTGAGCTCGATTATGACAATCATTTATAGAAGGAAAGTAATTGAGATTGATAATTTATTTATTCAAGCAACAATGAAAGATCGGTTCTAAATCCTATTCTTTTACTTGGTTAGTATGAGACAATCTCTTTTTACTGATCTTGCCCTACTGATGTCTATGTTTACCGTTGTTGCGAGAATTTTTCCAGGACTGCATCTGAATCCAATTTCCTTTTTCAAAGTAAAACTTCACCGTTTTTACTGCTGGTGTTTAGTCCAATAAAAACCCAATATAAGATTAAACAATCGCCTCCACATTTCAGGATGTATATTGACACTGCTGGTTCCACGTATTATTTTTACAAATATTGATAGGAAATTTAAATGCTGTGCTTACAAAAACCAGCTTTTAGGGTATTATGAATTGTGATTTTATCCTTAGTTGCGATTCATTACAATCCTATTTATATCATGCACGGGAAACTAGTAAGAAAGAAAGTCGACGAATGTTTTTCACGGCCTTTGGGCATTCCAGTCTTTTGCCCTGACACGAGACTAATCGGCTGCAAAAACAGGCTAATTAATCTGATTGGTCAAATTGATGGTCACCATAGAGATAAAGCATTAGGCAGAAGTTATTTGAATCAATCTCGACAGCTATATTCTTAGCTCAGCGATATTATATGCGATTTCAATTTGAAGATTTTACATGAAAATCATACCTTATTTACGTCTGTTTCCTTCGCAAATGGCTTATACGGCTCTGCACAATCACTTATATCTCCCTGTTGAAGGACTTTCTCAATTTTAAGCACGAGAAATACTTCACTAGATGGATATGTCACAGAGAAAATACAGGATCTTGCCAAGGAAGACATGTCTTGTTTTTCATTAAATTTCGCAATCATGTTCTTCTGCCAGTCTTTGTTCATATCGAAGTGAAAGTTTTCAGAAATCTGAAATCGAAAATAAAAAAAAAAACCTACAGCTTCTAATATCAATAATGAGCTTAAGCTAATCAAGATTTGATGCAAATTCAAGAGGTTATTGCAAAAACAGGCAATTAAAATATTATCGTCATTATAGAATAATAATAAATATTTAATATATGACATATGATTATTTAACGTTGGCAAAGAAAACGGCGTTAAGCTTAGTAAAAGGGCAACTAAAATCAATAAATGATTTTAGCTACATATCTACGGACATCTTCGCATGAATTCAGTGGTGATTAAGGGGACAGCTGAATTGCTATTAAATGATAATGTAAGTAGCAAGGTGAACCCAGCTAATAAACGTCCAGTTCTAAAATATTTGGGCTACCTTTCGCTTTGCCCTGCCATCATACAGCGCCATAACGCCAAATAACGGCTCAACATCTAGATCCAGCCTGAAATGAAAAAAAAGGAGATGAACACCAATACAAATGAGAATATATTTTTTCAAACAATACCCCTGAAAAACTTATAAGAAAAGTCTTATAAGAAAAAAAACGGATTAATTAATTGATTGATTGATTGATTGGTTGATTGATTGATTGATTGATTGATTAACTGATTGATTTGATGAATACTTTGTTTTTTGACTGACTGTTTGACCGATCAAATGGTTCAATAAATGGTTGATCGATTCGATCAATCATTTAAAATCATCGAGTAAGCAAATGATCAAACAATTAACTGACTGATTCGCACGCATTGACCCACTTTTGCATGCAGCAAATCTGATCTTTGCGCCTTTGTATATTTCAAAGCGGCGAATGCTACACATTACCTTTGTTTTCTTACAGACCTGAAAATATTATCACTATATCTCTATCTTCTCTCTATTACGCAATTCAATTAATTCAACATAGCGCACAAACTACATATTACAATAACGGCCTGTTATGTTCTAGATATTTATCAGTCGCTGCAACTATCATTCCATTTTCTTATGCAACCTTCATACTTGCTGTCTTATGTTATCTAAATCAATCATTTTAGTCCATGTTGATTTTTACCACTTCTCGGTTTCTTTGCATATTACTGTGCTTTTTTAATGCAGGTGCATTTTTTGTTTTTTGCCAATGTATGCTGTATCATAATCTAGATTTATATTCACTGCTCCCGGTTAATTGAATCAGATGTTGCTTAGATCTTACAAGCCTTCGACTGATAAAGCGTGATTTACTTGAATAATTAACTTTTAGTTTGCTTAGCTGTCTCTGCATCTGCTGTTTTACAATATCTGGTTGTTCGCTTAACGATTTACTATCTACTGATCCAAACAAATTATAGTGCGCTTATTTTCGGAAGGTATAACTTGCTCTTTCATAGATTCACTGTGCATTACTGAGCTTTTTGAACGATAAAATCCTTCAAGAACTGGAGCATTTCTATCTAGTCTTGTAATAAATCAGTGCTGTTACTGTTACTCGCTTAATGAGCACTGTCAACCTCTTTCATCATTTTTAAACTTCAAGTATGTTGCTTTCATGAAAAGAAGCCGAGAAAACGCGAAAAAAAGTGGAGACGGAGATAATAATACATTGAAAAACTGGGTACTTTGAAAATAAACGGTCTAGAAAGAGAATCGAGATTAGATTTCACAGAATTTATGGTTTGATCGTTATGCATGATAGAAGTATCAATGCTTAAACAAAGCAATGTCTGTTCTAAAACTGCCTAGATGACATGTTTATCCAGCTGCATGACCTGTAATTTCCTAGGTTCTCGCCTGATTGAGCTTGAGCTTTTTAGCTTGTATTTCGAATCAAAAACACTTGAATGCTGCTGTGTAAGATATAGAACCACATCGAACGTGCAACTCTTCACCAATGTGATATTTTCTGTATCTACATTTGTTAATCATTCCACGTATTGCGTGCAGATCGTTTCATGGAAACACTTAAAGGCATTTTTTTCATTTACAGAGAATTGGCTAACCAGGCCTGTAATTGAAGGCATAACTCTTCATCGATGTAATAGCTCCAGTCACGAAACGAGCTGAACTCATTCCAATGTTCGCGTGATAATCGCATCGTGTCAAGAGTTCAGGGCACATTTTAAGGCTGACGAAGATTTCATTTAAAACACAACTGAAAACAGAGAGGCTCTGCATTGCCAATGATAGGCTTATTTGTGAGATAGCTATCTTTATTGAATAACTGCGTTACCGTGGTAAGAGTTTGGTTAATTTTCAACGTTTATAGATACACATTTTATAACTGAAAATTTCACATCTCTATCGGATCCGGATATATCTCAAATCTTATTGCATTATTCTGCGGTAAAAACAACCATGAATTTGAAAGCCTGTCGTTTTTGGAAGACGAAGGAAAAGGTAAACAAAAGGACAGTAAACTGGGAAAGGCAATATAATAAATTTGAGAAAGGCGTCAAGTAGCCAAGTTCGGTATTGTGAAAGGTTTAATCATTATTAATGTTTGCATAAATTCTTTAAACAACTCCCAGCTAAACTGACATTTTCACTTTAGTTACATTTCTAAAGTAAATTTTGGTACATTGAAGGTAAAATCATTCCTGTTTCGTTGAAAGATTTGCGAGGAACTGGGAGGCAAGAAATTGAAGAAGAGGTGAAAACAAAAGTAAACAAGCCGTTTCACGAAAAGAAATTCAACTAAAGGAACTGCCACGGAATGGAACTCACTGTGAAGCAGTTCTGTTATACCACGTGTTCACCAGCAGTTCACGTGAGGTAACTTTCGGGACAACACGATAAAAATCAAGCAAAAAATTTTGGAAAAAGAAGATCAAAGAATAGAAATTTATCGACAGAATTCGCGAGAAGAACTTCTAAGGTGCAGTTCGATAAAAAGATTTACACATAAAATCCACAATATTCTCAAATATCCCGCATAATAACTGCCAGTGTTCACAATTATTACGTTGCTTCCTAAGATCTGCAAGAGTCTCCTGATAACAACATAGTAAATCAAAACTGCTTGTAGCAAGTAAGACGTTTATGCGTGGTAGAATTGTGCGAAGAAAGTCTATTTAGGCAACAAAGCTTGAAGGGAAAGCTGAATTGAGAGAACAATCGGAGGACAAGCAGTTTATAGACTTGGTTTTGAAGCACGTACAGCAGCAATAAAAACAACGACGAAACATGAATAATACAGAACCTGTCCAGATCTACAAATGCTCAACATTGTGGCCTTTAGACATGCCTGTTTCACATTTGATAACATGGGCTGTCGTCTCCTCAATTCTTTCGCCGATAATAATCGTATCTAACACAGCATTGATATACAGCCTGTACAAAACACAGCAACTCACAACAATCACAAACAAATACATTTTAATCATGAACATATCTGATCTGGGCACGGGGATTTTTGTCTTGCCTTTAGTTGTTGTCATGATATGCGTTAAGGATACATTTCGCAATTGCATCTTTGAGCTATGCTTGCAGTATTTCGCCCTTCTGCTCGCCTACTTCTCATTTTTCTTGCTCATGTGCATTTCTTTGGATCGATACATTCACGTCACAAAACTCAACAAGTACAACCAATTCATGAACGATTTTCGCATGAAGGTTATCCTCGCCGTGAGCTTCGTTTCATCGGCAGGCATCGCCTGCATTTCGACCATTTTTCCGTCGTTTACGTTACAAATTGTACTAAATTTGTCGGATATTATCGTAATTTCTTTCATGTTCTGCCTATACTCATTGATTTTCCAAAAAATTGCGATCCATGCCGAGAATTTCAAACGAATGCTGGAAGAACAAGGCACAGAGCAATCGTCAAGCCGAGAAACAAAACGAGAAGTGTCAGCGACCAAAACTATACGCTTTGTTCTCGGTGCACTGTTTGTGTTGTATTTCCCATATAACGTTTGCTCAGCTGCATGGGCGTACTACAAATGGGATGAAGATGACAAGCCCGCACCAGCTATGACATTAGCAGTTGCGACGTGCTGGTCGTATATTTTCTTGTGCAGCAATGCGGCTATAAATGCGATGATATTCGCATATGGAAACAGTGCCATTAGAAGATTCCTGTTAGGGAAATTTCGTCGCAGAAATCGCCGAGTTGTTCCTGAGGATGTTGCCGTTAAAATTTAAGCAAAAAACTAAAGTTAAAGGTGATCAAGGCTTAATTATTGCAAAATTCGCTATTTTCGCGAAATTGACTGCATAGATTGCAAAGAACATACAAGCTGATGAAAATAACTGCTCAATGCAGTACTTATGTAAAGACAATTTTGGCAAATGCAACTGATTATAATCGCTTTGATTTGGATTTATCAGTTATATTTTACCATGAGAAATTGAGATGGACAAATTAACATTGAATCATTTGTTATGTTAATAAATAAATAGTATGCTTAATGGGTTGATTGATTCATAAGATTTATACCCCTGCAAAATCTCAGTAATTTAAAAACTTGCTATTTTCAGTAAATATCACGATGAAGCCGATTTACTGCTTGATTAATTCATTGACTGCTTGAGTGATTTATTTATTGAATTATTGATCGATTCGTTATTTCTTTGATAAATAGATTGATTTATTGAATGATTTATTAATTGAGTAAGTAATTCATTATTGATTCATTGCTTCTTAATTGATTGATTTGATTGATTGATTGATTGATTGATTGATTGATTGATTGATAGATAGATTGATTCATAGATTGATTGATTTATTTACTTATTGATTATTGATTGACTAATGTGAAATGACTGAATGATCAAAGACGATACCTTTCAAATCATCTGACTGCTAAAACAACGTGTAGAATTTATATTACAATGATACTGTTCACATTATTGCTAGAATCGCAGTTTTATCACAAAAAATTTCAGCATACTGAAGTCTTATGATTTGCCTGCATATTTTTTTTAGGAAAATAACCATTGCAAATCAGCATTCTTATTGAAGAGCCCTTCTACGTTGAATTTAAATAAAATCAAGTTACATTTTAAGTGCAGGTGTACTAAAAATAGATTTGACCGACCATTACCTTCAATTTATTCATTCAACGAAGGATTAATGCCAAGGGGTTCTTGAAAAAACGAACAAAATTTATAGAAACTCGAAGCTAAGTGAATTATCAAAAGGACTTCTTCCAGTAGATAGGGACTTCGCTCTCATTTTCGGCTCGATTCTTGAGGTGTATTCTCCCCTTAAACCCAGGAAAGTTTCAAGTAGCAACACAACCTGGATTTCACTTTTAATAAAAAATTTAATGAGAGAGCGTGACCAGGCAATGAAAAGATCCGGAAATTATCGCAATTTATGGCCTAGGTATATAAAATTAAGGAATAAGGTAAGAAGTGAGCTACAAAATAGTGTGCAAGATTACCATCACAATTTAATCAAAAAAAACTCAAGTAATCCAAAGGCGATGTGGAAGACGATAAATAAAAATGTAAAACTTCTGATCCTTATGATTCAGTCACACTAAACGGTCGAATGTATGTTCGTCCAGATGAAACAGTTGAAGCCTTCAATGAGCATATTGTGACCTATGGGCATAAGATCGCAAGCTAGATTGAGGCACTTTCTAATGCCAAACCAATGGCTTCCGTGCGAGATGTGGTGAAAAACAAATGTCCTCCGAAATTCTTGTTTAAATATATCGAAGAACCTTATGTCATGAAAGAGATAAACAAACTGGAGACCTTAAAATCGTCAGGTCCAGATAAAATACCTATTAAAATACAATAAGATGCTTTCGAGATTGTAAGTAGGACTTTGACAACAATATTTATGAGATCCCTCAACACAGGTATTTTTCCAGAATATTATTATTTTTATTTATAGCTACTTTGTTAAAATAGTTGGTAGGGTATTGTGCCTAAATAAGAATAAATAAATAAAAAATAAATTAATTTTCTACCGATCCAAACTAACTGTAGTACGCTTGTTTTCGTTTAAGAATTGGAGAATTTCTATCGAAACTTGCAATAAATCAAAGCCGTAACTCGCTTATCGGGCACTGTGTACATTTTTTATCATCTTTAATCATGATTTTAAACTTTAAGTGTGTTGCTCTAATAGACAGAAGCTAAGAGACATGAAAGAAGTAGAGACGGATGTAATAATACATTGAAAAACTGGGTATTTTGAAAATAAACGGTCTAGAAAGAGAATCTAGATCAGATTTCACAGAATTTATGGTTTGATTGTTATGCATGATAGTAGTATCAATGCTTGAACAAAGCAATGTCTGTTCTAAAACTGCATAGATGACATGTTTATTTAGCTGCATGACCAGTAATCTTCTAGGTTGTCGCCTAATTGAGCTTGATCTTTTCAGCTTGTATTTCGAATCAACCGAGGTAAAGTTTGGTTCACTCTTAACGTTTTTAGACATACAACTTTTTGCTGACAATTCCACATCTTTACCGGATCTGGATATATCTCATATCTCAATGTATTATTCTGTGGCAAAAACAACAGTGGATTGGAAAGCCTGTTCTTTTTGGAAAACGAAGAAGGTAAACGAATGGACAGTAAGCTGGAAAATGCGATATTATATATCTGAGAAACGTGTAAAAGAAGCCACATTGTTAATCAACTATTTACAATTATCAATTAAGAAAAATTTAATTATAACTGATATTTGCGCAAATTGATTAAAACAATTCCAAGCTGAACTGACATGTTTGTTTGAGTCTCATTTGTAAAGTAAATATTGTTTCAGTTCTAATGAATAAAGATACGAGTCCTCCTTCAACACAACACTATAACATTAACGGCAAAATCATTCCTGTTTTGTTGAAAGATTTGCGAGGAACTTGGAGGCAAGAAATTGAAGAAGAGGTGAAAACAAAAGTAAACAAGCCGTTCACGAAAAGAAATTCAACTAAAGGAACTGTCACGGAATGGAACTCAATGTAAAGCAGCTTTGTCAGAGCGTCAAATGAGGTAACTTTAAGGACGATTCAATAAAAATCAAACGAATGATTTTGCAAAAAGAAGACCAAGGAAACGAGAGTTCTTGACATAACTCGCGAGAAGAACTTCTATGGTACAGCTCTACAAAATGAGTTACACGCCAACTCTACAATATCCTTAAATTTGCAGTTTAAAATTTGCTAACAATCTACAGCCTAAAATCTGTGTCCTGATAAGAACAAACTAAAGCAAAACTGTTTGTAGCAAGTAAGACGTTTATGCGTGGTAGAATTGTGCGAAGAAAGTCTATTTAAGAAAAAAAGCTTGAAGGGAAAGCTGAATTGAGAAAACAATCGGAGGACAAGCAGTTTATAGGCTTGGTTTTGAAGCACGTACAGCAGCAATAAAAACAACGACGAAACATGAATAATACAGAACCTGTCCAGATCTACAAATGCTCAACATTGTGGCCTTTAGACATGCCTGTTTCACATTTGATAACATGGGCTGTCGTCTCCTCAATTCTTTCGCCGATAATAATCGTATCTAACACAGCATTGATATACAGCCTGTACAAAACACAGCAACTCACAACAATCACAAACAAATACATTTTAATCATGAACATATCTGATCTGGGCGTGGGGATTTTCGTCTTGCCTTTAGTTGTTGTCATGATATGCGTTAAGGATACATTTCGCAATTGCATCTTTGAGCTATGCTTGCAGTATTTCGCCCTTCTGCTCGCCTACTTCTCATTTTTCTTGCTCATGTGCATTTCTTTGGATCGATACATTCACGTCACAAAACTCAACAAGTACAACCAATTCATGAACGATTTTCGCATGAAGGTTATCCTCGCCGTGAGCTTCGTTTCATCGGCAGGCATCGCCTGCATTTCGACCATTTTCCCGTCGTTTACGCTACAACTTGCACTGAATTTGTCAGATCTTATTGGAATTTCTTTCATGTTCTGCCTGTATTCAATGGTTTTGCGAAAAATTGCGACCCACACCGAAAATTTCAAACGAATGCTCGAAGCGCAAGGTACAGAGCAATCGTCAAGCCGAGAAACAAAACGAGAAGTGTCGGCAACGAAGACTATTCGCTTTGTTCTCGGTGCACTGTTCTTGTTGTACCTCCCATATAACGTTTGCTCAGCTGTATGGGCGTACTACAAATATGATGAAGATGGCAACCCCGAATACGTTACGACATTAGCAGTTGCGACGTGCTGGTCGTTTATTTTCTCATCTAGCAATGCGGCTATAAATGCGATGATCTTCGCATATGGAAACAGTGCCATTAGAAGATTCCTGCTGGCGAAATTTCGGCGTGGAAATCGCCAAATTGTTCCTGAGGGTGCTGCTGTGAAAATTTAAGCGAAAAGACTTCAAGCTAGGTTATTGTGAAATTCATTGTCTTAGATCTAGATCTAGACCTGCTGAACATATCTGCTCAATGCAGTACTACTTTAAAGACAATTGTTCAAATACCATTAGGTACAAGCGCTTTGATTTAGATTTCTCAGTTATATTTTATCTTAAGAAATGGGGATGGAAAAATTACCGTTGAATAATTTAGCATGTTAATACGTTTGATGAATGGGTTGAATAATTGATAAGATTCATACTCTCATAAAATCGTAGTAATTCGAAAACTCTTGTTATTTCAACTAAATATTATAATGAAGTAGATTCACTGCTTGATTGATTTATCGACTGCTTGAGTGATTTATTGATTGATTCGTTGATTCTTTGATAAAGTGATTGATTAACTGATTTATTGATTCATTGATTCATTAATTAATTTAGTGAGTGATTAATTATTGATTCATCGCTTCTTGATTGATTGATTGGTTGATTGGTTGATTGGTTGATTGATTGATTGGTTGATTGATTGATTGATACAGTCATTGATTCATTGATTGATTTATCAATTGACTGCTCTGAATGATCGACATACTAATCTTTTAAAATTAACAGTTGGAAAGTATCATAACAATGGTTGGATTTTATATCAGTGATACCGTTCCGGCTGTTGCTAGAATCACAGTTTCAATCATAAAACTTTTCAGCATACTTAAGATCTATTTCATGCTTGCAAATTTGTAGGGAAACCCAATTATGTTGAAAAGATAAATTCAGACAAAAATCAAAACACTAGTCAACGTGACGTACTTGAGCTCTATTGATTTGATCAATATTCGTTGTCCAAAATGCTCTTGTGGAATGATAGCTGGTGTTCGATGTACAAAAAGTTCCTCCTGCAAAGAAATATTCAAGAGTAACTCTAAGCGACATTGAATAGCATCACTCTATGACAACCATATCGAGACATGACTCTAAAGATGGAGTAGCATTGGCAGTCCTATGCATCTTGAAAACATCTTGAGCAATGACACTTGCGGTACCTCGTGTATCATATCATACCATCAATTTTACCCCCTCAAAATCTACCTGATCCTTCTATTGAGAAGAAGCAAAAAGCTATCAAGAAAGAAACATCTACCCAGCAATCAGATTGGTCAATTACCCTTGGGAATCTGAAGATGGGGATGTCGCCAACATCCAATCAATATATGTTCACTATGCTACCTTGCAACAAAGAGAAGCATTCTCTTGAGTACTACTGACAATTTAACGATAACAGTGACTGATGTCGAACAAAGCCGGCACATCTAGTATGATAAAGCTACTGCGTAGCGGTTTTTGTGTGCTTTCAAATCCCATCTCTCATGTGGTAAACATATTTACATATATGAGAAAGGTAACAAGCATTTTAAAACGATGTTTTTCTAAAGAGTACTTACCTCTTCATTTGGAAGGTAGACTGAGAAAAGCTGCTTAACACGATCTTTTTTACGTTCATTATCATTTTGCCGATCAATTTCTTCCTGTGCTGTGGACTCCAGTAATCCAGGCAACAATTCATCTGGTTGCGATGATTGAAGATCGAAGATGCTGAAAGAAACGCCAAACATACTATCAAGATGACATTAAACAGCCGGAATTAAATCAATCAGTAGACTATGGTTATGGCAAATAAGTAGTTTTCCTTAGATACAAGTTCTTGTAAATAATCACAGATCCTATTATAAGTTCTAATCAGCTAAAAATTTTCATTAAATTTCAGATGCTGCCCAGGGGAATAATTAGAACTATTAGGGACCCTTGATTAATCAAATCTATGTTTTGTAGCGAAATAGGAATATTGCATGAATAGTGCTGGTTTTACAGCTGCCCAAGTAACATTAAGAATTTCCTGCAACAGTCTCAAGGTCCCTGGTGATTTTATTTGGATAAATATCAGATGTGGCTAACTGTTGCAGTTCCAATAAATGCAGCTTCCTTGAAGTAATTAAAAATTGACAAATGCTAATCATCAAAATTATGTAGAATACAAAATCGATTACTTCTGATCTTTTTCCTGAGCTTCGACGGAAGTACCTTGAACATGTAACAGCAAGTAAAGACTAGTAAAGAAACTACTTGACAACTTATTCAACTTGCAATTATTTATAATTGTGTTTGGTACCTTGATGCCCAGCTTCCTCTTGGCATTTCATTGTAAATCTTGTCCGAGGCAGATTTCTTTTCATCTTGATGGCCCTGGTAGAAAATAAAGGAAATATGATATCATGGAGCTCTTAATAACTGCAATATTAAAAACATAAAACTGGGCCATATTAGTAGGTAGAATAGGGGTTTTTTTAACTTGCAATGAATGCATATTTTTATATAATATATCCAAATTGCACTTAAGTTTTAAAATAATATGACTTTTTGATTTGATTCAATCTTACTATTCGGTTTATAAACTGTGATAGGCGAACTGCACAAAACTATAAAACTTCATCTTGTTTTTGTAAAACACAGTTTAGTTGAAGTTGAAATGGCAATCAATGAATCATGGGAAAATTGAGAATTGCAAAAATCACTACTTCAGCTTTTCTGGGACATTCCTTAAAAAATTATACATGAGGTAGAGACAGTTTTTTTTCCTTTTCAGATTTAAGAAAGTGTGATGTGATTTCTGATAGATATTTCACCACAATGTATCTTCAATTTTTAGCTATAAATAACAAGAATATAGGAAGAGTTGTGATATTAAGATAATGAAAGCAATTAAACATCTTTGGGGAAGAGAGCTTCTCTGTCTCTTTAGCATGCAACATTATAATGTATACTCACTAGCTTCAGTTTGCTGTCTATTTCATAAACATGCTTGAAAATCTTTTGATTAAAACTGTCTGTCCTTGAGGCTTTCTTACTACCACCAAAAAGGGCTTTAAATTGGTACCTATCAAAATAAATTGTTATCCTAATTATACATATGTAGTTTTTTCATGTTGAATAGAAAAAAATACATAGCAACAAAAGTCTTCACAATTGCAAACCTTTCACTTCAGAAGATGAAAGGTTTTCATTGGTAGATCACTGTTGTCGTTGATTAAAGGCATTAAACCTAAGGTGCTTTTAAGTATCTTTCTGCCCACCTGTTTACCTTTCCATCAATCCAATAATCCACTATGCAACTGATGTGGAAACATATTTGATGCATAGCTCAAAGACAAAACAACTGCTATTTTTATAACCAGCAGTGTTGCTAAAACATAGAATATGTTTGATAATGGTAGTTGAATTAAATGAATTATACTTACTTTCTATTTACTACTGACCAATCTTGAGTATATGTTCTCTCACAATCTTTAACATGGGGATCTGCAGCAGACCTTAAAAGGAAAGCAAAAGTTGTAACAATCAAAGAGCAACAATTAAGATGTTTATATAACATACAAATGGTTTCAACAATACTACACATACCCATGGTCTTTACTTCAACACACCATCATGATACCTTTACGGAATGTTTTTGTATTTTGTGTTTTAAGTCCATAAATATTTTAGTTCATAAATATTTTTATGATGAATCAAAATGCAAACAATGACAACGATACCACAAAAAATTTTAATAACTACATGGCAGGAAGGGACATTAGGTTATTTAAGCCCCCATCATAACTTGTACGTGAATTAAAACAAGGAACAAAACGTAAATTCATGACTTGGATTTGTTGTCCAGCAGGAAAATTGTGGATGCCCCTCCTGGATAAAATTTGTCGGATGGTTTCGATGCTTGTCGGAAATTTATATTTGTCAAATTCAATGCTGTTGGTTTTGTCGGAAAATTGTCTCGTTGTTAAAAAATTCGAACCTTTGGCCACCCCCAAACCCGTGCTCCCACGGCGCAACTGGGGCCCCCTAGTGTTGTAGTGTCAGAAAATTTTGGAAATTTACATTGGTGCATGCTTTAAATACACTGCACATGCATGTGATAACGTCAATAGATTTCAATGTCATGCCTTAGAAAATCATTGAATTGTGCCCCTCCAATGAGTCCCTACCCATGATGTCCCTGATGTCCGCTAATGACATGTGTGATTGAGAACTGTTTAACTTCAAGCCCTTAAATATCTTAAAAATAGCAGCTTATCATCACTAGAAATGGTATAGTAGAGCAATTAGAGACCAGTGGAAAGCACAAAACCTTTTTCTATAGTCATATCTGAAAATGGAATTTTGGATCACATCACATAGCATACCCAATATCTTTTGGAATGGAAGTCTCAATTGTCCTGTATTTCCTAGGGACAGTGGTGACCTCAATATCATCATCTGGAAATTCTGCTAGATTCAAAACTCCATCAGATTCCTCTGCTAATGGCTGATGTTGCAAAATGAAATCTTCAAAGTCCAATGGATCGGCCACATCAACAAATGATTGCTGTAATAATAAAATAATGAACCTTACTGTTTCACTGAAGTACCTTAGAAATACTGAATATCAAATTCTTAAAGTCAACCAGGTCAGGTGGCATGTGACCAGATCAGCAATGGTATGAGACCAAGCAAGCTGTGGCATGTGATCTGGTCAATTGAAACATGGGTCTGTAATTTATAAGAATGGGGGCCCTTTTTAGACACATTTAGTTAGATGGTTGTTAATGCATACCTAAAGTAAAATATTTTAAGCACATCCTATCACTGTATAGTATGAAACTCTATTGCTAATTTGATTGGTGAACAGAATTAAGCATCTTCAAATTCTCAATATTATTTGAATTAAGAGGTAAAATTCGTATGCATCCTTGAAGAGCTGAAAGCTAAAGTTTAATCTAAGATAGTCTTCTTTTAAAAACAACAAAATATAAATTCTCTCCAAGATAAAGGTCAAGATTGGTTGCAAAACAGCCCACCGAAGTAGAGGGAAGTTGCAATGTAGAAAGTTGCAATGTAGATTTTAAAACCATGTTTTGTGTTTTTGCACATAAATTTTGTCTCTTTACATTTAACTTTCCCTTTAGATACTAATTGTTCAAAGAAGTGCAGCAAAGAAGGTTTTATATACATTATGCAAAGGATGCCATAAGAGATACTTACAGGAAAAACAACAGATGATCTTTTCAGTGTTCCTGACTGTGATTCACTGTTTGATTTTCGTTGATCAGATGATGGCCTGTGTGGAAGAAAACAGTATTAATAATAATAATAATAATAATAATAATAATAATAATAATAATAATAATAATAATAATACTATATTTTAACAGGGTAACTCAATCAGCTATAAATGTAGCTGCTATCAAGAGAAGCCCTGTGTAAAATTAAATATATTAACGAAAAATTGTCACACTTAGAGAAGAAGATACAAATAATTTAAAACGTATTGAGTACATTTTGGGGCCTTGGATTACCAACATCAGGGCCCTCAAGAGCCAGTACGGGGCCAGGGGTATTTTATTGCACTGGGCCCCAGTGAGCAATCAAATTTTTCATTGAGTAAAACTCTTGCGGGCCCCGGACCTCTGACCACGCCTACCACCCCCCCTCACAACAGTCCTGCCAATCATACATATCAAATAAATGCAAAATAGACAAACAATAAACAAGACTTTTACATAACCCCAAATGGTAACTGTTGAGGATCTAAGGCACTGTACATTCTGAATACCAAAAATGACAAAATAACCGCATCCACCTCTGCTGAATAAAGGCCCAAGGATGTTAGTTCTTGCAATAAGCACAATTTTTCACGATTTTTAACAGTTAATTCTGTCTTAGCTTTGGATTTATGCATTAAGGACAGAAAATTTTCAGTGCTGCAAAAAGATCTCCTTTTATAACCATTTTGTTATTACATTAGACTAATTTAGTATACATTCCTCACCAGATCATTAAATACTGGACACATACCAAACCCACCCTTCACCTACGTGTTGAAGAATGCAAAGAAGTTTTTGGAAATAATCATATGGATGAGCTGACATGTATATAATCTGGGTCGTAATAGAGCTTTTAGTATTATAAAAGACACAAATTTGACAATGCTACAAATCTCTTGTTTTGTTAATTTTTATGTAAAATTTTCATTTTTTCAACCTATAATTCTATTTTCCTTTTTGTCTCTTTTCTATTCTATTCTTTTCAAAGCTGGTAAAACAATTGATTCATGCAGAGAATTTTCCCCATGGCAATTACAAGCTTTAGAGGCAGTTAAAATGAGCATTAACAAACACATTCAACATGATAGGTATTATCAAGCAAAACGTACAACGATATAAATGGTAAATTTGGGTACTAATTAAAACTACCTTTGAATTCTTTGGGCAAAGGCCCTTTCTTTTCCACTGGATGTTGTGGCAGCCAGAGACTGATGCTTATCAGACATGACTTTAATGATAACTTTGCAAAAACGCTAATACCTCTTTCATAACCTCAAAATTACTTTACAACTCTTCACAACACCGTAAAAGTTGTTTTCATTTCATTGTCTTCTTCCTTGTTCATTGCATTTTGCAAGCCCAACAACTTATGACATCAGATATACGAATGTTTGTATTTTACGTATTTCATTGATTTATCAACACTTTACTGTATGAAAAGTTTACCAACTCGTCTTCCTTCCTTTGAAAATTATAATTAGGTCCGGGGTTATTCTTTTCTGTACACTTATCAATGGGCTAGGCCACAAGCTGGAAGAGCAGTTGTTAGATGCTCCTTCACAGTGTTATCATGTACTGGAACACTGACTACCAAGCTCTATTCAAGGCCCTTGGGGTTAATTCAAGCCACAAGGGGGGGGGGGGAGATTAAGAATCAAATATAACTGTTACATTTGTTATTCAGAGTTCGTATTGATATTATGTCGATGCAGCAAAACAAGCATATTACACCGATTCTTGTATCCATATGGTATAGCTTCAAGTTCATCTTTGATAAAGCTGTTAATACAGGTTTGTTCTTAAACTATGACGTCACTATGGTGATTTATATAACTCTGAATAATAAAGAATCGATTTTTTGTCAGTAATGGAAATTCACAACAGATGGTTTTCAATGTTTTCTTTCAGGACCGAGAACCTGAAAAACAGGGTTTGATACCATTACCAGATCCTCGTTTCAAAAACTGTTTAGTCAACCCAAAGTCCATCGTTTGAAGGCTGGTACGTGTGTTCTGAGGATGAATCCTGTGGGCACAGGATTAGTGCTTCAGGGCCGCCTCAGGTGGACAATTTTCAGAGCCGCAGCCCGGGTTAAAAAACAAAGCGATTTTTTTGCTTGCTTGTTTGGTGATCTAGCTGGTAGAATCATGTCCACTTCAATGGTTGGAGTGCGAAGTCACACAAACTCTTTTAGATTGATTTTGTTTTTCCAGAATGAATTTATTTTCATCAGGTTCCATCAGAGTCTGATGAATCGTAAGAAACGAGGCTTCGACGTGAGTGATCGACTACTGCTTTACCTTTCACATCCATAATTTCCTGAAAATGAATATCAAAATTTCGTAATCATTATCAAATTAAATGAGTTACGCATCAGATTTGTAAGGTACATCTTGCAAAATATCTAAGGGTAGTAAATGTACAATCAAATAGGCTATAGATTAGTTTGCCAATCGCTGAACACTGTGCAAAAGGCATAAAAGAATATAACTTTTCCACTTGATGCAGATAAAAGAGGGATTTGTGGGCCATGACCCCTCCTTAATCACGTTTCTCGGAAAATTTAAGCGTAAGAAATCGGTTTTAATTATTTCACTTTAAGTTTACCGTCTTCTAATGTTATTATCCTCTACATGCTCTCATTAAAAATATTATTCTTATTACCCAAAATGCAGGAACCGCGAAAATAGAAAGAAGGAGTCTTTGCATTTCGTTTCTCAGGTATATTTTTGTGGGAACTTTGAGCGATCGAGCTCCTCAAAATATTAAATTGGACAGAGAGAGGTGTAGGGGACGGCTGAAAAACACGGTTGAATTCGTCGTCTAATGCCTTCCCGTTAGGGATAATAGTTATTTATTATTTTTTTTACTTTTTATAGTTATCTACCACATCAATTATTCAAATGTTTAAGATAAAAGTTTGAAATAATTTAATATCATTCAATATATTTCTATCGCATATTATAAAACTTACTTGCTCAGAGCACCTGCTCATGGCCGACCCATTCTTAGAATCTCCGTGCCCTACGCTGCATTTCTCTCTTTCCTGAAAAAGTGGCGATAATTGCTTTTCTTCGTCAATATCTGATGGCTGCTGCTGTCAGAAAACAAAAATTACATTCAAATCTATGAAAAATGTCTATAGGACACTTGCCGTCACTCTGATTGTGTTGATGTAGATGTAGACGTAGATGTGGATGTGGATGTAGATGTAAACATTTGGTAACCAAACCCTATCATTTGATAATTCTTGGACCAGCGGAATTTCGTTGGAATAATCTTCGTTAGATTATTCGTTAGAACTTTCGCTTACTAAACACAATTTTATGAGTTGCGGGTGATTTGACAATTTTTGGACCATTTGACAATGCCGATGTTTTAGTTTTAAGACGAGCCGGAAAAATTGATCGTAAAATTTTAAACAAATATAGAAGAGGCCAAGGCTGAAGCACTGTCGTAAGATATAATTCTGAACAAAAGTGCATACGCTTTTCAAAAAAATATTGAAAATGTTGAAGTGCAATTGATTTGAAACATATACTTTTTAAACCCTGCCTCAGCAAGAGCATTATCATAATACCTGTTTCAAACAAAACCTGTTTCATAAACATCCAATGATGCCCTGAATATTTTTTATTGTTATCGGTTTGAAAGTGATGTAAGTGTTCCAAGTGGATGATATAACAAATAGTTCACCCATTGAATGTTGCAAGGATGAAAGTGGAACAGTGATGTTGTAAATGGTGAAGACATCTTATGGAATAAGAAGCGTACCAACAGGAACGCAACTAGTGAGTAAAAATAGATAACAAAGAAAAGGAAAGAGAATGAAAGAAAATAGCAAACACAATGAAAATATGAGAATATAAAAGGTAATGCCAACAGATAAACTGACGAGACAGATAAAAAGAACACATGTTTTAGAAGCACAATATTCGTCTCATTTTTCGACAACATCTTTCTTTTTCTTGAAAATGTTATAATTCATACCTTATCATCCAAAAGATCTTGACATATTTTTATTTGAAGGGATTTTTTCTTTTTAGAATCACCATCACCAGAATTGTTGGGTTCCTGCAACATAAATTTTAAATCATAAACTAAGTACTCCGATAGATCAAAGCCAATGATAGAAGTAGATAAAAAAGACCCCTAGAACAGGTAACAAATTTAAAAATCACTTTAAAAAATAGAGAAAAAATGACGTTTTTTATGAGCTATCTGGTTTGTAGCAATTGTACTTTTTTGACTGAAAGAGCATTCCATCAAAATACACCATTTTTTATCTATTTTTTTATCAATTGTCTTACAACAATAAACAAATGGATAACAGAGATGCATTACTTTTCTTGGGAAGGATTGAATGAAACAGATATTAAGATGTACCTGTTAATCGCTAATCAAGATAGATTTTGCAAAAGAACATCAAATAAAGGTTCTTTAGGCTATGTTTAACAGCAACTGAAATGCTTTAAAACTACACCAAAAGTATCGAAATTCTGGCAGAATCAGAAATCAAGCTTTCAATTTGTAAAATATATTATGTAAATAAGCATTACCTGTTTATTCTTTCTTTTGTATGGCCTAGCTTCCCATGGAATATCCTTTGATTTTGGATCCAGCTGAAAAACCTTTTGCACAAACCTAGAATTGAAGGGAACTGTCACGTTCTTGAAAGAAAATCTGTGGGTAATTTAAGGGTCTATGGGATAGGTTTAAACAATATCATCCTTAAAAATGGAATGATAATTTTGTATTAGAAGTTTTTTGTGGGCAAGATTTGAGTTTTGAAATTTAAATGTAAATTGAATCAAAATAAACTTAAAGGACTTTGAAAATGATTTTCTTACTTTAGGTTCCATAGTATCTTTGCATCAATAGAGATGCTAAACAGATATAAAAGTGACTTAACCTAGGGGCCTAGGTAGGCTGAAATGACTATCATCCATATAATACATTTGGCAACTTCCCCTGCAAAGGTGTTATCCTTCCTTTATGTTATTTTCACAGTTGCAAATGATTAATTATCCAACAATTTGTAAGAAGGCATAAGCAATGGGCTCTTTGCAAATGATCTGCCTTAATGTCTGGAGAAAAATTCCAACTCTATGTACCTCTTATATTCCCTTTCAAGATATGCAAGCCTTTCTTCAAACTCTTTTATTTTCCCATCCGTATAATCATGCTTCCTTGCACCAGATAGTTGCTGAAAGGCAAATCGACTTTTTGTAGCTTCAAAAAAATTATTAATCTGTAATATATATTTCAAGAAATTTTTTTATTCGTCCACTGAGCTTCCTGTTTACCATTGCAACAAGACTATATTGGTATGCATGGTTTGAAATGTTTTTGTGAGGAAATAGGCCTCTTTCTTCTTATTAACTTATAATTTCTTGAATTGAAAGCAGATATTGATAAGGAACTCTATATATTACATAATTTTTATTTGTGAATTAGAGCCTCATCCATTTAGAGGAAGTACCCCTTGGTTTAAGTGATCTTGCATAATTGTGTGTGCCTTGGCACATGCCCTGATTCAAAATCCTACCATCATAATGGAGAGGTTTGGAAGAAAGTAATAACAAGACAAGGTGGCAGACTTTAAAAAAAATAGCTGATAGTCAATTCAAATTTTTCTTAAGAACGGAAAAACCAAAGCAAGGTTTAAAAAAAGGGTGGTTAGATGTATAAAACTACTTTAAGTACATAAAGGCTAAAATTATGTATAAACTTGTGTATAAATTGATAGTGCAACTGAAATGCCTCACCTCAATGCAATAATTCATTTCTCTTTTGATGCTTGGAATCCATTTCTTTACATCTCCAACAGTAATGAGAGTGCTCTTAAAGAGAATTGAAAGCTGTGTTTACTCCTGGTATCAAATTCATGACTTATGAAGGCAGTGTAATGCACCACCTAAAAGGATTTATTCTCTTAAGCTATGTGCTGTTTTAATGTGATTTGTGTGCATCTCAGCTTTTTAAAAGATCAGAAATGATGTAATTGAAACTCTCAAAGTCAGGTAAACAATCTTCTAAAAGCTAATTTTAAAATTTTAGGCTTGAATTGTCAACTTCATGTGCATTTTATCATCTATTCAGACCATAAAGAACTTTTGAAAAAATCCAAAGGCAAGAGTGTGCTTTCTAAATAGACCAAATCAATAAAGGTTTCTTTGAGTGTACCAAATAGATTTTTGCACCCCATTACTAAATGCATCTATTGCCTGAGTCCCATCATAATTGACAGCAACTTACCAGATGTGGACGTTTTCTTTCTCTGTCCTCTAAGAATAACAAACACTAATATGAAACAGGAAATAGCAATTGCTTGTATGTGAGGAACATTCTTGCCAACATTATTGAAACATGACTGGGAAGGTTTTCTGTTCCTACATTGATTAACTAAATTCCAGAAAGTACAGATCAATATGACGCAATTTGGATAGAAAAATTGGTTAAGGGTATAGCATTCTTGGCAATTGAACTAGGCCTAAATGAGCAGAAAATAACTGCCCCCCCTCCCCCAATTTAAGAGACTATTGAGCGAGCAGTAAATTAACTTTTCGAATACGATCATGAAAATTTATTGTTTTAATAGTTAGATGGTAGAAAACAGCATTTATAACAAGATTTGCATGCCTAGAAAAGAGGATGCTGGGACATTAATTCAAAAATGCTGTGATCAACCACTGATCTGTATGATCAACTGTCTCCTCCAAAACTGATGAAATTCACGGAAGGGAGAGAGGAAAGCGGCCATGGACCATATTTTGAGATAACCTGTTGCGTTCTAGTACGAATTTTTTCTAAATCAAACTCACTTTTCCACTGTTCTTCCAAATATATTCTGTTTAGGCCGACAAAATGTTTTTCGCTGTTACGCGCCATCTTTGCTTGCTCTCTTTTCAATTTCAGCCTCGTTTTAGGATTCATCGCCGTATCTGTCTTTTGGTTCCTCGGTGCAGTCAAGATGGTGAGTGTATATAAGTCCTATTCTATACTCAGAGCAATCTATTCGAATCTCACCATTTGTTTTGTAAATTGAATTGAAATTATAATATGATTTGTAAATTTATTGCTTTATTTATATTATGGTAACATTTCCCCCATTTTCGCGTGAAGTGACTGTGATAGGTAACAAGAATTCCCTTCGACTTTGACCATAAGATTATGAAGAGGATTTTTTAATTTATACTGCATTGACTCTAACATGAGTATCTTCAATCTGTTAGACGAAAGGAACATCCAGCTTTGGAAAGCGTCACAACAAAACGCACACTTTGTGTGTAAGATGTGGAAGAAAGGGATTTCACATTCAGAAAAAAGTTTGTAGCCAGTGTGGCTATCCTTCTGCAAGAAGACGAAGCTGTAAGTACATGTCATTTATGAACTTATTTTTGAATAATTGAAATATTGCTGCCTTTGTCAAATTGACCATATGCAAAAACAGAATATGTTTTTCAATCTGCTCGCTGATGAAATTTTTCTGTAAGTTTCCACACAATGCTGGAAAATGTGCATATGGAAGATGATGGAATGCACTCTACTAGACATTAACAAATTAGCTACAATTACTTCTGCATATTGAGCACCCTTGTCAAAGGCTTCAAAGCTAGTTTCGTAGAGAAAGGCAGTAACAAATGTATGGCCCTTTGAGTGAATAGAGTGAACCTGGATGTTCCAGAATTGATATATTTGATTTGATCCACCCATTAGTGTAGCCAGGTTCATTTCTTTGGTGTGGGGACAAAGAGCCAATGAAGCAAGATACAAGAGAGGCCCTGTGCATTGCTCTTTGCAAGTTGTTTAGGATCTCATAGATTTGTGCTTACTGAGAAATATTTAACCTTTGGTAGGTGATAGCCCCTTTGCCCATCTCTGGCTATGCAACTGGATTTACCTAATAGTGTAATTGAGACTTTGTGCACAAACACCTAAACTTTGCTTTTTTGTCCACTTCAGGTCTCATATGATAGTGGCATACCCAGAGTCTGTTTAAGACTTGCAGTTCAGGCATTTTACACAAGATGTTGTGCAAAGATAAAGGAGTTTCGCATTTAGCATGAGACTTGCAACTTTTTTGGTCGTTTGTTTGCCCTCAATACAATTTACATTCCCTTTCAAAGTGCCAACCCATAGAACGATTGTGTATATCTTGATGCTTGTGAGGTGTATTTTTTATGTAGTGCAATTTCTAGGTAGTTACATCACCCTCAACACTTGAACAAGCAAAATTGTGTGGAAAGGTTCATGCCCTCAACTTTGTTATAATGGCCTATAACAGCATTCACTGCATCCAGTTCTGTTTATGGAGGACCATCACATTCAAGTAATGATAAAATATTGAGAAGTGTATATATGGTATTTGTGCTGGATGAATGTGAATTAAGATCTCCTCTTACCATTTTTTATGTCTTTGTTGACTTTTTAGACAACTGGAGCATGAAAGCTAAAAGAAGAAGAACAACTGGTACTGGTAGAATGAGGTACTTGAAGGTTGTCAGAAGAAAGTTCAGGAATGGTTTCAGGGAGGGCACTGAAGCCAAATCGCAGAAGAGGAAAGGACAAGCCGCAACACAAAAGGCTACATAATTCTATAAATTTGGTATTCGAAAGAAAATTTGAAGTAACCAAAACCAGTTGTTGTTTTCTTGTCTGATTCTTCCAATATTAGCTGCGAATAATTGAAAGCTCAAATTGTTGATAATGTTTTAATGGATTGCAATATTCACCGGTAATACCCTGCTTGTGATCTTTTGGAACACTTAAAACTAGCATAAAGCTGTTGGTTTTGTTCTATAATGTGCCCTTGGAAAGAAGGGGATACACTTATGCAAGAAGATACCAGTGAATTGCTGCTTAGACCAATGCTTTTAATATGTATTTCGAGTTTCAAGTGTTTGAATCCAATTGGAAATGTTACAAAAAGTGAATGGACAGTTTCATACATGTTTTCTCAATTTTTGCATTATTCTTTGGGGGGGGGGGGGTTAAAAAATAGCAATCATTTTTTGGGCCCATTGAAAATTTGCATCATTGTTTTGGGTACCAAATTAAAATGGAGAAAAATTAATTCAAATCTCAGCAACCCCTGTTGAGACTGTGCACATGCTGCGAATTCTGAGAACGTCAAAGAAAGATGATGGAAAGAAAAGTTGACCATTAGAATGTTATAATTGAGACAAATCATAGGAGTTGCTGTGATGGGCTCTAAATTCAAAATCATTTTTTACTGTCTTGTGCAGAATTTCAAGTTGCAATTTTCCGATTTTAACTTCTTGAATAAAAAAAATAGCTATGGGGGCTCAAGAATAATTATGTCATTTTCTTGAGTAGACAAAATCTACACAAAGGCCTATCGTAAATCTTAGAGAGTGCCCCCTGCAGAAGTGCTGTGCCCCCCCCACCCGTTGGGGGAAAATTTTACGCCTGTCGGGGAATATTTAACGGAAAATTGTGTTTTTATGCTCAGAAAGATACCCTCTATTCTATTACATAGCCCTCCTGTCGGGAACCTAGCCCCTGCCGGGCAAATCCTGGCGCCACCCCTGACCCCCCTGGGCCCTGAATGCCGGGGTATTTTCGACCACGGGGTACAATTCTCCGTGAGTAACTGTGAGGCCTTAAAAAAGAATGCGGCGTGTCTATGCGCAAAAACATTATGCGCGAAAACCGCAAATAATCGCTAAATTGTAATGGCGAACAAAATGAAAGGCCTTCGCGAAGTTCAATTCTTGGAAAATAATGGGAAGAGAGAACGTGTCGGCGAGGAGGAAACAGGAAAGGAAGATGGAGAAAAGAATGATGAAGATAGTCAAACTAAAATTGCAGCCTTAAATAGATCGGGGAAGTGTATATTACGTTTTGGTGAAACCGATTGTCCAAGTTTTGTTTTGCAAAGCAGGAACGAGAAAGGACAGGACGAACACGATGGCGACGGGGGAACATCTATTATTCAAAGACGACGAAACTACCATAAATTTTCAGCAGAAGAGAGATCGCATATTGGTATGCTAGCATCAGAAATGGGAACAACAAGGGCAATCAGACAATTAAAGAGAGAATATCCAGGATTAAAGTTAGCAGAATCAACAGTGAGAGGTTTCAAGAATATGTACTTGCAGGAGCGGCAACGGCGAGAGAAGGACAGTTCAGGGCCCAAATCGAAAAAAAGAGTAAGAGGGAGGTATCAAACATACAGTGAAAAAGATAGAGCAAAGATTGGAAAATATGCACATGCTAATGGAAATGCCAATGCAATTAGGTATTTTAAAGAATTTTATCCAGGAATTTCTGAATCCACTGTCAGAGGATTCAAAAATATGTACACCAAGGAACTCGCTAGAGTCACCGAAGAGACGAAAACTGGGAGCACCTTGCAAGAGAGTGTTGTCACGAATGGAACAACAATGGCAGACGAATTTAATGATCAATCTGGTCGTCAAGAAATTCAATTCGCACTGGCTCAGTCCTCACCATTGCCTCAACCCCAACACCCTCAACTTCCTACCCCTGAACCCCAAATAAGCACCCAATATATGGTACCAAGAAAACTTGTCGAGATTGAATCTTTGCCAAGGCAAAAAAGAGGTCGGCCTGGAAAAATCCCATCACGGATTGAGGCACTAATTATCACCTACTTGGGAGCAATTGCAGAGAAAGATATCAAGTTACTGACACACCAAGCAGTAATTGCAATTGCAAAGGGTGTAATAATTGTGGAAGACAGGTAAGAATCCATCTATCAGAAGCAGATCAATTGAAGCAATATTTTGGGGTCACGTTGGTGTAGTTGGCAATGATTTTCTCTTACTAGGGGTAGATTGTCTTAGCAAAGTTTCCATTATCAGTGGAGAGTACAGCCAGGGACACCAGATAAGCTATAGGTCAAGTGGGGAAAATAAAATTGAAAGAGGAGAGACACAAGAATATTCCTAACCATGCCCATTAGTGTTGCAAATGTAACAAAAACATATGAGAGGTTCCTGTGAAAATCACTTCTAATTTATCCACAATTTTTGTTTTTCAAACATAAACAGGGTTAAAAGTTTGAGCTCAATAGAGGATTGTGTGCCCCCACCCCTTTCATTGACTTTCTAGTTGCTTTTCATTATCTTGACCAATCATGACTGATCCAAAGATGAAAAATCATTTATAGGAAATCTTTAAGAAAGATAGGCCCCATCCCCCACCTTTACAAGTTTATTGAAGCATTATTTATTTGCAATAAATTATATATCATAGTCTTATCTAAAAACCTACTTTAACTTTGAGAAAGCAAAGGTGAGTTTAGCAGAGAACATTGTGTTCTTATTTTTCAATGCTTATGGGAAGCAAGGGACTTACACTAGTAAAGCAAGCACTTGACTATTAAGCAACAAAAGTTACTTAACATTAAGGAACACTTAACATTTCTTCCTTTATCCAAAGGTTGCTACTATCTGAGTTTGGCGGCAGCTTGATAATTGATAAAAGCTGGGCAAAGAGTTTCCTAAAACGTCTTCGTTCACAAGCACAAATTCCAGCTGCTGTCTCGTTGGGCAGCATCAACTCTTACCCCTTTGATTCTGTTAGAATTGAAGATGATTCTGATGATGCTGCTGAAGTTTCTGATATTGACAGGGATAGTTCAAAGTTAGTTCAGGAAGATGCAAAAACAATACAAAAACTCTGTTGATCCTCAATTTGTGAGCAGGGATGGTAACTGAAAAACATAAGAGCAAGTCATCCTTCTGAAAGTCAGCTGCTGCAATACTCAAAACTTAATTTTGTTGATAACTTGCGACAGTTATCTTGAAGATTTGTTTTGTTATCAATGATTGCATGTTTGAATATTTTATGTTTATTGCTGTATTGTGATTTTAATTAAATAACTTTAGCATTATGTTAGGATAACTGGAATGAATTGTTGGGTGGTTCAACACCATTTAAAAAGAAAAATAATAATAAAGGGTTCAAGAGATTTTTCATGCACGTATTTTTGTACTTTCCCTGCTTCGCAAATGGAATTTTTTCATTCAGCCCTTTAATTATCTATAAGTTGTTAGAATTCCAGTCTTTGGCAGTCTGAACTTGTAAACATATCTTTTTGTGAATTTACGATGGACCTATTCATTTCCAACATTTTTTGCTCAAGGTGGATCAAGGGTAGCTTGAGCCCCACAAAATTTCTACCTCTTGGCTATTATGACTGAAGCAGGTACAAAATATTAAAACCCTGTTCACAGCAAACAATCATTATACAATATCCATTTAACAAATTACCTCTAGATACCACTTTCATTATACCACTATACTAAAAAGTCTCCATGTACACTAAAATAGCTAGTAATTATCCCTCTCAAAATACATTTAAAAGAAACAATGTTAAAATGCCTGAATACTTTCACAAGAATCTTACAATTAGCTTTTGCAACTCCAATGAAACATAACATGCGGTATACAATTTTGAGAGCATTTGATGTTCTTTTACTGCTTCTGACAAGTAATATTATAACCTACTTTTTCTAACTTGATGGTAAAAGCATCAAATCATTGAATCTCTGTCAAAAATATCAAATCTTAAACCATGAGCTACAACAATTTTGATTTCCAACTTTCACTTTCTTGAAAGTAGACTAGTTTCAATGCATTTAATGTGCTTCGTTTTAAGTAGAAACATTAAGATTATTTAAAATTAGACGGAGCTGTAGAGCAATCTTAACCCTTTCACCCCTTGACAGGCCATATGGCCCAATGACAAACACCAGAAAAGTTGATTTTTCAGGGGTTTAAGTACAAATTGTAAATGTTCTGATGGCAGTTCTCCAAAATAGTTTACACTTTCACCAAAGTTATTTGACTCTGCTGTTATTTGACCCAAAGTTATTTTTGTTTCCTCAGAATAAAATATTGAATTGCTAGGCAAATAGCTCGTTAAGAGCTCATTGTTTTGGAGTTGTTATGGTCATTTGATTTCCCGTTGTTTCCGCGCTGTTTTCTATGTTTTTATCTTTGGCATTGTTATCCCCATCGGTCCAACTGATTTTGTTCGTATCGAGGATAAATAACATAGCTGTAATAGCAATTATAAAAATAATGGAAAAGAACATCTTAAAGCAAAGGACTTTTCTGCAATAGACCATGGTAAAAGTTACGCTGAAGGGCCTATTTGGCCATTTTCCCGTGGATTTTGGGACATTTGGGATGGATATTTTGGAACATTATGGGTCAATGTTTTGGGAAAGTACTTCATCATTTCGGGTAGAGAATTACAAAAGGCATTTAAGCATAACAAGCTACGATTCAATTTACAATCACAATCAATTTTAAAATACGATCATATATTCTAATATCCTATAACTATGTACACAGACAGTAAGGATAACACTCTTTAACTAAACAAACGAAGGTGAACGAAGCCTTTGTTGGCCTGTCACACTTTAAGAAAAAGGATGCCTGAAAAAAAAACGTAACTTCTAACCGTTTGTAATAGTTGAAAGTAGCTCCCAAAAGCTGAAGTTGACACACTTCTCACTATACCAATATGTGCATGAGAGCTTTAAGCATAGCACAGAAGTTGATGCACTCCTTACTTCTGCAAAGATAGCAATCTTGAATCGTCAAGCTAGACGCAAGCTGACTTCAAACTTTAGTTTAAACTCGGAATACAGCGTGTTTCAACAGATCCAAAGCAGTTGGTCGATCAGAATCCTTAGGTTCCAAGCAACGCAAAGCAACATCACGTAATCCAGGATCCAGTTGCTCTGGAATTGTTGGTGACTTAGTCGTACTTGCAATCTAAGGTTGAAAAAGATTGAATCTCAATAATATCAAATCGCAATCTGGTTTTCGAATCATTCTGGTTCTTACTCAAGTTGGCGAAATACGCACCAAAAGAACTGAGATAAGCGAAAAGGCATCTAGCGATGTCAAAATGGGGCCACCAAACGCTCGATCGCAACTCAATTTTGAATTCCACTCTGCAGGCTCCAACGAACGTTAACTTTAGATTGTCCAACTTACTACTATGAAAATCCTGTAGCACTTTGCTTGTTATAAGCAGCAGATTAGATATTTAAGCAGTTATTAACATGAACTGAAAATAAAATGATTCGAGGGATCAGAAGACACTTCATCAATAATTACAAAACACATACCTTGTACATGAGAGCAAGGTGATTTGATACAGCTTCCGCATTCCACGGTGGATGGCAAGTGCTCATTTCAATGATAACACAGCCGAGACTCCAAATATCGCATTTGCGGCCGTAGGACTCTCCACGTATAACCTAGAATTAGGAAGAACATTGTTCATAATATAAAACACCATAACATAGCATGACATAACATAACATAACATAACATAACATAACATAACATAACATAACATAACATAACATAACACAACATAACATTTAGAACATAACATAACATAACATAACATAACATAACATAACATAACATAACATAACATAACATAACATAACATAACTTAACATAACATAACATGACATAACATAACATAACATAACACAATATAACGTCTAGCAATGTAAGTACCTCAGGCGCCATGAATGCAATAGTTCCCAGAAGCTGACCACAAAACTCATGTGAACCAGTTCCCTGAGAAATTAATTTTGATGATGTTCCAAAATCGCTTAGCTTCACAACTTGACCAGTACTGTCGACAAGGATATTGGCTCCTGTCGATAAAAACATTTCAGTAATAACATAAATTAAGCAAAGTACCTGAAACAACATATCACAGATCCTTTTGTCAGCAACGAAAAACATATGCTCTATTCTGAGCAAGAAGCACTCTATCTTGTGTTGGCATTCCAATGGCCATAAGGTACTTAATCTCCATCGCACAGTCACATGATTTAGATGGAAGGGTCAATATAGACTGTCAATAAGGGCAAATCAAGGCTTCTAACAATTAGAGCTGCAGCGCTGGAAGTGTGGTTAAACAAATTACCTGACGTCCACTTTCTGTCCATCAGGTTAAAGGCAGCAAGGAAAGGAACAGATCACGCCACATGAGCATCCCATTAGTCCAGACCAGGGCAAATGTTCGATCCACCCCCAACATAAGTATCATAGCCTCCGCAGCGCTGCTGTATACCCACTAAAAACATACAGGCTTGATTATGCAATATGACAAAGAATATGCCCTCTTTATGTACAACGTTTACTGAACATTTGTGAAAGGAAGATATAGGAATAGGTGTTAAGAAAAGTTATTTGAGTTGAATGATATGTAAGCGGAGAGGCAGTTATGCTCAGGCTTATCCTCCATATTCGCGATGCATAAAATGGTAAAGAGATGCATATAAGAGGAAAAGGCATTGTACCTTTGATATCTCTATGAAGGCATCCACAGTCATGTAAATAGGCCAATGCCATTAGAATTTGTCGCGTGTACTTCAGAATGACGCTGTTTTGAAAAGCCCCAAATCTGCCGAGTAGCCTTGATAGTGAGCCACCTGAATAAATAAAGGAAAACTATAAATTTGGTGTCCTATTTTCATAAGCTGCCTCTTCTACATCTCAGGCTCCAATTTGTTCGTCTACTTAAAATGATAACTAATCGTGTATCTTAAACTTGTATAACAAAGGCTAGCATATGATCAAGTACTGCACAACTCAAAACCGTATAATGTTACATGCGACAGACCGTATTATGCTAACTAACTGCGAGATCGAACTTGGAGTGTGCCTATTGCTATTCCTTGAAACAAATAAACCTTCCTGTAATTTTACACTCCGTTTATTTACCACAGTTTGTCCTTAAGGGCTTACACGAGCAAAGATGATAACTCATCGTAACTTTAGTGAATAAAAGCTTGTACCTGGCATTATTTCCATGAAAATGTTAAAATGACCGAGATGCTGAGTGGCACCCAAACACTGAACTATATGAGGATGACGTAATCTATACAACAAGTTTATTTCATCTAACACTGCTTTTTTCACTTTGTCCTGTTCAGAAACGCTGTTTCTACAGAAGGAGACCTGGAAGAGAAGTTTGTTCACATTACTTCACAAATACTGCTTACATCATAATGCGAATTTCACGAATTATGTGTTTTTGTGAAATTTGCGAACTGGTTAACGAATTTTGCAGTTCTAAATTCGAAATAAAAACAGCAGTTTCATTCGAAGCCATGAAAATTCCATACCTGTTTAACCGCCATCAGCCTTCCAGTTTTGATGTCGATCACTTCGAAACAGGATGAGTATGCACCAGTGCCTAAAAGGCCACCCTTTCTCCATTGGTTATTTTCAAGATAGACATGCTTGCCTTCTGTAACATCTTTTGAATCCTGGAAAACAAGAATAAAAAATTTGAAAACAAAGCAATTACAGAATGATTGCCTCACCCTAATAAAAGTATGGCTCTTGTCGGCAAATTCATGGACTTAAAAAATTATCAGCAAGGTTATATTGCTTGGATAAGGTACTGCTTAAGTTTAGTCACATCAGTGATAATCAGCAGATTTTTAGGCAGTCTGTCAGGTGCAATTCCCCATAATAGGTAGACGAGCCCCAATGAAGTGTGAAAAACGGCTTATTTATCAAATATCGGCCGCTCCAGACCCACCGAGCTAAAGTTTACTGCTGAAGAGTTGTTGTCCCAATATTGAGAGGTGAAACAAACCTCAGGTTGGACACGAATGATTATATCTTCATTCTGTTCTTGAGAAAGTTGATCAGGAACTACCGACTGCATCTTGGATAATGACATATTAATGGCCATTGCAAGAGCCTCAGCTTCCTCTTGTGCCATGAGCTCCTCGCATTTTGGCACATACATCTGTCGCAGCTGGCTAAGCCTTGTTCTTGGTGAATCAGTAGTGTCTGCTGGTGAGGCAGTAGCGCTATCGGATTTTGGGGAATCAGAAGTGAGTGCGAGAAAGCCAGCTCCAGAATTTCTGTTACCTTTCGACGGTGTGCCAGAGCGAACTGGCGTTGATGTCCCGACAGCACCCTGCTCATTTGTATCATTTATTATCAAATCATCAGAATTATAGTCTTCAGCCGGGGGGCTCATACTTGTTGGTGTTTTCAAACGATCACTAGATAACTGTCTTTGTAGCATATGCTGTATATTCGGTTTTAGGCTTTTTAACAAAACCTTCAAACTATTAAATGTCTCCCTGTCTTTCGCAACGATTTGCGTTGTACGAACTAGCAGTCCTAGTGCCATTTTGCGCACATTTTTGTGTTTGCAGTTTGAGGAAGTGGCGCAAAAGCGTAGAATAGTTCTCAATTTCTCTAATGATTCTGCATCAAATAAACGGTCAGATGGCGTTGGGTCTATGCTTTGCTCCAAACTTTCAAGAAAGTCACTCATGTCAAAATCTGGATCTAACGAAACCGGTTGAATTGACAACTCATCTAGATCCTCGACAGGCAGGCCTATTACGTACTCCAGATTCTCATCAAATATTCTTTTCAAAAAAACAAAAAATCCAAGACGCCATTGCCACGATGGATCTTCACTACTTTCGTATTTTTCCAGTAACTGCATGATGAAGTCAAAACTAGAAGATTGCACTTTAATTGAGATTGTCTCCGATTCTTCTGACCGGCTGTCCCATTTGACGAACTCCTGCAGAACTTTGAGCGATACAATCATAACCCGCCTTCGAGGAAACAAAATAAGGCATCAGTTATTCATGCAACTCTTGTTTTTTACAAATATATAAATGCGGACAACTGCAAAATTTAGTTTCCTTACGAGTAAAGCTCTGCTGATGGGGCTGCGTTTAAAAGCAAACAGAGCTAGATGTACTTCCATAAAAAAACTGAGCATTTGAAATCATTAAGCAGCAAACCAATCAATCAATCAAACAGTCAATCAATCAATCAATCAGTCAATCAAACAGTCAATCAATCAATCAATCAATCAATCAATCAATCAATCAATCAATCGATGTATCTCAACAGGTCAATGAGTCAATCATTGAATCGTTGAATCAACCAAGCAAATGCTTAATCGTGAAATTAGTTTATCTCTTCTTATACAAAAATCGAGGATAAAATATATTGAAAAAACACTCATCGGTCATTCATCTACTAAATATGTAATCACAACTCTAAAAGGGAAAATCACCAACCTGTTGCTATCAGCACATTTCAGAATGACTCTGTCAATGACTGGTTGGACCATTTCATATAAAATCTTCAAATCTTCTTGCCGGCGTATCTTTACACAACTTAGCATCGCCCTAAATGTGCGCTACATTTATAAGAAAAGAAATCAAATCACTGTTTGAAGCTGGTACAATACTTAAAATGGAGAAAATTGATTGTACAATTTTGATTTATAATCGTCAATTGAAATTATTTTAAGTTTGTTTGCTACATGGATACAGTAACTAATTAATAACAACTATCCAAATGCAATTTAGAGAAAAACATAAGGAAAAAAATTTAATTTAAATACTAAGAAAAAACAAACAATTTTTACCATTCCAATAACGTCGTTCTAAATTTCGTTCGAGTGCTTTCACTTTTAGTTTAACATTACGAACACTCCAAGATGTATTCGATGGATAGTTCAATAAAGTCAACCTTTGTTATTAACTTATCGAAGGACACGAAGGTTGGAGGTAAATCACGTTGAAAGGTCCGTGTCCGTGTGGCCGCAAAGCTAGCATAATCGCTGAAATCTGTGCCTAGGCTTGGACCTTGATTGCATCGCAGAAGCACACGTTAACAAAACACAACAACCCGATATTTCAATGCTTCGCAAAACCTTTGACGTCATTTTGTGGAGCAATTAACGTCATTGGTGAATTTGGACAGGTTATGCAGAAAATTCGATATAATGGGCCTAAACTGAAGTCGAAATGAAAGCCAACCTGTCAAACGTTTCAGCGATGGTTAGAATGACAGCAATCAATAAACTTTTGAAACCAAATCTATCTATAATTGTGACAGTCTGTATTTCATTCTAGCAATTCTTTCAAGGTCATAGACAGCAGTCTTAACGCCTGGTCCTTCGTCACCCAACCGAGATACTGTGCTACAATGCCCGCCAAATGTGTTGGAACACCATGCTCCTTATGTTAGCGCACACTTCACCTTTATAAAATGTTGTTTTATGATATGGGAATGAAAATGAGATATGGGTTGAAAACCTGCACCCCCTTCTCCAAAACATTGTTTCCGGGGGGGAGGGGGTGGAGAACTGTCTAGGTGAAATGTGACAATTAAGTGCAAAATATGAATTTGTGGCCAATTCAAACCTATTATATACATATAGGCTTTAGGCCTATAGGCTGAAAAGGTGGATATACATACCAAAGCACCAACATAGACATTATATACTGGGTCTCCAGACATGTGTTTGAGAACGGTGCAGCAGACATCTAATACATTCCATCTGGTCTCTTGGTACGAGTTTGTAGTCCTCCTTTCATTCAGTACTTTTGTCACCTTGCGACTCATGTATTTCAAACCAGTTTCACGATTCTTCCAATCTCGAGATAGCAGACACGCAACCATATCATTACCAAAGATCTAAGGGAAAACAATGGAATCAATACTGGTTCCAATAAGCCGGCCTGCCTTATTTAGCGGCCAGTATAGCACAAAGGGTATTAATAACCAGTGCAGTTTCATATAATATCAAAAATACTACTGCATACAATGCAACATAACAAGTTTAATACGATTAGCAGTAATACATGAAACTAATTAACTAGTACAAGACGGATACTACATAATAAATCTAAGAAAACAATATTAATCATTAATTCAGAAAAGAAAGGAATCGTATGTAGGGGAATTTCTTGAGAAGAGAGCACTTAGTAGCGTGGAGAGATGCCCCTGTCCAAAATTAAAATTGATTGGCTAATTCTTCCAAAATGTTCTTTAAAAAATTTTTCAAAACTTTAACTATCTAGCTTCGGGCAAAGAGGAGCCTTTTTTCAATCTGTAGTTTGTATTAAAGAAAATATTTTTGTGTAGATGGTCGTGAAACGCCCCTTATTAACCGCCCTAGCATTTACTCTTCGTGGGATAAGAAACATGTTCAAAAATCTAAAAACTGGACGGAAATAGTGGAGAAAATCGAGGTGTTGATATGCATTGACATTTACTGAAGAAAAATACAAAGTTAAAAGCACGTATTCGATTGTCTGTGAAACTCCACTCTTTCTACATAAATTAATGCAAACTCGGACAGGTGTCAATTGGATACGTTGAGGATTAAGTAAGCTTGCGGGTACTAAATCAATGAATTACTGTAGTGGGAAGTGTTGCCAAATGCGAAACCGCTTCAAAGAAGCTGTAGCAAATAATGAGATTCATGCTTGTCTCTTAGTGACTGTTTATAGTTTTGACTGCATGTTACTCTGCAGATCTTACATCACCTTTCCCTAGGAATATTAACATAAGGTTGGATGTAATCATACAAGATGCAACGAGCCATTCACGACTTGATTCACGTGTTAACCCTTTCACCCCTGGATGGGCCATATGGCCCAATGGCAAACACCGGAAAAGATGATTTTTCAGGGGGTTAAGTACAAAATAATGTAAATGTTCTAATGGCAGTTTTCTATAATAGTTTATGCTTTCAACTAAGGTATTTGACTATGATACCCCCTGAAAAGCGTAGACTTATATTGGTTTTAACAGTTGACTGAAAATAAATCCGGGTGCGAAAGGGTTAATGCATATTGCAGGGTACAAAGAGCTCCGATTTAACCCAAGATATCTTTAAACAGGGATGCACAAACCTGTGGTAACCCATGGCCATCAAATCGTAAGTGCAACAGTAGAAACTATTACACTAATGAGCATTGGTTGTATAATTTGAATTACTTGTAGTTCAGTTTTCACGTACCAATGCATATTACACAGACGATAGAGCTCCGATTTAGCCCAAGATATCTTCCAACTGGGTAATGACAAACCCATGTTAACCCAAAGCAATCCAATCATCAATGCAACAGAAGGAACTACTACACTAATGAAAATCAATTTTTACTTCATTAAGTGGCAATACAAACGTGATGCATTGTTACCTGAACCCAAGGTTGCGTCATCTCTTTAGATTCGTCAGGAATCACTTCACCGTGCGGCAGTCCAACATCCTCTGATACAATATTAAGAGTAGGAGACACTGAGGATTCTCTTTGTTGCGGACCACTGGTTGAAGACGAACTTAAAATCACAGAACAGAGATCGATTAATTGAAGGTGCAAACGATAGTTGACTTGTTCCAGTCTTGTTCATTACTATTCCAAACAAACAAGAGGCATGAATATGTCCTAAAGATTAGCATCGTTCAAGACATTGTACTTTTAGATATACAAGTGTACATAAAGCTGAGATATTCTAGGTCCCTTAAGTTCCTTTAAGACTATCTATATCAAAACAACTCATAAGATGTAGCTACCAGTCACTGAATCCTATCCTAAAATTTTCCATCTCTTCCACATCGCGATTACTTCAAAGTCGACTAGGAACAATCAAAGAATCCATTTCCTTGTCTAGTGTCGGAAAGATACAAGGTGGAGGAATAATATTTTTAAACGTTATTGCGTCATCGTCTATTGTTAGCAGCCACGTGGATTGACTGAACGTGGATTCAAAACCCTGAAGTTCATGTTTTCATCCCTTGTTTACAAACTCTAGTTAACGGACTTAATTTGAGGGCAAACTTTATCTCTTTTTGACTAGTTTCTGCATCTTTTAAAAAGAATTCTTTCTGATTCAAGTACACAGCAATGGTGAATGCTGACTTCAATGGAAATGACGAGGTAAGCAAAGTACTTGCATTTACAACAGTTTGATTTCCTAGGTCGAGTCTTCCACGTGCCAAAGCCGTTTATATTTAGCTTTACCCTTAGCAAGCACGTGTACTCTTCATAAACTTGGTCAAAACAGTATACAATCTAAGTCGGTTCGGCTAAATTTGCTCGAAGCATTAAACTGTGCCCCAACCATCAAAGGTCTTCTGACGTATCGATTTATGATAGATTCGGCATTCATGTGTAGCGATAAATCAAGCGCCTGTTATGTCATGCTTCTTGTGTCATACATGTACACAGCTCAGAACTAACAAGCGTTTTGACAATTTTTTTCAGTTGTAAAATGTTGCTGATACCCTAACAGGTATCCTATACTGTTCCATACCGGACGCACAACAAATCTACATTGAAAGTTTAAGAAACCCATTAGAAACATTTGGTAATAAGACCATACCCTGATTTCAATGTTGATGTTGCTGTTTTTCTCGATGACTTCCATTCTGCTCTGCAAAGTGGGCATAGCATTGGCTCTTTTCTTCTTTTGCATTCCTGTGCCCCTAAATAGAGAATTATAATTCACTTTGATTAGACACTCCTGTCCTTGCACTTTAAGACCACCTACTACCTACTTAAAACAGTCGAAAACTAAAATAACCAATACTGAGGAGTTTTCAATTTCCAACAACTTTGGCAAAATTTGCCAATTTATCGGGCAGTTGAAGAATCCTATGAGCAAGTGAGCCCCCTTCTGCTTAATAGAATAATTAATAGTTTTTCCAATTTTCACCAATAAGACATTACAACCTAAAAATAATGACGAAAACATCAAACCCTGTTTTTTTTTCTTTGCTTAGAAACAACTGCAAGTAACCTGAAATCAACATTTGGATCCCCAAAAGTCTAAACAAGACACATATATCTCTATCAATGTTATAACGTATGGTTGCAGGAAATTGAAGTTTGAAGAGTTAAAATAAATTAATAAATCTATGATTCAGATCACAACAGTTCATGGATCAGAAGAAAACTGCTATTAATTTGGCACAAGAATTATATAAATCGCAGTTGGTACGCTGTAAATTTAATGTTACAACAAATAAACACGTATTTCAAAATGATGACAATTCCGTGCTATTGCATCTAAACTTTTAGGAATAAGAATAATGGTTACCGTGATACCGAATATGCCAACCTTAGTAGCGAATCACCTTAGTAGCGAATCACCTTAGTAACGATTATACTAGCATCGAACTTACATATCGACATGCAATGATGATGCAGTTTATTTAAGCAGCCTTCTGTGCATATTGTCATACTTTCGCCTTCGACCATTTCTAGAAGACATATTGGGCATGTGTCGTCATCGTCTTTTTCCTTTGGGAGCGAATTTGTGTTGCTGGATGATGATGCTGATTGCGATGAATTATTCTCAGCTTGTTGGCAGGACTTCAGTCTTCCATCGGTGATTGGCAATTTCTTACCTTTGGTCAATTTTGCGATTCTCTTATGATAAGACCTAAACAACGTTTCAACCTAGATAGAAAGGTGAGAAATTTTTTTTAAAAAATTGCCCAAGAATCAAGGTCAAAGAGTTATTGTTATCATTATCATCATTGTGAATATTATCATGAATATTTTAAAAGGATATGTACATGTCGACTCAAACCATGCTGCTTAAAACATGCTCTTTTTATAGAAAAATAGATAAATGAATAAAATTTAAAATTGAATCAATACCTATAATATGGCCTGAAATGAAAGCTTAGAAACTGTTCTGAGATAAGATTTTCCTTAAAAACAAACGAACTTAATTTTCACTCAAAAGCATTTGCACTTTCTCTTATGCTTATAGGAAGCGAGTTGAACAACTTTGCACCCATGAAGAAATAGCCATTCTCACAAAACTTCCAGTTTCACTTTAGGAATTTGTCAAAGAACGTTTCTATTCCTTGTCCTAACATTTTGTACGTTTAGAAGAAAATGATCTTGAAAGATGATTCAAGCTAACATATGCAAAGAGCAAAAATACCCCCCAATTGATCGAAAGCACCAAGAAAGTTTAAAAGACCTCATAGTTCTTTAACTCCTTCGCCCACAATAATGGATCAGTTTCTTTGACTTGGAAGACGCGCAACATAACAAATAAGATGTGTATGCAATGAGGTCCTCGGCCGCAGCTGCACGCCTGAAAGACAGATGTAAAAATTTGATTAAAGTGATATGAAAGAACGGTTAATGGAAAGCAAACTATTAAATAATGCGTAGATCATATCAACATTAGGGCGAGTGTGTGGGTCTGATGAAAACAATCATCTAGCTATAAGTTCAATCACAAGCACGGTACATTGAAGCAGACGCAGAATGGACGCCATGACGGTGAACGAGGACAAGTTGGAAATAGCGCGCAAGTGTCTGCTTGTTATGCAAAAACGTCCCCCCAGTTACCTCTTCTAATTATAATTGCTACGCAATCCTTCTGCACTGAAGGGCAAGGGGAAAACCCGTAAAAAAACAGGAGCAAAGCAAAAGTAAAAGAAAGGGATTCAACTTTCTCTGAGAGCAACAAAGAAAATTTTCCACCAACCCCCTCCTGTAGGTTACCTGACTGTAACGTTTGGTTAAAAAATGTTTTTGACAAATATCTTCGATAAAGGTACACTATAGACATTCGTTAAAACAAGCAATTCAACACATTTAATAGTAGCTTTCTATGGTCCCTAATGGACAGGGAAATGTAAGATCGCTTATCATCACTAACCCTAACTATGTTAACCTTAAAGATCCCGTCCACTCGAGAGCAGATAGACTTTGTTCCTTTTCTTAACGGGCAAGGTTAGGCCTTGTGTTCACATGATCACACACAAGATCACGTGATTTTGCTCTAGTGAGGGGTGAGCGAGATATAAGATGCTTTTTGTGAGATTACTTGCCAAAATCATAAAGATGCAATATGAAAAAATGTCCGTTTCAAATTCGATGCAATAACTATGGTATAAACTCCCCATCAATTTGAGAGAGTTAAATGTGGAATAAAATAGACGATCATAAATAAAATACAACCTCCCTGATGATGGGATGGAAATATGTGCTGTATTTGCACTTATTTTGATTGGCATTTTTGTAAATAGTTGGTATAAATTGGTATATTTAACTAGACATAAACCAACACTTAACAAGTTTTCATGATTATGATTATGATAACCACCGTTTTTAAAGGCCTAGCAAATCGCACAGCAGCTGGTCAAATCAGTATCGTTAAAATCATTAATTCAATTAGTACTGTACACCAAAACTATTGTTTACAATAAGCCAGTGCATGGGATCGTGTTTTTGAAATTACAGAGCATCAATCGCCATTAAAGAACTCTACAAGCGTTTGAAAACTGTACGAAAACCAAAACAAATAATATAGCTTGTTGTAAAGTATCGTTCAACGTTCTCAGAGTGTGAGAATTTCTGGCCACGACCAAAAGGCGAACCACTTGCGCATCGTAACGAATAAGTGCGATCGCAAGACAAAGGAATAAGTGCGCGTGACACTAATTAATAGTTTTCATAATGCACTTCTTTAAAGGTTCCTAGCAAAAAAATCGGGACTCCTCCTGTCTCTATAAAACACATGCATATAAAGAACAGTTAAGAGCAGTTTCTCCAGAAAGATTTCAAAATGCTTTAAGGCATGTCAAATTATGCAGCACCGTTTTTGAGCATTGTTTTCCTAAAGCTGGAAATGAGCAAAGTGATTTTTAGACCTTCAATAATTTTAGTCTTATGAACAGCTATCTTACCTGCTTGCCTATTGTTACTCTATATTTATGCTCTGGAGAATCTCCACCAATAAGAAAGGTCAGAGGTCCACTTTGATTCAGCAGGTATAATCGAGCTCGCATCGCTTTTTGCACAGTTTTCTTCATTTTTGCCAACACGTCACTGTCCAAAAGGTTCTCCGATGGGGCCCGACTTGACACCATTGACTTTGGGGACGGGCTACGACGCCTGTGGTTGAAAACTGGTTTGTCAACCTGGAATAACAACGCTATGGTTACATGGTGAGAAAAAGGAAGGACTGTTATTAAATCGTCTATGTAAAATATTAAATTGGTGGTCTGTGAAGACAATGTCACTGTTATGAGTTAAGACGATCATAGTATTATCTAGGTAAGAGTCATTAAAAATTAATGGTTTCAAAGTATTATTGTTCGTCTATGATAAGTCCTACCTTGTTTTCAACAGTCAATCTAAGTTATACAATCGTTCTAACAATTTTAAACAACAAAGCTACTTTCCATTTCTAAAAGGCAGAGCTCACATATCCACGATTAATGCTCAGAAAAACTTGCTAAGGCGACCAGTTACAAGATAAAATCTCATTAAGCACCAAGGGTAAGGAAGGTGGACCCTTATCCGTTACAATAGCGTTGCCAACAAGGGGTCCTGGCAACAGGAAAAGGCAAGAAGAGCAGTCTAGTCTACTGGAATAACAAATTAACATATAACAATTATTATCTTGTTTATTTGGTGCGTACTCCTGCCGCTTTGCGTTATTCCTTATCTCAATTATTTATATTCATCGTCGCAAGCATTCCACGAGAGTCCGGTAATCATTTAGTTGCCACATCGTCTAATACGTTCCTATATTCCTCGACATTTAATCTCGAGTGCTACCTTGCGTCCTTGGACAAAAAAACAATAGCTGCTCAAACAACCTAGGTAGTCCACAAACAGTCCTTGGATATCCGATTACTTGATTCAACAACGACCAACGAATTCACAAATCAGCTTCCCACTTCATAGAAGATATGACAAATGGCTGGAAAACATCTCGTAGGAATCTCCCTCTGAAAGAAGAGCTTGACGACTGCAACCTTACATGAAATAAATAAGCACCCTAGTTGGATAGGGAGCGCTTCAACTCACTGCCATATACATCGACGATTTTATTAACAGTCAAATCTTCATCTAAACCGGAGGGAAGCTTAAGAAAGTTTGACCAAAGGTTTACCTCTTTGCTATGCCCTTCCATTTTCCTTCTAAAGCAATGAGCTATCAACGAACCAAATCTAGCAGTACTGTTAGGTAGGCAAGAGTTAATTTTACCGAAGCAAAATCGTGACTGCAAACAATTGTGCTACGACTGTACTAAGATCCTCTGTGCTTCGCTGTTCTGTTAAGTATCATCTTCCGGCAAGAAGCAGAGCCTTCAATTGGCCTGGATTGGTTGCTATAGCTGATACAAAACTCTCAAAGCTCAAAGATCAAGCTTGCGCATAATGCCTTATAACAATCGTTTTGCATAGAATATAATTATTACGAATGTATGACAACTTATCCTATCTTGCAGCTCCAACAACGTCATACATTAACAAGCAAATCAGAATGTGCTGGTACTGTATATAAATCCGATTTGCAGTCCAATAAACTTCAAGCCACTTAGCACACTGTGCAAGGACTGCATTTAGTTCACTGTCTATTGTTAAACAATATATCTATCAAGTACTATTAAATGTATTGCTTTTCTATGGCGTTCAAAGAATTGTATTCCAGACATGATGTAAACGCGAAGCTATGACGCAGAAGCAAGAAAATCTTCATGCAAGATTAATGAAAGTAGTCTTGAATCACGTGAAAAAGGAAATATGGGTGGGGACTAGCAGTAAACATCAAAAGTAAGGTTTTCTACTAAAGTTAATAGATATCGTGTTTTGTTATACGAATCATATACCGACGTATAAATGAGTAGGAAATTTTTTGTACGAAAACCGCTTATAAGAAATTTACCAGGGCCTTGATGGATTAAAAAACTTTTCTAGTAAAGCGTTGCAGCACTGAGAAACTTCCCATTTTTTTTCTGCTGCTTGTTACTTACATTCAGGTACTTGTACACTTGGTCAGTTGAATGAGAATAGCCTTTCCGCCTAAATTTCATCATACAAATCATTTTATTTGAATAAAATTGCCAAAAAACATACATTGTTTCCCCTAGTAGCAAGTCTACATTAGCAGGAAAATCACGACAAAATTAATTAAAATTCCAGAAGATCCTTGACTTTTTATTCAAAAATTGACTGTATTATGTGGGAAGAATAAAGAGTATTTTTATAAAAACTGATCAAGAAAATTTTACACCTGATAAATATCATTTGCTGTTAGTGTTAAAGGGTGAACTATACATTGCTAGCTATTTAGTTTCATGATCATCCTGACCGAAAACATCAACAATCACAAAAACAAGACTTTGGAATCTTAATAAGAGACGTTTGTGTCGATATCTTTGGTTTTTCTCCGATAACCCTTGGCCAGTCCTTAATTATGTCTTAAACAGAAAGATAGGAAGGGGCTGACAAGCATGTTTTTACATCAGTTAGACACAAAAGTCATAAATAAAAGTCCATGGCAAAACGATTGCATAGAACTGAGCACAATAGCCAATCAAAACCATTGGAAATTTTCCGATTCATTATCTAAAAGATCTTGGAAAACAGTGATCTACTGCTATCCAAGTTATCAAGCTACCAATACATCAGTGGAAGTGAAAGAAAGAGCCATCGCTAATACGATTGAATAGGATTGTACACAATATCCTATCATATCCTTTTTATCTTTCTTATGAGTTACAGAAACACCCTTAACCTTCACGTGGCCTAAAAGCTCAAAGCCGGTCAGCATTCCTCAATCAACAAAAGAAATAAGGCGTGATCTTGCTCTAATACCGATGTTCTGGTGTTTTCAGCGACATTCCTCAACGATCGGAGAAAGGTTAACGGTAAACCTTGCGAAATTAAGACAATCAAAGAAAGAAATCAGTTGAAGAAACAAAGAATTACAGATACTTTACAGATACTTCTTATCTCTTCTAATATTTTATTCGCAGTGCCTTATTATCATTCTGTTATCCATAAGCACAAACCAACCAATCGTGAAATGACTACTCGATTTGCCCAGCGCTACAAAAATCGTAGTTGAGAAAGTGGCCTAATGTATAAGATAAAAGATATCTCAGAAAAGAGAGCATGATAGATGAAAAAAGAGAATGAAAAGGACAGCTAAATGATAGATGCAAAAGCAGCCATTTAAAGAATATTAATTTTACCAAAGTTTAAGACTATCATTATCAATTGGAGATTGAAGATAGGCAATGAACTAAGGTTGCCGAATAAAATTTACAGCAAACTTCCATATCTTTTTTAGACCCTCCAAAAACCGCTATCAAGAACCAGCTTTGGGGATTGCATTGAAAGATGATTATTGAAGAAAAATATAGTAAGATCATAAACAAGAAATGTATTTAAGAGTGATAAATTTCATCCCGTAATTTTATTTACCTTTCTGACACTCATCAACTCAAAAAAAGTTTGACTTTTTACGGACTTTAGCATTTTTGAAAATTTCTTCTAGCCTGCAACCTTTTTATTTATGTCGTCACAAAATGGCCGTTTTCAATAGTTTGTAGCGCAACCCAAATCACAGGTCGCTTCCCGTTTCCATGAGAAACAGGCGCAAAAGACCATCCGAAATTCAAAAGATGCTTACATTGCAATCAGCAAATACTCAATATAAAGCTATTGTCAAAGTCAAAGTCAACATAACGCTAAAAATTCCATACCCAATCCATTACATTAAGAGCATTTGCCATATCACTACAACATTAAACAATCCTTCAACACAGACTTCCAGAATGTTGAATTGTACTGCCGAGGCATAGCCCTAGTTAGGCCATCAAAAATTCATTTCTGGAAATTGAATGAGCATGGACAACAGCAGAAAGTTGCTCGAACAATGCAACTTAAAATGTTATGTCTGCGAATTCGATTATTAGTTGAGCTTGCAAAACTAATGTGTTATAAGTTTTGTTGAGTTTGATTACAGGTTGATGGGCGTCAGGAAAGAAATAGCTTCAGATTGGCTAGCATGTTTTAATTCGATTTGAAATGCAATTGACGAAAGGAAGCTTATCTGTGCTGAGCTGGTGCTAAACGGCTCTGCTGGACGGGAGTAAACAAGAGATCAATGGCTGAGTTTGATGTCAGTAAGTCAATTTTCAACGGCCTTAGATGGAACGAAAACGTTTCGAAACTAAAGAAGGTAAGATGGGCAAGGTGAGAATGAAGAAATGAATGAGAAAATCTCACCAATCATCGTCATCATCATCATCAAGCTTAACCACTACCTCATATGAGGTATGTCAGCAACACTGTTTCTAAACTGAACTAATAAAACCATCACAATGAAAAAAACAATCATCATAGAAAGATAATAACCAACGAAGGAAGAAGGAAAATATAAAAAAGCTACAAAATATTAACTAAAACTGTTATGTTCAGTGTAATGGCACGTCCACTCTGGGCCTAGGTCGGAATATTAAGCGAGTCTCTACGTTTGTCAACATTAATTACAAAACTGTGCTGATGATGGAAAACAGATAAAGAACTGTTAGTAAATGAGTTAGTTAAAAAAGTAAATAATGAAAGAAAGCTGAACAAATCGTGAGTAAATGAATCAAAGAATGAATGGAGCCAGGAATGAATGAATATGTATGAGTCGGTGAAAGACTGAATGAACCAATTAATCTGTCACTTAAGCAAAATCAATCTACCAATCATTTACTAAATCATACAATCAGTCAATCAAACAGCTGATCAATTTTACCAAAACCCATGCAAAGAATGAATGAACTCATCTCTACTAAAGGCAATGCGACTAGCATTACTGAACCAATACAAATTGTATTTTTTATCAAAACAAATGGTTTACTTAGAAGAGCAAGGAAAGCCCTGTTTGCATAAATGTACAGAGAATTCAGGATTCTTTGAGCTCTTCATTTTGTCAATACTGTCAGTTTTATTGAAGTATGCATTCAGAGAAAAACAAGATTTTGAGAATGAATTAGATGATGATGAATTTTGCCTGGTATTTAAACAAGGGCAGCTGCTTCAAAAATAATCAAGAACAGGTATCGGAAATGGCTCTTGAAAAACATCTCAAAAAAGATTTTCTCAAAGTTAATTAAAGGATTAGTCAATATAAAATGGATATGACAAAAGGACAAAATATTGTAATGATTTGAATCTGAGGTAATTTGATTATAAAGTTTGCATAAAAAAATTAGTTTGATAATGATGTTCAGCAAAGAAATAAAGTCACAAATCAAAGACAAACATGATTTGCATACAATAACAAGTCTCGTGACTATGCAAGCACTGACAAAAACATTGAAGCTTTAACAATAGAAAGAAATAGCTATTGAAATATATGACAAAGCCAGCATTTAACAAATATTATGAGGTGGGGATACATGAAAAGCCAAACATTATAGCAAGACAAAGACTTTCTTTCATTGAGTTATTTTGAAATAAATTATGACAACAAGAGTTTTATTCCACAATTTTTTTATGCCAAGGTTATATTTAATCAATATTCAAAACCATACAAAACTATACACACAGCTTCAAAAAAGCCTCCCAGCTGATTACCAAGTTAATACTGAAATGCACACAAACGTTCAAAATAAGGGACAACAAATTTGTCTATTTTTGTACTGTCACCAGTTAGCATGCAAGATTATCCTTCATTTTCAGCAGTTCTCAAAATAATTGAGGAGAAGGTCAATGAAAATTTCAAAATTTTGCCATCAGTGTTGACTGTTTAATTGTACAAAAAAAATTATGTTTATTGAGCACAAATTACCATACACATTATTTTACTGTGGTTATCTTCCTCTGGTTCATGGGGATTTGAACAGACTAGTGCATTCAACTATATGCTATATGCAGTAATAAGAGATCAATTAGCTAAAATGTCAAGTGGGATAATCACTTTTATTTCTCCATGTTGCATATAATTCATCAACAAAATATAAACATTTGCAACTTAAACTCATGCCATCTTTTTCCATTTCTTAGATATATCACTACACTCTTTCCTATTAATATTCATATGATTTTTATCATCTTTAATCTACCTACTTAAAAGAAATCAAAGATACATCTCAGCAAAGACAAGCTTAGAAATATATTCTTTGTGAACTTACCAGTGGTGAAGGCGGCCTTTGATTGCTATGTGACATGTTTAGTTTACTTTGCTTGTTTGGATCCAACTAAAATAAAAAACTGAATGATCCACACACTTATCTCTAATCAACTCTTGTTATTTGCTCTTAAATCTATCTTAAACAAAATAAACCCATGGATGAAATCTATAGTCAGTTGGAGTATACATCTATTGACATGAACTGAAAGGTTTTATCACCATATAATGCTATTATTTATACATGTGAATTTAGATGCTGAACAAAGCTGAAGGCAAATATGGAATATTATATCTATAATTATTTTTATAAAACAATTCTTGGATTCAAGGTCCAATCCTACAAATGATCAGAATTATATGTATCTTGTACAAAAGATGAGCCATATCAGTGTTTTTTGCCACATTTGAAGTTGTTTTTTCAATATAATATTGACACAAACAATTATTCAATTGTCTGGCCCATTCATTGCAGAAAAAAATTGGCCATCTAGTTACGTGCCAACATCAATCTCTCACATCTATCACTATGGATGAAAAGGGATGGCTACTGATATTGGTATCAAAACAAATTAAATAGGAATATTAATAAAAGACATGGTTACTTCTGAGATTATTCTGTGTTTGAAAACATTGACTTAAGGACCACCACAGAGAAGCAACTCACTTAATTTAGAAATTGCCTCTTAAAAATGTGCGACTGTTTATGGTTAAAAACAAAATGAAGTTTATAATATTGCCTAACAAATATTCTCGTGTTTACTTTTTAGACCATAAATAAAACCATGAAAATGAATTGCTACAGAGAAAAACACCATACTATGCAAATGAACAAGGTACGCTATTAACACAAAACGCCTGTAACATTGCATTATCATAAGGACCTGGTTAATGTAGGAGATTTTAGTTAATGTAACTTGGCCTGTAAACTGTAATCTACTGCATTTACCATTGTATGTAATGTTAAGAGTGAAGAAATACTGTGATAACTATCAATAACATTCAAAGATATACACCTTTTTCAGCAAAAACAGTTTACCAGGTATATACCTCGTTAACAGCAAGAAGTGTGGAAACCATGTATTTTCTGTCTGAAAAAATCCACCCGATGAACAACGTGAAACGCCAACGACGCGGTTCTGGTATTAGCAATAATCACGGTGATTCTGCTAATTTTTCGCGTGACGTTCAAAAATTAAAGACCAGGCCGCTGAACAAACTTTTCGTGCGTCAGAAGATTACTAGATTTCGCTCGAATTTATTTCAAATGGAATTTTCCCGCTTGATAAATTATTAATCATCTGCGTCCAATATGTTTATTTTCACATGCAAGGATCTCGATATAACCAAAGTATTCATTAAAAAGCAGCGAGCCATATTTGATAATTCACTCTTCAAAGACAATGGTATCAGTAAAGGTATTCAATATCATGGTAGGTCTTTTGTATTCAAAATAATAAAGATCTTTGCAGTACTTGATATTTACCAAAAACGAAAAATCAAAACGATCTCCGTTCTGGGCTTTTCCTTAAACATAGAGATATAGCGCACTTTTTATGACTGTAAAAAAGCACTTACTCTGTAGTGGTGACGGCAACGCAAACATAGCGAAAAGTTGTTGAGATGTGTAATTCACGCCATGGGGCCATAATTTGCTCTTACGGCTACAAGTGATTTCATCTCCACAGGAACGTAAAATTCGGCTATTAAAACCAATCAAAAAATCTGCGATCCATAAACAAAGGGCAGCTATTATCGTTCTGTCTCGTTATCATGTGGCGTTAATGAATTCCCCTGTCTGAGCAGATTTTCGTTCATCATTTAATATTTCGCGAAGGAGAAATGTCATGGTTAGGTTATTAATAAATATGAATATGAATGAATATGAATATGAATCCCCCTGGATCTTCATTATGAAACCTGGTGAGGTTCATTGATATAGTACTTCATTCAATGACATAATGGAAGTAATATTTTCTAGTAAGAGTCCTGGAAAACATTTTATTATTGTGAAACTTAATGAATACATGGACATTTATTTTTTGACTAAAATTTTTTGAATAATTTTTACATCTATTCCCTTGTACAGATATAAAATGGAGGAGTAAATAATGATTATGGAATATATAATTCTAGTCCATAAGTCAAATATTCGATGACAATACAAAACCAAAAGAAACAGGACGGACATTAATGATGTTTTTGTTCCCTGCATAGGATTGTTAAGTACATCAGCAATTCAATAGGGCTTTGCAACGTACGCATACTTAAAAGCGAGTTACATTTCATTTCAGATCCACCTGTGGCCTTGGATTAGACAGTTTACACAGATTACACAGCAAAAAAACCACAGCATCATGTTGAACACCTTGTAAACCTGGCATGTGCTTAACTTCAAGATTTTGACAAAATTTGTATTGTTGCAAGATTACAGTTATTAACTGTGGTACATTTGAACGTTGTTCCCAGAGTACAGGCCCTGTTTGTTGTTCATTCTTACCGAAGTTGCCATTACGTTCAAAGAACGAACACTATACCTGTGTGTGTTTGTTTATCTTTCTTGCAAAATTTGTGTAAGCGTTTGAATTGACTACATAGCAACATCAACACAGAAAATTGCAATTTAACTATTATGGCTTAATTTAGATTGCAGAACCAATGCGTAGGAATTTTTTTTCATATCTGATCTGATAACCCAATCGGAGTGACGACACTGTCACGACAGCACAATCAAAAGAATATCAACCCATCAACTTTCAACCAGTGAGAAACGTAATTAATGAGCTCTCTTTGAAAAAATGCAACATGTAATATGCTGGCTATTTTGCCAAATAATCCAAACCCTCGTGCTATTAATACTTCATTCCCGATCGGTAAACAACAATCTCTCGAATCAGCAAATGGCAGCCCTATAGGCCTAAGAGCAGGTGGGTAACCTAGGCCTTCTAAAAGCTGCCTACAAGCTCGCAATAAAAATAAATATTTCTAACTTACTGAAGGCTGCGAGGTCCATTTGATCTTAGATGCGAGCAAAGGTTCGTCTCTCATGTGTTGCAGCGACATTTTACCACAGAACTCTGGCTGGTATGGTTTTGTTGTTGAATACGATGACTCACCCAGCAAGTTGGTGAACATTCGAAATCAGCGCGCGTGTGAACTATGACATCATGACGTAAGCGCTTAAAATAGAAGAGAGCTCTTGATTGGTTGAAATCAGAAAGTTATTTGTGGTAACACATTCCATTGGTTAGAGTTCAAGTTTCGATTCAGTTCGATTCAATATAACAAATAAATGTTGAATGAAGTGATACATTACGGGGTGTGCCAGAGGGGGCAATATACCCTAAGAAATGAGAGAAAAACAGTCAGCTTACAAGATAATGATAAAAATGAATATAAAAGTCAGGTAATAACATAAAATAAAAGTCCCGAAAAGTTGTTAAATTTCCTCCGAAAAATAACATACCAGAAGGCAACCTGTGACCAAAATGTTTTCCTAACTCTGAATACAACATATTTCGTGACAGAGATGTGGGATGCTAGTAAAGTTTGAGTGCGCCGGGGCATCACTTCGGGGAGGGGTGGGTTGGCTTGGAGGAGCAAGCCATTTTAACTACACTAGATTTTAAACATGGACCTAACATAACTACAAAATGCAACATATTTGATATCAAAATTTTTGAAAAAATAAAATGCAAAAGTTGAATATTCAACGAGAGAGGAGAATTAAAAGTTAGTTTTCTGCCTCAATCAAAACGAATGTAGGCGTGGATGTAATCTAGCGTTGCATTGATGATTTTTGCAATTGAATCAAAAGATATCTTTGACCTTAATTGGATGACTTTTAGCAGCTTTGATTTGAGAAACTTGTTAAACCACGAGGAGACAATATCACATTTACACTGCTGAGAAGTAAAGCTTTTTAAAATAATGTTCTTCATTTGCTTACATTGGACTAAACCAATTGAAATTATGGACATCCTCAGATTGAAAAAAATATTCCTTCAATATATGATAAGCCTTTGATACATTTTTATTAATTGATAACTGATTTGAAAATGCTTCATTAAGGAGGGAAGTTTTTCGTAGCAGTTGTTGCCAATAAAAGAAAAATAAGGTTTTGTCATTAATTTGAGCTGGATTGACTCTGTCCAGCCAACATCACGATGCTGAAACTCCTTTTAAAAAAATTTAAAAACCGAAATAATTCAAGTACAGGGCCAGATTGAGGTCAAATTGGAGAATTGTGCGTAATACCTATTATTGGCTCTTGTACATTACCCGATAGATAGATAGATAGAATTGGCCCCCGATTTGGCAACTGTGGATCTAAGATCGTGTATGGTAGCCCTGTGGACAAATCGCAAACAATTTCTTTTGAAATTGATATTTGTTCCCTAGAGATGGTAACCAAGCGCCAAAACGTTTCCTTGTACAGCGAAATCAGGCAAATTTGTAGCTACCAAGTTAAACAAGACTACAGAAATACGTTTCTGATTTTCGCGAATGGAATACTAATTATCAATGATTGAATGCTAAGGTGAAGTAAAATGATTTAATCTAATTTTAAATGAATCTTTTATGTAGTTGTTATGACAGTTCAGGGAGATATTTGACGTAGTATATCGATATCAAATTGCGGTTTGAAGATCATTGAAGATCATGGCATCGAGGTGCATGTCAGCTATTGACGATGTTAATAACATTGCCCTGGAAATTGAAAGAAGGCACCGCAAGGTACATAATTATAAATGTGAATTTCCTTTATATTTCAAATTTGCTGTTTTTGATTTTATGTGAAAAATAATTCGTATCAGCAGGGTAGGAGTTGTTTAGAAATATCTCAAAGTTTTGAAAGCCACCCGCGCTAAATTTGCTGGTATTGCAGATTATGTTATTCAGAAACATTTTATTGGTATCGGGGGGCTGTTTTGACATCACGTTGCGCTCATTTGTCGTGCAATCTTTGACATAACATTTACTTTTGAGCAGAGTTGCAGGGTTAGGCCACAATTCGGTCAAATTTTAAGAAAACTTTCTACTTTCTCAACTGGCCTGATACAAAGCTCTCCAACGAAAAAAAAGATTTTACAATTAATATCGCGATTTTCTTGCTTTTGATCGGAAAATCAAGAGTTTGCCTAATTAATTAAAAATGAGACCATAGAATTTTTTGCGTTTTGTTCAATGACTGTTCTTGTTCAATAAGCTGCATCTTGCGTCATTCGCAGCATTTCTGTTTTTAATTCTTATTTCAATGTAAAATGCGTCGAGAGATTTAATTGCATTTTTTGGATCAGAGAAAAGTGTTTAAATTAAGTACAAGAAACTAATGACACATGTCTCATGAGATGGAAAATCTTTGCTAAATGTGTAAATCAGCTGGTCTCAAAAGGGCATTTACTTATAGAAGCTGTTCAACTTGTTTAATAGGTGTAATTGGTAAATACACAGCAGTTGAATGGTGACCAAAATGGTGCAAATTATTGTTAAATTGCATATAGGGGTGTCCTTTAAAAGATTTATGATCTTTCCAAGACCCCCAATCCAAGTTTTCATCTTGAATACCCCCCCCCCCTGAACATAAAAGCATGTGAGAGATGTGTAAAGCAAGTGGGCAGCAGGGGGTTATTACTCTGCCCTTATTATTCAAGATGCTCTTTCCCTTTACCCTGGAGTTTTGGAGGCATCTCTGCTGCTGGTGAAAGCCCTCATTCTACATTCCCTAAGATACGCCTCCACTAAAATTTGAGCATGGTGGGGCTAAACTGCTGAATCATGTTTTACTAACCTACTAACCAATGTGTACATAATGTCAATTATTTGGAAATGTACAATAACATATAGATAGTCCAAGGTTGGTTCTGGAAGGGAAATCTTATTCTGATGAATTTTCTAAAGTCAAAAAATTGCCTTTTTCCAGTCCTAATTTTAAAAGCAAAATTTGCTCAGTTCAAGATGGGTTTGTAGATGAAATTGAATGCTCCTTGGCCACCCTAAATCCTCTGCAAACACCAACTCATGTTTGGCTTGTAAGAGATGTTTCATCCACAACAATTCCCTCCCCCACTTAATATGTATTTCTATTCCCTTGGTTCAGATTTGTTACACATTCAGTAAATATAGTAGTCAATTAATTCCTTGCTTTCAAGGGTGATGCTTATTACATTGCCAAGGAAACCCTTGCAAGAATCAAACGAGAAAGAAGTTTGATTGACTCTTGTAGGTAAGAATTTTTTATCAAATGTCTTAATTGACTATTAAACTTATAAAATTAGAAAATTGGCCATTTAAGGACTGAATACTCAGTGGTCTTTCATTAATGAAAATGGGGGGCTTAAAAGAGAATAGGAACATATTTCAAATTTCTCTGTGAAAAGGGGGTGTTTATTAGAGAGGGGGAATAATAGATAGGAATTAGAAGAGCTTTTAAGGTAAGTAAGAATACTGTGAAATGGGTGTACCTTCTTTACATTTTGCGAAAAGCCACCACCAACACTGTCTTTTGTCACCACTAGCTGTGTCATAATGATTATCCTTTAATATTAAAACAGTTTTTCTAGTTTTTTCTATTAAATTTTCTAGTTCTAAAAGTGAAAACAGAAGGACTGCTTCACTACCATCAAATTCCTTCAAAGGTAAATGTTTTTAAGGTTTCTCCTCTCTACTATGTCTCTTATCTTGTGATGGCCATTAAATTTATCATTCAGGTAAATTCATCTTCTTCCTTTGCTCTGTTACAGTAAAACTATAATACAATAGAAAGACTCAGCCATGTTGTACCCATGTTATTGAATTAATGACTCTTGATGCGATGTCATTGCAAAAAGCAGGTGTAACCGCAAAACAAATAGTTTACAGGCCCATCGGAACAGGGGGCTGGGGGATCTTCAGTAATTTGCTGCTTCTTCCTTAATGGCTTTCAAAAAAATACTGTAAAGAACAATCATAAGCATTAGATAGTGTACATCCTCAATGAAAAAATTAAATATCGTCATTTTTTCTTCATTCACTTGTGCAATTTGTGCCACAGGGGCGTTTCCAAGCGATCTAAATGGTGTGGTGCCGAATAAATTTCGGACCCCCATTTCACCTCGCTTTGGTCGCAGCCCCCCCCCCCCCCAATAACAATATCGTTCCCACTGGCCTGATTTACATGATAAATTTCCCTACACCACGCGATGCCATCGCAGTTAAATAGCTTCAATGAAATTTTGTCCGATTATGAAAAAATCTAATACATTATTTAAAGGGTTGTGCCCACCTTTTTCTGTAGCATATGACGATCATGTGGTTGTAATCCCTAGCTTAAGAACTGATTTTGATGTGACTGTGATACCCACTCATTTATCAAAACATTCGAAAAGCTGAAAATTTGTCAAAAGAAAATGTCGATTATTTTCAAAAATTTGTAACCTAATATTGTCCCTGTGAAATTAAGGGAACGATGATTTAATCATAGGGAAGTAAGGTTTATTATTTTAGTTTGAGACTGCTTATATTTTGAAGAATTTCTGAAACAACATTAACTAAAAAACAAATAATAAATTTATGTTGTTAATAATGGGTATTGCCACCTAGATTTTGTACAAAACATGTTACAAGTTATCTATGTCAGCCCCCCCCCCCCCCCCAAACAAAGAAAGGTATGCATTCACCAACTTCACTAATTTGCAGTGCGCTGTACGGTTGTATGTGTCTGTATATTTTCACATTTCAAGGTTTTATTATTGTTGGTTTAGAAAAACACGAGCTCCGACGACCATCTCGAGATCGCTACGCAAAACAGAGCGGCAGAGCTACCCCCTCAAGCCTGTCTTCCTCAACAAGAAGCCAAAGGGTGCATTACCAACCGGACGCTGCTCCTAAGAATCGTCCAAACACTCTACCAGATTATGGGAAATCCTACACAAATAGATGCGTGAAAGAAATCTTTAATAAGCTTCAGCATGGGGCATATGCCTCAGAATGGTACAAATTTAGCAACACTACTTTGCCGTCGCCAAAATGGATAAATTTTAATTCGGGTGAAAATGGCGGTGCTCTTGACGCATTTTTATGCAAAAATGATGATGATGATGGTAATAAATGCTATATGATGGATGTAAGGATTGGCGAAAAAGTCGGCAGGCTGCTTAAGTATCCTGGAACGATTAGAGTCGGGCAAAATGGGTACATTAGAGAACAGAGACAGCGCAAAGTTACGTATGATGAATGCATGTTTGGTGAAGTGGAAGCTGGTGAAGCTGATGATGACAGCGGCAGTAAAGCAAAGCCCAGACCTTTCCCTTTATCTTGGAGTGAGCAGTTTGACTGGAAAGATGTAAGTATGCAATTGGGTGTAGTGATGTCGGCAGATTTCGCAATATTTGGGGGCCTTGTTAGCAAAAAGTTTAGGTTTGAGAGTTAATTGCCGTTAAGATAAGTTTATTGACAATCTGTTTGGTGGACCCTCTGACGTCACCCGGGAGCCAAACCCATTCAGGTTTTGGCCCCCTTAATTTTTCTGCCATTTGATGGTCGGGATATAATTGATATTTTGTAGGATCGAGGTAAACAACCAGGTAAACATAAATTGGTCCTCAATTAGCCCATTGAGGTTCCCCTTAGCATTCTTCCTGTTCAACTTCGACACCTCAGCACTGGATACCTTGGCCATCTCCGAAAAACGCTTATTCCTCTTATTTTCCAATCATTTTGCAACAGATTTCTATCCAATTTCCCTGAAGTGCCTCTGCATTAAATTCCAGTGTTGACATATTCTTACTCGTGTTTTATTTTAAGGTGAAGGTGGTAACCGTAGCTGAAAAAGACAAAAATCATGACGAGGTAAGCTAAAAATCTTTTATAGAAAGTCACTTTGGCGATCTATCTCAGATTAATTTTACCCAGGGACACACATTAGGGAGTGTGGGAAATGTCATACAGCCTCATTTTTTCTGAGTCGGTGTCCAAAAATGTTTAATTTATACAAAGATTGGTCTACAAACTTACACAAAGACTTACCATTTAGAATAATAATAGATAAACGAAACAGAACAATTTCAAAAAGTCGCCCCAGAATACGCCAGACGAAAAACCCATTTATTTGCTACTTTTATTTGTTGCAGAGAGTCTGTCCTTAATAAAATAGTATAAAGAAACTTGGTCCATCTAGATCACATCCCCCTGATTTTAGTATGGGCTAAAAGGAGGAAAAGGTAAGTTTGGGGGTCATGAATGCCTCACACAAGAGACCAAAACTTGGTTCATTTAGAAATTGAAAAAGAAACTTACCGCTTTCTCTGAAATAATTTTTACCCAGAAATCTAGAACTACCTCTGTCCTTTTGATTACATTTCAAAGCCTCTTCCCAAATTTTGGCTTTTCTTTTCAAATGCTGTTTAAACTTCGCCTCAAAACAGGTTTCTCTCTGCCATTCGTTAATTCTATCCCTTTCAATGTATGTCCTGAAACTTGGTCTTTTGTTAACTCTTAATGAAGATTTTTGTCTCAAAATCTTGGGACAAATCTGCAAATCTTTTCTGCAAATTTCATCGTCTAATTACAGTTTATATCAGATTATTATGCTTGTACCTGCTGAGAAATGGTTAAGATTTGAAATATTTAAGAGTTGGTCGCCCCTTCGAAATTTTTGGCAGTAACAAGCGGCAGCCATTCTCCTATTTGGCTATTATCCATCTGATGCCAAATTCTACTTTAAGGATAGGCCGTCCTCTGTGATAGAGAAGATAGAGAAAAAATCCGCCACTTGCCTGGAGGGTGTTTACTGAAACTGGCCCCAAGAAAGGGCGTGGTTTTGTGTTTGCCTATCGGCCAGATTTATAAGTGGCCTGTGAACTAAAGCTTCGTCTTAGTGCGGGACTCAGATTCATTTAATGTGCAATAAATTATGTTTAAATTGTGCAAAGTTTAAGAAAATATTTTTGATTTTCACCTCTAGCCGCATACCTTTTTCTCTAGAATCTGTAGAAAAACCCCTTTCACGCCCCACTGTGCTTAACCATGATTGTTAATGCTTATTTTTTTATGAGTTTAATTCCTTTAAAGTTTCTTGTTTGTAAGAGCATAATCTGCGTGAGCCTCAAATGCGTGGAATTTAAAAACTTGATCCCTTGGCCGGCAATTCCATCAGAGTCAAGATCAAACTCAGTTATGGTAAATTCTCATCAGAATTAAAGAAAACAACGAAAATATTTAGAATGTTTTGAATAACCACTATCGTCATCTACACAACCTTGCGTTCTGTTTCCAAGGAACACTCTCGTAAACACCCTTCAAATAACCCTGTCGAATTAAGCCACACCCTGACAAAACCCTGAAAAGATCATTCATTATAAGCTCAAGATATACACTCCCACAGTGTAAGGAATATATCTAAAGACTCTCTGAGGAGGGGGAGGGGGGGGGGAAAGAATGATGAAAAAACTTCTTGAAGAAACTGGTTTTCAATAAATCAAGCAATACATAATTCCTTTAGAAAATTGATTCTTAAAACTAGCTGCTTGCTTCTGTTATTTTTTGCATTATTTGAAAAACTGATACCAGGACATTGGTAGCTGTCACGTTCCGGGGGTATCTTGCCTGTGCTTCAGCCCAGTCTAGGGCTTCGACTGAAGGGAGGGATGCCTAGGACAACGACTAAAGGGAGGGGTGCCTAGGACACGTTAATAAATGATTTTCGACGCATTTTAAAGAAGATGCCCCATATGCCAAACATTGCGTGCCTATAACCTAAATTTCTATTGTCGTTTTGCATTAACAACAGCTTCATAGCCTCGACAGCCAATACCTTGCCAACAGAAGCTATGAAATCGTAATGGCAGGAGGCTAAAAGCATATTTGAAACATTGAGGAGGCGTTTGATTTTAATCCTATCCGAAACGGGGGTTTGCATAAAATATAGTAATTTCGAATATTTTTCAGCCCCCCCCCCCCCACGACAAGAATCAAAGCCGGTCCCTCGGTGGTTACCAAATTAGTGCCAGAAAATCCTTCTCGTTTGTGCCTTCAAGGCACAGCTTCCTATACTTTTTACATAACATCAACACAGGACATCACCCTGGGCTCTTGGTCCCAGTAAGTTATTGCATGGTTGAAGTTACATAATATCCAAAAAATTGATCAATTAACGGGAGTATCAGTGGCATAATTTAACTACTCTTAGATGCATTTGTGGTCAGGTCTATTAACTGAGTTTTTGTGCTTTTATCAGTCTAATCTAACAAAGATTCGTTGAGACTTGATCTATGGCAGGCGCTTTTCTGTTACGTAATCAGTCACATTTCCACGGTTGCCAAACACGAGTAGAGTCGATTTGAGCAAGTGTTTGCAATATTTGCAACGCAGGAAAGTGGGGAAGACAAGACGGTTGGAGAGGGGGGCAAATAGGGAGGGGTGCAAGTAGGGACTCAGGAAGGGCATAAATGGACATAGTTGTTTGATAAAATGCACAGTTTGCATTAAAGGACTGACAAACTTGATTACAAAAGTAAAGAAAAGTACAAGGATTGTAAGGGAGCCAAGGTCACATTTCGCCAAGTGCTTAAAACGACTGGCAACATGGCCAAGGCCGCATCTATGCGGGGCATTAGAATAAACAACTACAAATTTCTATAGTTGAGGTATGTCATAACCAGCGGCGAGACTGACCCGTAAACTTTATGGCCCCAATCTTTGTCCCAAATGTTGGCTTTTCCTCTCAAAAGCTTTAGGGGGGCTGAGCGGCTTAGAACCCCCACATGGATGATCTAAATGTGAATTTTGATCCAGTTGAAACGTGACAAGAGATACCAACACCACGAAAGAAGTATCGATCTGATATTAATTCTTCTGTCCAACCCCTCCTCTAATCCACTTTTGCCTGTTATGGGCTTCTCGCTCTAGTATCACTTTTCCTAAAGAAATGACACGAAGAACCCTGCATAAAACTTTATGTGTTAGCAAAAGAATGGGAAGACGAACCATCCGAAATCCTTCGAAATCCTAAGGTCCGGCACAGGTGCATCAGGGGGTGGGCTTTAGCCTCTCTAGAAATTTCTGCTGGCTTCAGGGCTGCATTCTTTCTTACCGACATCCCTTTGGTCTGTCACCATGCAAATGTTTTATTTTCTATATCCTGCGCTCTTTCTATGCTGTTCCTGTTGCAAAAGAGGATTGCTCAAAAAAGTCAAGACACGTGTTTCTTATTATATGGAATTAAAAGGAATTACAATATAGTCCCTAACTTATGACTGATAAGATGGCGTTATATTTACATTTATACTACATACATATGATACATAGCTATTACATACACGTCTCGCTATCTCCCAAGTACGGTATATACTTTCGTGCAAAGGTCAAACACCTAAGAATAAAGATTAAGGTTTCAACAAACAGTAATGTATCAAGCCTAAGCAGTGATACGCTTCTCTCAAATGATTAGATTCGATTCGAAGTCAATCCTTGTGTTCTTGTGCGGCATCCTGCATTCATATTGTAAGAATTAAAGCTGTTTTAACACAGTTATTTCTTGATAAAACGTGTCCTCCCACTTTTCACTGCGTCTTTTGTATCCAACCTTCTGTTGCAATTTAGACTAGGATAGATGGGCCCCAAAAATTTTCGCTTCCAATTGTATGACGTCATCACGTAGTGACATGATGCACTATTACTGTTATCTAAACCCCCTCCGCCTACCTCAACCTTACTTCGTTGGCAGTGTAGTGGGAAAAAGAACCAATATTGATCTCGTTCCTATGTATTCTACATAAATTCAATATTAACAATGTCATTTAAGTACAAATGCTTATCTCCAGTCAATGTGACTGGATAAATCTTTAAAGAACCCTTTAAGGGCCCTTATTAAATCGAAGAATAACATTACCATAGGAGTCAAGGATACATCAAAGTAGGATTTGTCGCAAAGGATTTCTTGCTATTTTATTTGTAAATAATGCCACCTAGCCTGCGAGTACTGTCATGTTACTTTCACGTTGATTCAAAAACATTCCAGCTGCTTCGTCAATGAAAACAAGCACGCCCTTCCCGCGTGGGTTTATTTCGATTGTCCTTAAAACATTGTCAGCTCAGAGGTTTTCAAATTACTCACGATCACTTTCTAAACACACGGAAAAATTCGCTGAGATTAATTGTTTGTAATTTTTTTAAGGATATGAAACCATTGATGGTAGGGACATATCACTCGGGGATTTAAAAATGCCGAAGAAGTAGAGCCCAGAGTAGTTAAATGTCAGTTGCATGCTGCAGTAAGTCTGAATGGATAAATTTTGAGATTTTATATATACTTTTTAAATTAAGAAAAAAGATGTGAAAACATTGTAACGTTAAGCTGGGCTTATCTTCGTCTTAACTTTACAATAATTTTAGCCGCTTGCTTACTTTTAAACTCATTCGCCCATGCCCAAAATTAGTAAGGGACATATAAATTATATATAGACGTTTTAATTTGAATTTATCTTAATATAATGGCTCTATGCGTTAAGAATTAAAAGTAATGGTGTGCGTAAACTCAACGCTCAATAATTCAAACTTCTTTACGTCAAGTCATGCGTTAACTATACTAGATGTAATCCACGAAGAGTATATTGTACTTAACAGAATTAATTTTAAAGTTTCCTATAACGCCCACTCAAAATATCGGTGACTGTAACGCGCCCGTGAACTAGAGCACGCGCTTCGCCGAAATGTTCTTTCACACTAACATGTCCTTTACTAACATCAGCATCGATAAATTTCGAAACGCTTTCGATTCCTGGCTGGTTAGGAGAAACTTTCTCGTCAATAAAATAAGGAATATCGTTATCGCTTACGCTAAGTTTTTTCTCACTCAAGTAATTAAACTGTTCGTGTTGGTCGTTCGTTTCGGCGTTACCATTCACGTCTGTCGAAACATCTGAAATTTCGCTTGGAACTTCGCTCGAGTCTTCGGTCGTTTCGTAATGATCATGTTTTCGTTTGAGCTTTGTGAATGACCTCCGTAAAGGACTGAGCAAGTTACCGGGGTTTGGAAGTCTATTGTACCATTTCTTTTTCTCTTTCTTATCATCTGATTTGAAGCTTGGCCGCTCTTCCACTAACTTCTCTGCCTCTTCGTCTTCGACTCCGAATAAAATATTCGGCAGGGACATGGCCTGTCTCATTTTTGAACTAGCAGCGACAAGCATTATTCTTTTCAAGCAGGTCCTTATCTCCTCGACCCGTTCTGTGAATTCAATGTTTTGAAATGCCCCGATTTGTGATATAAACCAGAAAAATTCGATATGATCTCGTGGTGCTGTTGCTCAATAGCTAAGTTCAATGACGTCTGTGAGCCCACAGCTATCCAATCGTTCGTTGTATATAGATTTAAATAGTGCTGCTTTAGACTTCTGTTATTTAACGAATGCAAGCATAAAGCGTCCCGATTCTTTGTGATTTTTACATAACCTAAAATTTTGCACCTGCCCGAAGCTTGTGGTCATGTGAGAAGGCCTGTAACTTCGCTACGTCAGCTGGGATATTCTCTCAAATCCTGTTTGATTCTCAAAACCGGCGATTTCTCGTCTCTAACTTGTGATTTTCCTCTTTAAACGTGTTTACTTCTGGACCATCATCAACAACAGTTGTCGTCTGTGATGTTGTGGTTGTGGCTTCCACTTATTTATTTCTTTGATTACGTCACGAATAATAGATAGATTCCACGCTGTTGTTTTCTTTGTCTAAACAACCCGCCTTTAGTATGTCATTTCTTTGGCACTGCCTTGCTGGGAATTGACTTATGTGCAAGTAAATACCATTTATAATTGTCTTTGTGCTCCTCACAACTGTGTCTAGTTCTCGTATAAAGATTCAATTAGTTCTAGATTCTTCTTTTAATCCCCCATGAATAATTAAACAATCCACGGAGGTATTACACGTGACATTCTCTTTCGTGGATAGTGTACGAATTACTCTCGGGAGTCTGGTTACAAGCATTCTGTTGACACCTTTTCTAACCAAGCCCGACTCTCCTGTTGTTGTTGCCTATGGATTTACTTGTTGCTATAGTTTTACCTGTTACCCATGTTGTAACCTCTTAATATAGTTAGCTTATATATATATATATAGGTTTCTTATTTTCCGGACCAAAAAATGCGATGATTGAATATCATGTCTACATTGGAATATTATTAAGTAATCTGCAGATCTGTCGATTCAATGGAACCAAAGTTAACGGAAACAAAAATTTTGAAAAATTGAAATTTCCTAATTTCTGAGGTTTTATAAACCGAGCACTAGAGTTTCTTAAATTGTTAACCAACGCACACGGACGTAAATTGCAGTACTAGTTTATTATAAACCAGTTTTCATAAGAAAACCTGTATTTGAATTCTCCATGATTTAATAAATCTGGGCCTATTTTCATTCGCTGGATACTTATCTATGAAGAGTAGGCCCGCGAAAAGATTTGAAAAAATTTTTGCAATGAAATTTTTCAGAACAGCTGTTTTTCGACGAAATAAAAAAAGAGTTTCTGAAACAAAACGTTGTTCATAATAAAGTGATAAAAATATATGAGAAAATATTAGAACAGAGCTTTGTTAACGTATTGAAAATTACGTTTCGATGATTGGGAAAGTTGCCTTGGGGCCAAACATGTAGGTCCAATAGCAGGAAACTCTTAGTATGAAAATAGACCAAAACTCGTATTAATTAGAATGAAATCTTTGATTTGCAAGGGCGGTACACGGGTGCTTTCAACATGGTCGTACATACAATAAGGGGTTAGAGAAATATTATAATGCAGGCCTTGTGGGTTGCCCACATGTTGGAATTTCATTAATGCTGTCTTTTCACCAACGTTAAGCATTAAATTAAGCCCATCAGATGGATAATGTGACTGAAGTTGCGTAATTAGGGAAGTTCGTCTTCTCAGACTTTTTACGAAAAATCCTACGATCCTATGATGGAATTTTCGACCTCTTGCAAACCAGGCCAAACAAAGAGGGGGGAGTGGGGCCCAGATATTTGACTAGCTCGCTCCGTGTCCCGTCAAGGGTGGCACTATAGGGGGTGCGATGAATCATAAACCACTTTAAAATACTCAACGCCCAATTTGTTCCAAATGCTTGCAATATACCCACTTGATCAAATGAAGCGACAGCCTCAGCGTGTGAGAATGTCTGCAGAGCCTACTTATGCCACCAAAACGTTTAGGATTCCAGTTTTCACCTCTAAATAGGAAATCCATTATCCCGTCCCTGGAATGTACCCACCTTGGACATCTGATAAATCGCTTGTGCTACTAGCTATAGAACTAACAGAAAAAAACCCGGTGAGGAGGTTGCGATGGGGTGATTGCCCTGGGTCACAAAACAATGCTAAAATGGGAGCATCCCCACTCCTTTAGCGGAGACCAACTACTATTCTGGGGACGAGGCCTATGCACGCCATTGAAACTTTCGTAAAATGGGCCTTCGTATACTTATTTAAGCAATACACAAAAGTAAATTAACATTTTTTGTACCCCAAACATTAACAAATTCTCATTTCCAATCTTTTTTAGAAAAAAATGCAGCAAACAGTGGATCGAGATCTTAGCAAAAGTAACACCAGTCGAAAAAGGGAGTTGAGAGATTTCAAAACAGAGGTTAAGTCTGTGCATAACTATGCATTAGAGCCTATTGATCTGAGAGTTATTCAAAACCTGCCTCGTATGAAAACACGACAGAAATGTATCAGAGGGTTCTATATAGCTGACAGAAGCAGCAATAGGGCATGTAGAGATTTTGCTAAGAGGGCAGCAAATATTGACCGTAAAGGAATTGATTCCAGGAGCCTCGAGGTTGGTAATGGTACTAGTAATACGAATCACAGATGCAGAAAACAAAAGGCTCCTAAACGGAGGGAATTTTTATCCATCAATCTTAGACCTGTGACAAATAGGAATGATAATGAAACGGAAAGGTGGCGAGAAAATCCACTTTTTGCAATCAAAAATAGGCAAGATAGTGGTTTAGACGGAAATAAGTGGGAACTAGATACAATTGAAGATGAAGATTTGCGGGAAGTGAATGAGAAACAATCGGAGGATGGGCAGGAAGCTGTCTGGAACCAAAAAAGAAGTCGGGACGATTCTGTGACTGAAAACGCATCCGATTTTAACCATAATCATACAGATTTGCTGGGCATCGATAATGACTTAAATGAAAAGACTGCTAATGATCCATACAATACGGAAATTATTGATTCAATAGTTGAATCGAATAAAAAGCGTGTTACCCTGTTTTTTAAGGCTTCCAACAATAAACAGACATTTCAAGAAAACCATGAACTGCCTACTGACTCGGAGGCTGTGGTTGATGGTTCGTATGTTCAAGATGAGACTGCGAGGGACAAGGAGAACGCCGTGGCGGAGGAGCAAGAATTGACAGAAAACAGCAATAGTCAACCAGCAGAGCTTCTCGAGAATTTACGCCGAGAAATACGGGAGTCCGTCGAAAATGAAAGTTCAAAACTCCAAGAAGAACTACATGCTCTTCAGTTGAAGCAGTCGTAATATCAATGACCGTTTGGGGTAGGATTGTGGTTAGGGGGGCGAGAAAAAACTCAGGGGGCTCTTGCCCTAGGAAGGCTGAAATGAATTTGCAGGTCGCAATGACGGGTATTCCGCGAAATTTCTCTTAGCTTTAAATTTCCCATTGTGAGATTGCTTTTACTTGAAGCAGTATCTTCAATGTGGAGATTCGAAATTTTGGGTAACTGAAGGAGCCCCGATAAACAAGGGAAGGTAAAAATTTTATGACCATGTCTTTGGTTATGTGAGTGCCATAATTGAAGTGTTCTCTTCAGTAAAGAGGCCGCGATGAGCATCTTTTTGAGTATTATAACTCCAAAGACAGCTTTGCTGGGGATTTTTCTAAGCTGGAAGGACACAAGTGAGATGGAGCATCATGTCCCGGATAGGGGGCAGATTCGATAAGGTCTGTGCAAGCTATTTTCAAGAAAGAGCTTTGGAAAATTTCTACTGCACGTGCACCTCATGCCTTAGATTTCCATGCGCTTCGTTTTCTACAACCCTAATATAAAAAAAATGTACCTGTAAATAACCAAAATGTTCGATTGTATGCATTTGTTAAAAACTGTGAAATTTTTTAATTAATATTGCTTAGATGGAACGCACTTTTAATCTGCAATCAAATGTCGAATATTCCTTATTTCATTTTTTTATCGTAGCTCGGCCATCAACTCATATTTAGAGCACCCTTTTCCATTATGCAGGAATCAAACACAAACTTATATGCGTCGCAACCAGTTGTTTTAAGCTACAAAAGTGACGAGCAAGGCTCTAAGAGGTCCCTATTGATAACTCTATTCAAGAAATGCAATAATGTAAAAATCATTTCATTCCATAGATTATTTTTAAAATGATGCGTTTGTGGGCCTTGCATGGGTATTTTGTCGGCAAATCCTTTGAATTGTCGGTATTTTTGAGAATGACACACACATTTGATCGGCAAATTCATCATGGATAGCTCTTTCACCTCTTGTAAAAGCCCACAATTTTGCAGCAATAAAAAGACACAAACAATAGTTTAAGCAAGAGTGAAAATACAGAGAACATTAAATTTGCTTCAACCAATAATAAGCGAGCTTCGACTATTTTTTCAATCTAGTTGCAAGGTCGCAACGGAGATGGAGAATATGAGATTGGATTAAGACCATGTATGTATAAATAAAGCCATTTCCATTTTACACATCAATATAATAAGCAAGAAAACTCAAGTAAGCAAAAAAACAAACAGCCCTTAATTCTATTATACCTAGTCAAAGCAATGTCACTGTGACAATTGTCCATTAAGCGTTTAATTGTTTCTACTGCTTTGCGAAATAATCTTTGCTTTCTTTAACGCCAGGTTTGATCTATGGGAAAATGAATTTGTATTGTTTAGTTTGATATTGTGGAGCAGAGTAACATCTAGGGTGAACTATTTTACTCCTGTTTTTTTTTTGTCCCTGAAAAAGCATCTTGTGTTCTGACTTGTACGGTAGGGTGAACATAAATTCGACTTGCATAGCTAAGAAACATTCAACCTATAGCTCACATCTAATGTTTATAAAAAAACAGTCCAATTTTTGGGAACGTGTGGCTGGAAATTGGATGACTTCTTAGACCTAACTTAGCCAAACCTTCGGGCCATGAAACCCTACTGTCCCTTTACCAACTTAAAGGGAAATACATCGTTTGTAGCTTCAAATAATTTTAAAATAAAATTACCGTATCTGATCCTGGTTTCCATCCAGCTGGGCACACCTCGCCATGCTTGTCAGTAAATTGGAAAGCTTGCACCAATCTTAATGTTTCGTCTACTGACCTTCCAACTGGCAAATCATTCACTGTAATTTGTCTCAACACTCCTTTGTCATCGATGATAAAAAGTCCTCTGTAAAAGGAAAATAAAATTGGTTGGTCTATGGAATATTGTGAACACACATGTCCTTTGAGCAAGGTATTTTCTTTTATGGTATTAAATCCCATGATGATGCCATAAATTGCGAGGAAAAAGCATCATTTGTCAATGCAATTTCTAGTCCTTACTTTTTAACATTACAAAGTGTTAAAAAATGATCGAAAAATTCAGAAGTAGGATGGTGACCTTCTCCCATATGGGGAGGCTGCTAAGTATGTTTATCAGACTATGGAACACTTTGCCTGCTTTTTTGTATTGTTGTCATTGCACTTATAAAGGATAATAACCATAGAACTCCTGCAGAAAACAGGGCCCCAAATAACTTTATTCCAGTAGGCTGCTTATTTTATGCATGCAGAATAGCAGACCACAGGGGCCGATGGCCTTCATTTCAGGATGACGAACAATTACATGATAGACCGTTCGTTTATTTGATACAAGCAGAATAGAAGATTACAGGGAACAGGAGAAGTATCCTGTGGCCCTGTACTCTGCAGCTACACCAAAATTTTGACGCAATCATGTTTGCAACTTTGATCATTCCACGTGTAACAAAAATGAATATAAAATATGCGTCTCTAATGCTCGGTCTCAGAGCGTCCAGCTTCAGCATAAAATAGAGTCCAATTTACCTGAGAGAAACACCTTGATCCTCAAGCAGAATACCGTAATCTTTAGAAATTTGTTTGGTAATATCAGCCAAGATTGGGATTTTCATTTTGCCAAGACCTCCCTTCTTCCTTTCAAGTTGAGTCCTGTGAAAGCAAGCAGTGCATTATAAAGCCATTCGAAGATGTAATAATCAGCTTTTAGACTACTTCTTTTCTGGATACCTGCTCTTGTTGAGGGTCAGGAAGAATGCATGGGCAAATAAGAAGCAATACAAAAAAATGCATGTATAAAAGACAAAGCTGTGAGTGGTAAGGAGTTTGTTCTCCTGCTTGGACTTTCAACATGAAAAGGGTGAGTGGGTAGTGAAAAAAATAAGCAAGATCTTGAAGTACTGAATATCTATGGGGAAAGCACCCTTGGGAAGGTCTTAACAAAAGTGTGCCTCTTTCTACCAAGAAATATAAATGGGTACCTGGTCTGTAGTTATGAGCATTGAATGTAGCTGTTTCCTGCTACTTGCCATTATGCATATGAACAGGGAAGGAGGGTTGGGTAGAGTAGCCTTTGGCTTAAAACAGACTTTAAACCACTACCTTTACCTAGTTCCCTTCACTTTTATCAAGGTGAAAATGTTGACAATTTTTGGCAATCACTCGTCATTTTGTCTCTAAACATTTACAAATTGTGGAGGAATCTATTCGTGGTGAACGCAAGATCAAAACTCACCATGCCAAATGCGAGAAATGTGAGTCTACGGAACAAGCCAAAACTTCACAATTTATGGCACGGAACTCATCGGCTCTGTCGCTAAATGCAATGATTTCAGTTGGGCAAACAAAGGTGCTAGAAAATGAAAGGTGGTAAATTGTTAATCTTCGCAAATAGAAGTTTCTGTGGTACTAGCAGGTTGCATGGTTTAACAAGATTTGTGCAAAACAAGGACATTAAGATGACGAGCTTAAGCTGTTCTGCGTAATATATTTTTGATGCTCTCGGACAATAAAAAATTGGGAGGCCACAGCAACCCACTTTTTAACAATATCTTTTTCCTCTGTATGTTTTCAGAGCTCTTGAATAAACCTACCGTAATTATTTGATTTACCGCACCACCTTCGAAAAAGCGCATCCCTTCCGAGCAAAATAGGGGAATAAGCACATCCCCTCGATTAAGCGCACCCTCAGGTAATGATGGAGAACAAATATGCTAATATCCTAGAATAAAAACATCCCATGTTTGATGGCATTTTTCATCAACAGATGACCCTTAAGACTGAGAAAAACGTAAATTGCAAAATTTAGGCAAAGTCGATTCTTATTTTCTTTGAATTTGAATCCTTATAAATGTTGGCGTTCATGTGTCTGCATATGTCTTTCATCTTTTGGATTTCTGCCATGAACTTATCAAATTTCTTTTCTTTGGCGTTCAAACAATGAAATTCGCAGGCACAAATAAACCATTATCAAGCCCCCTCAAACCGGGCTCTTTTTCCAGCTCTTCTCTGTTGTAATATCTGATTCGATACAATTTTAGGTGAAGAATCTTATCTGTGAAATTGGTCATAAGCGCACTCCCTAGAGCAAACGCACCCCCATAAGCAATCAATCTTATTTGTGAAATTGGTCATAAGCGCAACCCTTAAAATTAGAAAAATTTAATAAGCACAACGTGCGGTTACTAGAATAATTACGGTAAATTGCTTTTAAACAGTTGTAAACCCATGTTATATTATAAAATGTTTGATGGAATTAGTAACCATGAAATTACCAATAGGCTTCACTGCCAAATGGAACCAACCAAACTAAACAAGACCCTGAATAGTTCCAAAGGGGTCTCCAGGCATTTATAGAGTCACATAAAGGAAAGGAAATTTCAAGATGGATTTGAGGTCCACATTTCTTGCGGAAAGGTTTGTAAGTTTCAAAAAAGAACAAGACAGAAGTTGGAAATCTAAAATTCCATTTGAAAGATTTGATTTTTGTTTTCAACTTTTGCCACACTATTTGAAATATTGAATTTTTGTCACTTCCATTTTGTCACACCCAAATCCAACAAAGTGATGTCGAGTAATGCCTTAAGAAAATAATTTTTGTGGGTTATTCTGGTTAAAAATCAAATTGTATGCTAAAATTATGCGAAGAATTAAATTACTTACAAGTCAAGTGGGTAGAAGAAGAAAACCAAGTACTTTCCTGCAAAACAAATGAAACATTGAGTTGATAAACAAATGGATACCCTACTCAAAACACAAAGTTGATTTCTCGAGAAAGAATTAATCCAATAAAATCAAATAAAGCATGACAGAATCTTTTATTGCAAATCACTTCCACATCAGGTGCGTCTGGAAAGAATTAAAGACTAAGCATTTTAAATAAACTTTAAAACTAATTGTTTTAAGATAAGGATGCCCCTTTGGTTAACTGATAAGAGGGTTCTGGAGCCAAGTACATTAAATACATTTAACAGTAGTTTCTCTTTTGACCAAGTATAACTATTTCTGTTTAAAAATTAAATATTTTACAAATAGTCTTCCTTCAGTTGTTTATTGATCTGCATCAGCAAAAGGTTTTTGGTGGATTATATGCAAAGATAAAGGAGAATATGAACTTTTGTAACTTAGGAAACCATCCCTCAAAATGGATTATCATACTGGTATGGTCATGATAGATGGTCATCTTTTTTCAAATATTTGTATTAAGATAGTTGTGCAATTTAGAGTAATGTTATGCTATTCAAGACAAGACATGCCATACAATATATAATGAAGAACTTTCTAAAGTCCAATAGTTGTGACAAAACATTTTGGTTTCAGTAAGTAAGTACACAGCAGTACAGTTTGAAATGCCAATGTGTACAAAAATGAGGCATTTTCCTTGATTTTGCCTGACTTTACTGCTGTCTAGATTTTGCTCTTTAGAAACACTATAATTATATTTATTGTTCTGTGGGTGGTTTTTTGGTTAATTTACATCAAATACTACTATTTTGTGTATTGAAATTGTCTTTGCATTAGTCTTTGTATGAGTTCTACCAAATTCTGTTTTAATTAACATAGCATTTTTTTCAATTTGTTTAAAACTTTCCTGAAAACGCAGCCTTTTACAAACAAGTAACTGCTTGGAATGATGATTATATCATTGAACACGTAATTTCCAAACAGAAATTTAAAAAAACTATAATGCAGGTAGTTAACAGAGCAAATACATAAATATTAAATGAAAACTTGGAAAATTCTCAAAAAAATTATTTTAATTACAAGCTGTACCAAACACAGGGCAAATCAGCTGCAAGATTTCCTCAAAAAAACAAGCATTCTGAAATTATTTTCAATGATAAAACCTAAAGTTTCTCTCTTTAAAATCTTCATTTAGAAAAACAGCAATGCTTTTTACCAAGACACAGATTGGAGCTAGAGGCAAACAAATTTGCTTGCAAAGCTTCTGAATCATTCCCTATAAAATTCACTGACTCTTACATGTAGTTCATGCTTTTAATTTATAAAGCTTTTAGCTTCTTGGCTGTTATGGAAGGGGGCTTAGGGCTCTCTTTTCAATAGTTTTCCTATTCAATAAGCTCCTTCTCAATCACCATTATGTTTTTCTCTTTATTTCAACTGATAGTTCTTTTGTTGTAATTAATCTATTCTATTTAATTGCATTTTTGTATTTAATGTTTGCAATGCTTCATATCAATTCTACTGTGGCTGTGTAAAAATGTTTTAAGGGTGGATGATGATAAAGGAGACTTGTAACCCCTTATAACTTCATTTTTATCTAAATATTTTACATAAGGGAGTCTTATTTGTGCCATTACTGGATTTGGAAAGCCCAGCTTGTAGCCTATCTTGTTTGTTTCATTTATTTGTTAACCCAGGCTTTAGGGGTTTAGGCTTGTACCCTAGGATTAGTGTATGTTGGTAAGCAGAAGACTATTTACTTCCTAATTTTTGATAATTTGGTTTATATTCAATCTAATTTACCTAGGATTCCTCACTTCTCTTTCCCTTCTGATAGCTGCATTACCTATAGCAGGTAATTTCTATCCTTAATTTCCCCCTTAATTTCTCTCAAAGTCTACTTTGCAAAAAAATCTTTTGGGTGACTGTATATATGTACAAAAATATCAATATCAGCTTTTACTACTCAAAAATTGAAATTCTACATAGTTGGCCATGCAAGAGGCAGGTGTACAGGTAACAACAAGTGAGGCAGGTGTAGAGCAGACATAATTAATCAAAAATCTCCTCTGTACACCCACAATTATTATGATTTGATGAAGAGTTGCACCTGTCATTTGCACAATGTAGGTTCTATTTTGAACAGTTTCCTGTGCATAGTCAAGTGAAATAAAATTACGCACCAGTGAGAATATTAATTAACAGTGAAAAAATCACATTACTCCCTTATCAAAGGGCACTACTTAATTATAAGCAAATTCCTCTAGCTTTTTGCAGAATAAATACACCAGTTTTAGGGGGAAATGTTTTAAATATACTACTGATCAAATTGTGCTTCCTTCCTTATTCCTTATAGCAATTAGGCTATAAATTGATGAGCTGCTTATGTCAAATATATATCAAGCAAAATATCAATACAATATCTATCAATACTTTACTATACTACATTATACTACACTACACTACACTACACTACACTACACTACACTACACTACACTACACTACACTACACTACACTACACTACACTACACTACACTACACTACACTACACTACACTACACAACACTATACTGGATTTTCTGACAGTTGTTAAATTGATTTAGTTATTTAATTGGTACATGAAAACAACTGCAGTTTTATGGTATTTATGTACGCCCAGTTTCTAGACTTTCTTCAAAGATTTCACACTAGTTCTTGCCCCAAATTCCTTCATAGTTTCCAGGATTAAAATTTATATGAGTATTAATTGATCAAGGCTCAACAAAGATTCCAGAGGCATTCTTATAAAAATGTGCTTTATCTGAGTACAGGCTCTCACAGATTCAAGGGTTATTCAAGTTACACTTGATCTTCTACTTGTAACATTTCACCAGTTCTCATTGTTATCAAGTATAATCATTTCAATTGGGTTATAATGTGTTGAACAATGCAATACATGCTGATAGACAGTTTGCCTCTTAAAAAACGCCATTTCTTACGGAAATCCAAATATTCATTCCTTAGGGACAGCGCAAAATTTACTTCCAAACATGGCCAGCGAAAAGAAAATTCTTCCAGAAAAATCTGCTGACCCTGTGTCAATCTTTTCCACAAAAAACCTACTGCCCTGTCACTCTTTCTTTACCTGCCCTAAATACTTGCCCCATTTAACAAATGGTCATTTCTCTCATAAATTTTGGTCAACCTCAAACAAACAGAACAGACTACGTCATTATCACATTTTCTTTATCACATTTTCGTCAAGACATGCTCTACTTGAATAACCTGTCAGCTTGGACAATTTGCAGTTTTCCTCAAGACTGAAAAACTAGTTTCTTTCAAAATTCATGTTGAATTCAAAAAATGCTTATTTCCCCACATTTACTTTCACAATTAATGTGACAAGCCTGTTCTTTAAAGTTTCAGGAAGAAGTATACTCCACTGGCCCTGTTGCTTTCTCAACTGGCCATGTAACACGATAAAATTAATAGAGAGCTTAATTATTTTATGAATTAATAAATCTGTAAAATAACCCCATTTGCCTTTCCGAAATATTAGTCAATTTTAAACGTTTTTCTTTTCGCACCTGTAGGCGTTTTGTTTCGTATCTCGAAAGACGACGAATTCATAACCCACGAAACAGAATACGGTTTACTTTCGCAACGTCCTGGGCGATGCGTTCTGTCATCAACGGCAAAAGAACGTCCATGCAGCATATCACATCGGATTGTTCTTGGGGTGGTACCACCCCTCGCCAACAAAAATTAGGTAGGCTAAAAGAATTAAAACGAACCTTTGTAATCAGAAAGTTTGACTTCTTTAAAGTCTCCCTCTGCAGTGACTGCTTGGCCACTAAATGCTGGAGCAGGTTGTTGTACAAATGCTTTGCTCATGGTGCTGCAGGGTAAAAAAGTAAAACTTGAGAAGCAAGGTAAATTCCTTCCTTTGTCAGATTGTGTGATTTGAAAAAGAAAGATCACTCTTGGTCAGCACTATTCTCAATGTGATATCACGTGTGCAGTTCGAAACGAGACATTTCAAACATAGGGTGTCCAGCAGGATATAAATACTATAGAATAAGGTGGCCAGGTGTCACACTTTCGCTAAATCGGTCCAAAAGTGTTTTATTTATAAATAAAAATATAAAATAGACAAAATAGAATAATTTAAAAAGTCAGTCCAGAACAGCATCAAATGAAAAACTCACTTGCTACTTTCATTTGTTACATCCATTCAGTTGCAAATAAAATATATTATTAATATCTTTATCTTTGAGTATCTTTGAGAACTCCTCTAAAACATTTCCAGTTTTACACTAAGCCCAGGGGGTAATGCCTGTGTTTGGGTGTGCTGTGTCCCTTTGAAAGCCATATTTTGGGATTTGGAACTTTCAGAGGTGTTGCTTAAAGGTTCTTGCTTCGGGAATGTGAAGGCACTTTAAAACTTGAACAAATCGCCAATTTAGCAGAAAACTGCTCTGTAGTAAGCTAATATTTGCAAGGTCAAACCCCTCTTTCAAGGGACAAACCTACCAACTTAAGATTCTATTCTTGCTTTGGGTAATGTTTCTTGTTAGAAGCAGTCCTAGAATCCCTAGTTCCTATCAAAAAACTTTTTCCTGTCCCAATTTTTCCCATAAAAAAGTGGCAGGCTCCTGTGCTCCCCATTGATGCACTTCATTTACTTTTGCTCTCTGCAAACACAAGTTTTTAGAAGGAGTAGCAATGCCCATGCTGTTTAAATTCATTAAAAAAGCACCTCATGGCTTGCTTGCAGCTGTCTACTAAAGCCTGTATTCCCCTAATAAGATCAGAAGCTTAATAGGGACTTGTCACATACAACAGGCATTTTTCACCTGATCAAGGTAAACAGAATGTCTTATTTGAAGATAGAATGTAGGAGTATGTCACAGGAGATCGCTTCTCATTCCTTGGAAACATTAATAAGCTACCCTCCTGAGACTCTAGATTTGCAAAGTGTTAAATAAGAAAATAAATGTACATAAAAATGTTGTCACGAGTGCAGCTACCCCAGATCAGAAATATTATCTTTATGCATGCAGCACCCAGTGAGCTGAGCTTACTTTCCAAGACGGAATTCTGAAGGTTTCTGCCCTAAATAAGTAAGTTTTGAGTGTGTCTTACATCAATCACATGTTTGATTTTTGATTTTGCATGATAATTGTATCAAACTCTTCCAACACACAGAGTATGAGACAAATATATTATATGTTACACAAACTCCTATCTTGCTTTGGCAACAAATGCATCTCCAGTGTTTTCAATTTTTTTTACTATATGATAGATATTTATTATATAACTGGTATTTTATCACCATAAGGTAATTGATCACAATAAAATGATTCTTTCTTCAAGGATGTTTTTTTCAAACAAAACAGTTTCTCTAGATCTCTTTTCCTAGAGCTTGGTAGAAAAGCTTGGTAATCAATCATCAAAAATAATGACAAGTCTTAAAAAGTTGTTTTCATTTTTAGAAGTTAGATGTTATTTCAATATTTCATCATTCTACCTTTCTCTTCCAAAAACACACAAATTATCAGTTTGAATGGCTAGCACCATGTGCAGGCAAATTCTGCTACTAATAATATTACTGTAAAATGACTTTGTGACACAGGCCTGTTTGATCATTTTCGCATGAATTCTTATCGGCATTGGTTTGTAATAAAGTTCTTATTTTGTAATACAACACATTGTAAAGCTCGAAATAAGTTAGTTTCGGATGTTTTTTCCTTATTTCAAGTTTGGCATTCCGTCTTTGACCGCATTTTGGATTAGTCCTCTGAGAGCAGCGCAGGGAAGGGATTATTTCTAGAATATAATGAACAACAAACCTGTGGCAGGAGTAGTTCCTAGCAAGAGGACCAAAATGAGTCTTTAAAGCTTGGCAGCTTGGAAGTAAAGTTCTGCTCGTCTTCGACTGATCCCGTATCAAAGAGGGGATTATTTGCCTAGTAAATAATGGAACTGCACGCTTGATACATGCGGCCATGTTGTCCCTGCAATTTCTGCAGCCTCGTTCACATAATATTTTTGCATAGGGTGACTAAAACCGGTAATCACAGCAAGAGTTCACTCCCTCCAAGGGTGGAGTGGGGGAGGGGTTGCCTCTTACGCTCAAATATTGATAATTGTTCATGAATTTCAAGTTACGTTAGAGGGAAAGCCATGCCATTCAATATTTGAGTTTGCGCGTTTGATGAGAATTCTACAAATCTAGACCTTCGAGATTGCATAAAATAAAATGATGGCCAATTACTTTGATAAAACTTACAAGCCTTCTTTTATCTTCTCAAATGACTTTGATCCTCCTTGTTACTCTGAAACCTAAAAATTTATCCGACAAGACCCAGGTTTTGGGAAATTTGCGGTCAGTTTAAACTCCCTAACCCCACTATAGCAAAGATTGAGATCAAGCATTATTCGAATAAAGAATTCTTGATTTAGTTTTCAAAGCGTGTGATATCAGATTTTACACTTTGAAACGAAGTTTACGGAGATAAAATGAGGATTCTGAATTGATATATGAATCTCTAATTAACATGATTTCCAAAATCTTATGAAAATTATTTTTCTTTATCTTTTCAAATTTTGAGAAACCGCCAAACCTTCCTGGCTGTAATCTCCTCTATCATCATCATTATTATTATTTGAAAAGTAGCTCAGCCTTTACGATTGTCAAGGGAAACTACATAAAACAAACCTTTAACAGTGATTATAAGTTAAACTGACTTAGAACCGAAATGGAAATAAATTGAAAGTTAGGTATAGACATCAAGATTTAGGAAAAATATATATAAAGAAAAATTTAAAATGACGCGATTTCTTGAATATCAAGTGGTGGCAAGGAAGGGATGTATGCAGCAAGTGAACGATTCTTCTTACAAGCCGATATACTGATTATTATGAGTATTTTCATGGTGCCCATCATTAAAAAAAGGAGGGGTCTTTTCACCTTTGCATCTTTTTGCAAAAGCTCCGAAGCAGGTGTCTTTTCACGATGAAAGTGGTGATCGAATATGAAATATTTTTGACCAAGCGTTGATCTTAAGGCAGCAGCAATCCAAGCCAAAAGTGACTATTTGGAACTATTTGGAAAGACACGAGTATCCGGCCGGTGAATAGATCAACTATTTCATTGTCAAAGCAAAATCTACCTTCAAAGCAAGTTACTGCTTTTAAAATATATTTTAACATAAGAAATACTCATGGCAGAAATTAATAAATTGATTAACCATCTTAGTCAATTAGCCATCTAAATATCGTCTTTTTTTCATCATATTACGTGTGTGATATGTGCAGTAGAGGCGTCTTCCAGCGTTTTAAAGGAAGCTGTCCTGAAAACTTTTCGAACGCCCATTTCACCTCGATTCGTTCGCAACCCCAAATATCAATTTCGTTCCGACGGGCCTGAAAATTTTCAACCTTCCTGTAGAGTTTAACAACTGAAATACGCAGTTGGAATGGAAATAAATGTCCGTGGTATATTTGCACTTTGTTTGGTTTGTATTTTTGTAAGTAGTTGATCTAGGTCTAAATTAGTTCATTTTAGTAGAAATTAACCAGCTTTTAAAACACTTTCATGGTGACATTGATATAGTTGTTCTATCAAATTTATGATTTTCTTAATGACTTTAGAGGCATAGCATATAAAAATGTTTAGAATGATTGTGAAGGGAACGTTAAGTCTATCAAGTATCGTATTAAAAAGCGCAATTTTGATATTAAATTAAATGAGGCAATAATTTTCGATAGCAGTATATAAAGTACAGTTTCCCTAGAAGAAGACTATTAAGAGAAATGTGGTTATTAAGAATGTAGAGTGATTTAGGAATACTTCACAATTAGCTAGAAATCGATTAAGAAAAAGTTACCTGCAGATGTTGTAGCTATATTTGATTAAAAGTTGTGCGATCCTAGAAGCTACAGATGCTCTTGAAAATCTGATTGCGAATGTTGAGAATATTAATTGTCTGAATATATGCCGACTACTTTGCGGCTTTCCGCGGCCATGGGGCTGTGCACTTTTCTTTTCCTTGGCAAGCGGATTATTTCAGTAGGGTCATCTATCTACGGAGGAAGAAAATGTGGACTGTCGGATAGTGGCAGAAAGGTCACTCGTCGGCAAATGTTTTTTATGCGAGGCAGTGCATTAACTCGCTCGTACAATGCCTCGAGTAATGACGTCTTGTCAAACATGACACAACTACTGACTCAGCATTAGATCAACAACATCAATTAAACCCAAGTCCATCTACATCAATTTACATTTTTAACATTTCTTTAATGGAGCAAGGAAAACAAAAGCAAGAATCAGACCAGCCAAAAATATTTTATAATGCAAAGAAGAAAAAAGCCAAAAACATTATCAAAACTAATATCAAAATCGAAGTAAAGAACAAGAAATGATTAACTGCAAAAGTGCATTAACTATAACAAATACCTATGCTTAGAAACGTTCTGTAAAAATCATAGAATCGCCCGAGCAGAGATGTTGTAGTTCAAAAAGATAAGACTGAATGTAGATGGGACAAAAGGTGCCATCCATTTACCCACTTAAGAACCCTTGCAAATACCCTTGTGTGTCTTTTGTGCGTCTATCAGGTTTATTGCAGGAAATAAGAAACATTCAGTATCCGGGAGAGTGAAAGAAAACTCCTAATCATCTAGAAGGCAAGCAAGAAATAATTTTCTAAACCTGTTTTTTTCGTTTTCTAGGCGACGGGCATTTTCAAATTTATTCAGAACGATATCCATCGGCTGCATTACAATCCAAGTTCAAAAAGTATTACAACGTATCGCAAACTTTAATAGTTCTTTGATATATCTGCTAGTTAGAAAAAATGATTTGATTATGAATAACTCTAAGCTAAATAAAATAGAAAAAACCGTCTTTAGTGCAAACTGTTTACTTCGATAATCACCAAGGCAGAGACAGTTATAATTAGGATAAGAATGCTCAGCTTTAGCTCAAATGAATAAGGCGATGGCCTATAATAATTATTTGGCAATGTGTAATGGAGCACAAAAGGTATATTTCTTACAGTTTGAGACAATAGTGGGGCTTAATATTTCATAACGTACTTGTTACCGAAAGATTTGTCGTAAAATTTCGTTGCTATTTGGCTTGTAATCGACACTTTCTAGTTTCTCTTGGGTTTCTATGCCAAAAATCAGCCAATGAAATCAGAAATTGTGGAGGAGACTGGTATTTCTCTACAAAAAATGGCATGGCTGAGCAATTTTACCCTAAATAAACCATAATTCTGCCCCTCAACATGATCCTTCTTACAGTAGTTCAGACATTTATCTTGCAACATCGGTAATAGTATCTCCAATGACCCATGCGCCACCAACTTCTTCCTTTCCAGTGTAACTGAAATGTGTTGAGGAAATATCTATGCGCGCACTTAACTGTCTGCCTGTCCAGGTAGTAGTTTTTTCCATGACCATCCAAAGTCCAGCCGGTGTATTGTGAGTAGCATCTTGTTTTTCTTCTATGAGTCGAATACCTCAACCTACAGCAGTTGTATTCATAGCGAATTCTGTCGTGTCTGCTGTTTCTGTTCAGGTGAAAACTTGACAGGAATGAAGCAGAACCGCACGAAACTTTTTGATGACGCAAATAATAAGACTTTGTGTTATGTTTTGCGTAGGTGAAGTGATTATACGTACGTCTGTTTCTGCAAATGTAGCTCTTCAGCAGCCTGCAGCATGTATACTGGTACCTGATACTGCCGCCGATGCGTTGAAGATGGAACATTTTCATAGCCTCTCCCTTGTGACAGATTGG